>JAEAOA010002205.1:2805000-3190199 GCA_016746295.1 Potamilus streckersoni
TTAGTTTCCATATTACAAATGAGGCATTATGAGATTTTTGTCATCACCATGCCGTTTGACATATGATGTACAGATTAGAAGATGAGTGACATATTGTATATCGTCAAGCGTCCACAATTAACAAAATGTATAATAATGCGCAAAATCTCTGGAACACTACGTCGTACTCCTTTACCATGGCAGCCAGCACTTAGCAATATTCCTCCTCCACATCTGCGTCGAAAGGAAGCAACCACAAAGATGCTGAAGAAGGTCTACGCTAGTGAGAAACTTCCACTGTACATGGACGTCACCTCACATCCTCCCATTCACTTGACTTCGAGACGCCCAATCTGGTATGGTCCGTTGCCAGAGGATACGATAGCTATTTCAACATGAAGCGTCGAGTGGTCTTCAACAGATGTTGTAAATAGCTTCCTCGAAGCTTGGCCATACGTCTGCCCTCCTGGCTTCAACCTTCCACATCACTGAACCGCTTTAGGACTGGACATGGTCGTTATGCAGTCAACTTTTTTTCGATGGGGTCGCTAACAATTCATGTTCCTGTGCATCTCTTCATACCATGGCACACATTGTGAACAATTGTCCACTGACAAAGTTCCCCGGTGGACTGCAGGCACTGCATGTTGCTGATGATGACGCTGGTAAATGACTTCGCACGCACTGCACACGATTATATATATATATATATATATATATATATATATATATATATATATATATATATATATATATATATATATATATATATATATTTCGATTTTGCCTTTATATCTATTCTTTAACAAAAATTCAGTTACAAAGAGATGTTCATGGGTTTCACAGTGTGATTGTGACTGAAATAATTAGGGGAAATTACACAAACTGTTCTTGTGATTAAGACTCAATTTCGCAATTATTACTTCCAATTCTGTCCTCACGAATGTACGTAAGTCTACTTTTAGAGAATTGTTCCTCTCTCGTTCGGTGGTACTACAATATTTACTATTTACATTTAGGCATCATTGGAAGTGAATTAATTGTAATTTAGACCTGATTGGAAGTGAATTGAAAGTAATTGTAATTTAGGCTTGATTGGAAGTGAATTGAAGGTAATTGTAATTTAGGCATCATTGGTAGAGAATTGAAGGTAATTGTAATTAAGACATGATTGGAAGTGATTCGAAGGTAATTGTAATTTAGGCATGATTGGAATTGAATTAAAGGTCATTGTAATTTAGGCATGATTAGTAGTGATTCGAAGGTAATTGTAATTTAGGCATGATTGGTAGTGAATTAAGGGTAATTGTAATTTAGACATGATTGGAATTGAATTAAAGGTAATTGTAATTTAGGCATTATTGGTAGTTGATTCGAAGGTAATTGTAATTTAGGCATGATTGGTAGTGAATTAAGGGTAATTGTAATTTAGACATGATTGGAAGTGATTCGAAGGTAATTGTAATTTAGGCATGATTGGAAGTGAATTAAGGGTAATTGTAATTTAGGCATGATTGCAAGTGAATTGAAGGTAATTGTAGTTTAGGCATGATTGGTAGTAAATTAAGGGTAATTGTAATTTAGGTATGATTGGAAGTGACTTGAAGGTAATTGTAATTTAGGCATGATTGGTAGTGAATTAAGGGGAATTGTTTATTCTTTAGAAATATGAACATTATGAACCGATATTTCGGCAATGTGAAATTATGAAATTATGAAACAGTGAAATTATGCAGTAATGCTCATATAGAAGTGAAATCATGACCACATATTGCTTTGCTTATAGTCCAGCCACTCAACAAAATGCCGGATAACCTTTGAAAGTAATTCAATGTGAGTTTATCTTTTAAGGTATTTTAGATTAATATATATGGTATTAGAATTTGGACTCAGTACGAACTTCAGTATTGAGAAACAAATGTAGGGACATGACCTGAGTCCTGTATGTGTCATATCCAAAGCAGTTCAAATTGATATCACAAGTATTAAATTTGGATAATGACATTTTGCTATATTGTATGTTTTGACTTTAAAAACAGAAATATGAAGTTATAAGTAAGAAAATATAAATTATTAATTAAGTAAATTCAGTTGTCTAAAAAAATATTAATTTAGAATTCTATCACAATCTAATTTATTGATTTTGTAATTTTTTAAACTTGTTTTCATGTAGAACGTATTCTGTATTAAAATAAGTCACTGCATTGAAAACTGCATATAATTAAGGAAGATGTAGAAAATTTAGTTTTGGCGTCTCAGAAATACGCGGCTCAAAAATATGTAACGCTATCACTACAGATTTTTTGACAGATGGTATACACCTTGCTTTTGATTAAGTTACAAAGGACTTTGTGCGTAGAACTATCAGGCAAATAAAAAGTCAGACATCAATTGACAATATATAATTTGGCCAGAAAGGACTCGGGTCTCAATTATTGCTTCCGATTAAGTACCCACGAATATACTCCCAGTCTATTTTTAGAGATTTTTTTTCCTCTTTCATTTAGGATAAATACAAGAGTTACAATTTAAACAATCTTGGTAATTGATTATTCGTTAGAATTTGAACATTGTGAATTGAATTTTCCCGTGTATTTCGGCGACAGTGCACCGTGAATAATGAGGCATTAATGGTGATCCAGAAGCGAAATCTGTATTTCACGTATTTCACCTTGAGATCATCTTTAAATGTATTCTAGACAAACATTATTTAATAGGATTTATAGGCAGTAGAAAGTTCAATATTGAGAAACAAATAAAGAGACTATATAGGAAATACAATTTTGAGCTGAGTCCTGCTAGGCTGGCAATTGTCTATTCAGTGTTTTCAGTTTAACTTGCTTCCGAAACAAACATAAATCGTGTTTGAAGTAGACGGAAACACTATAAACGCATATAGGATGTACTAAAAGTATTGTGTAATTAACCATCAATGAATGAAAATTGAGAAATATGGATACGTCCAGAATAAATTCCATCCAAGTAGTATTATGTTTAGGTACAGAAATGCAAAAAAACAAGTTCAGATAAATTTTATATGTAAAAAGTTAAAATATCTCTTTAGACTTTTATTTTAAAAAATGTAAACAATAGTTACATTGTTGGACAAATATTACTAAAATAGGAAACTTTGTTTTACCATATTTTGTCACTATATTGGTTAAACGGATTTTATTTTAGTAATTCTGCATTAATGTTAAAATTTAGTTTGTGAAATTGTGCACTTTTACGTGCTGAAAATACATTTCGTATAGTTTACCTCTCGTGGTTACCTTTAATATTAGCGAATCAACTTTCATTGACTCGATGCTACTAGAACAAAACATTCCATTCGAAGATTCAAAAGCTACGATTTCCAAACAGTAAATTTGTTGAAATAACCAGACAAGACATGTCACAACAAAAGCTGAGATGAGTTCTTTCAACCTTTCGTCCCAAATCTCTGCATCAATTTATCTAGACGTGTCATTTCATCATATATGGAGGCATTTCAGCCATTGCATATCCTAGTTTCAAACTGACATTACCTTGTCACTTGAGATTATCTACATGTCAACAGCTGTAACCATTCAATACATCTCGATGATAGATGGATATGTTATCAGATAATTGCATGCAATGGTTGTTGATGTTCAAGTTGTTAGGAGATTATCATTGACTTTGCGAGCTCTTTTTATTTTGATGCCAATCTTTCAAGTGTACTTCTCATCAAGGATGAATTATATTCCCTGACAGAGATGATGTACTCGTTTAATCTTAAATGCAGACAAAATGGTGTTATCAAACAACACCTTATCTGCATGTCCTGTTAGAATCTTCGTTTTGAGTTGTCCTCGATCTAGCCTTTTCAAGAAGGATTATACAACAACTGACTTGTTGACTCAGAGTTGAATTTACGATACTTTCTGTTTTCATTTCCAAATACTTGAAGAAAATATACATCATTTAAACATGTAAGGCATATCGACTTGATCCCTACTAAAGATACAGTTATAGGCATGTTCAGCCAACCCAATCTTGCTTTCCAGTTTGGCATAGATTCTAGTGACAAGATAATAGCCTCTACTTTCTCTTTTCTTGGGGGGTCATTTGCTCATGAAAGTCCGCTTTTGTGAAATCGACACATACCACGCAATCATGGCATATTGACATCTTCGATATAACGCCATTGGTTACACTATTATATCGAAATGCTATGGATTCTTTGAGAGGTTGGAGTTACAACGACGTGGCTGCGACTTGCGACTCTTATTAGACAAATGAAACAAAAATGAATATACAGTTTATTAATCTCTATAACAATCCTATGAAAAGGAAAGATAAAGTGAAAGTGAACGAAAATTATTAGGATACCTCGGGAAGTCTTGAGCGATTAATGACCTGCTTAAAATTGGCCATGTATGCTTTCAGTTGCGCAAAACCCAAAACTACACCCACATATGTACATTGTTCATTCTGATTGTCAAACGTAAAAAACTCGATAATTCTTTGATTACTCATTCAACTATTACTTTAAGGAAAATTAATTGACAGTATAAGTTTTTTCATACTTTTCGATGTAATGTCCTTAGTTGTTGTTGTTGTTGTTGTTGTTGTTGTTGTTGTTGGCTTTACAACATCTTTTAGCACATGATAGGCTAGTATATCTGATGGAAGAAAAACATGGAAAACCCCATGTAAGCTTTCATACATACCCACTTTGCCCGAGTCTGAGACTTGGCCACACGGGTTCTCTGATTCGTAGTTAGAGAAGTATATTTAACAAAGGCAGAGCCACCTTTTTCAATTAGCTTCTGTCGCAATAAGTTTTAGCACATTTTTTTGTATCGGCGATGATGTAAGTTTAATCTGTTTGTTCAGGACAACTACCAATTTCTAAAGCAATATTAACCGTAATATAACATCATTGATCAGATACAATTTAACACATTATGACATTTTTAAAACGATTTAATTAAAAAATATATATGTAGCTTGGAATAAATTAATACAAACTATCCATAATTTGCACTCACTGTGGTATGCACGGCTATAGTGTTGGTCATTATTCGTCTGTAGGGACGATCTATGCAACCAATTAACGTCTTTCTTTTTCCCTTTTTAGCATAAAAACTTGTTAAACTCTGTGACACAAGACTGAATTAATTTAATTGTAAATAAATACAATCTACATTATTTAAGCACAAAGATGAGAAGTTATTTGTTATATATATAACAAGTATATATAAAATGTTTATAGAATTATAAAATTTCCCTTAATAGAACCATCAAGGTGCGGATCCAATAAATATCAGTGAAGTGGGCAGAGTTGGACCGCCCACTCCCCCACTAGTAACATAAATCAATGAGTGCAAAACAATTGGAATGTTTCTTACAGTGAGTTTTCTTTAAAGTTAATGGTTAAAATAATACTCTTGAATTGTTAAGAATCAATGCAGGAGCCTCCAATGGCTTCGACTACTTCTTTAGACTCCCCCACCCCTCAGTAAGCAAACGTAATTTCGGCATCCACCAATGTGAACTCATTGCAGATTGACAATGAAACAAACAGCTAGTGATATGTAAGCATATCCTCTCTTAATGATTTCAGTCTTTTGACAGAGACATATATACAGCAGAAATTAACAAATTAGATGTGGAGGCAAATTCGAAAATGCTCTCCAACACAACTAGGATGTCGGTAGGACTTCGACAGGTTTCAGAACAAAGGATTAAAGCAGATACATACGTATCGATTATGACTGTTTCATTGACTTGGGTAAGTCTACTGTGGCAGATTTTATATTGTATCTGAAGAAAGAGAATATAGCAACGTTATTGTTAACATCGAGAGCCATCCATTAGATATATCTAATGCCATTGACGTCATTATCTGCATGTGTACAGAGAAAAAACAATTAAATATTTAAGATTTTTTACAATATATCTGATCAAAATCAGATCACTACTATCCTATGTGAAGATCTGACAGCGACCTGTAATGGGTCATGTTCGGGTGACGAAGGTTATTACAATAATCGCCAATTTGATCAACCAGTCAGATGTGATCTTATGCCATTGTAATTGAGAGCTGAGTTGTATCCCTGAAAAGCATCAATCGATTATAATAACTTTCACATTTCTGAAAGCTGCATTTCGACTAAATAATTTAATGGTTACCTGGCCATGAACCCTAAGTAAGTACTGTTAGGTTTTCACGTAGGACAGTGGAGATCTGATTTTAGTCAGATTGTCTTACAACTGTATTACACGCCAGACGATAAACAATTCAGAACAGTGTCAAAGACAAGACAGCTTGTGTAGGCAATTAGACAAAAGTATTTAGCCTAATTATATATAATTTTGACTAATTATAATCATGTATAATTTTGATTAATACAAACAAGAAGATGATATGGCTATGCTTCCAGTAGAATTGCGTTTAGAGGACGGCGTCGAAATGGAATCTCACATTACGACGCTTAATAATGCGGATTATAGGTTTGTGAAGAGTGCTCTCAAGATAATTTACAAACCAGAACAATTAGACTTTAATGCAGCTATTGCCATTGAACTAGAACGCAGTGGACGCATGTTAGGAAATGAATATAGCAAGCTTGGTTCCAAGAAAAACCGTATGACTGTCAAACCGCCCTTGATGACTCCTTAGTATGAGGCGAGGCGAGCGAACGTAGAAACAGTGAACAAGCAAGAACAGCGAGACAAGTTTGTGGCCGATCCAGGTTTTTCCGTGATGAAAATATTTGATGAAAACCTAATAGCGATCCACGAAAAGAAGACGCATATCGTTCTCAACAAGCTGATGTACTTTGGTTGTGCACTTCTTGATATGTCAGTCCTGCTGATATACGATACTATATCAAGCAAAAGTATATACGATTATCATGATGACTATATCAAGCAAAAGTATATACGATTCTCATGATGACTATATCAAGCAAAAGTATATACAATTCTCACGATGACTATATCAAGCAAAAGTATATACGATTGGCCGAGTGGTCTAAAGCGCTGTCCGTTACGGATCACTGCCATCTCACCTCTGTCTGCGTGGGTTCGAGTCTAGGATTCGGCGAATGTGGATATGTGAGAAGGCTTGCCAGTAGCTTCTCGTGGGTCGGTGGTTCTTTCCGGTGATTTCCCGGTTTCTTCCTCCACCATTAATACTGGCCGCCATGAATAGCCTATCGTGTGCTGAAAAATGGCGTTAAGCCCAACAACAACAACAATAACAACATGATGACTATATCAAGCAAAAGTATATACGATTCTCATGATGACTATATCAAGCAAAAGTATATACGATTCTCATGATGACTATATCAAGCAAAAGTATATACGATTCTCATGATGACTATATCAAGCAAAAGTATATACAATTCTCACGATGACTATATCAAGCAAAAGTATATACGATTCTCATGATGACTATATCAAGCAAAAGATTATACGATTCTCATGATGACTATATCAAGCAAAAGTATATACGATTCTCATGATGACTATATCAAGCAAAAGTATATACGATTTTCATGATGAATATATCAAGCAAAAGTATATACGATTCTCATGATGAATATATCAAGCAAAAGTATATACGATTCTCATGATGACTATATCAAGCAAAAGTATATACGATTCTCATGATGACTATATCAAGAAAAAGTATGATGACAGGGTCAAGATGCGTTTTACATCTACGGTTTCCATTTGCTACGAGATTGAGACAAATGATGTTTAAAATGACGTGTACGGCGCAAATAAGTATTTTATCTTTCGGATTGTACACCTGATAGCAAGTTCTGTGGTTCTAGCACGAAGAATATGATTGTCAAGTTCTAGGATGAGATGTTCTTTGTTCCAATAGCTGAGTTCTTTAGTTCCAGGTCAAAGATGTATGGTAAAGAGCTTGATGGCGACAACACCAAACGCGTGTGAATGGCATAATAGCGACGTCAAAAATACCATCACACGTGATGATCATTTAACAACACTAGCTGAAGAAACAACACTATGCGATAATGAATACCAGGGGATCAAACAACCATGTGTTGCATACACAGTAACATTCAACCAGATGAGACTTTCTGTATATGATGACATATGATATGCTTTGGGTGACGGTGTCGATACTTTGGCCTTCTCTAGCTATTTACCTTCGATGTAACTATCATTTGATTATCAATTCTATTATTCATTAAACCACCATTGAAGTGGTCTATAATCAGTGACGGATTTAGGATAAACGAGGTCCTGTGCTAGTTAAGTTCTGAAGCACCTTACAATGCAAAAATTCATCATAAATTTCTTGAGGTTTTTTTGTCAAGATGATGCCACCCACCCACCAACCAACAAGGGCCCTGTGCTTAGCACACCCAAGCACAATGGTAAATCCGGTATTGTCTATAATATGATTTTGAATGACACCATTAAAGGATTCGAATATAAAACAATGAGCGCTTGCCGTCTTTCTAGCGACGCTGGCGCCTAAACATTCATTAAGCCGCAGTCATTATTGTTTAGTTGCTTAGTAAGAGTTTTCTGTCTTAAAAAAATAGGAACGTTGCCGAGTTCATTTGCTTCATTTAGATTTCAGACGAGTTGCGTTTTCCAAGCCATTATTATACTTAAACCATCTCTTTAACTGAAGTGCAAATGGTTGGCAAAGAATGCATGTCTTCTTGTTGCGTATCGAGTTCATTCTGAGCTTATTATTCTGAGATATCTTTTGATAGATCATCGACATTTAACAAAATAAAAATGGCACTATCGTTTGTATCCATCTTTGAAACTTTATGACAAAAGGATTACAGTATGTTAGTAATGAGTCCTGGATAAGTGGGCGTGCCATCGATAGTTAGATTAGTTGATAATATTTCTGTTACCTATTTTTACGTGAGTCTTTATCATAAATTAAACTAAGACATATTCGCAATTGTTTAAAAGCGGAATAAATTTTCTGCTATTCGAGATTTAATAAAGCAAGTGTTAGTTTTTTAGGGTTGTATCTAAATTTTCAACTTTAGTATAAAATTATGTTTTTTAAATAACTGAAGTACCACTTTTTCAGTGCAAATTTCAATATAGGTACCGTTTGAACTGTTGTATGCATTTCTTCATCTTCCTTCCGGTTAAGTCATATTTTGTAAGATATTAAAGAGAAATACATTTTCTGCACAACCTTTAAAAAAAAAATTAGGCCGATAGTTTATTTTTTTTTCAAAACAATTGACACGTATATTCATATCTGAAATTTTGGCACTATACTTAAAGCTAAATAATTCATTTAATATTTTATAAAATATGCAGACATTGTAATAGTCTATCAGTATGCAGATTACACTGTCAACAGTGATACCGGAAGTTATATATTGGTAGCTTCTACGCAGTCGCAGTTGGTATTGATCTATTCATTTAATTATAAACAATAATGGTAGAATTATTGCTAATCAATATTGGAGCGTGTCTGGTTGCTTTATCTTGGCAATACAGCTTAAAACTCTATAGACTGGAGTTTCCTAACTTTATATACTCGACCACTCGTCAATGCATTTTGAGAATCCTTCATTTTCGAATGTCACAACATCGTTTCCAAAAAAATGTCTCTTAATTTTCTCAACATTTCAGAAACGTTGTTGGAATTCGTTTCATACCCAGGTAGAAACAACCTAGATCACGGTTATCTCTTCCCTCACATAGCGAAAACATTTAAATAAAAGTCTACGAAGAGAAAGAGACTCTCATCTAGGAATGAGTAGCATCAATAAGTGTATGATTTGCGGGATTACTGACCATTAGCATTTTTTTGTTATGCAAGTGATGGATTTAAGAATTCAATTCTATTATTTTCGCTAGAAATTCCGCTTGTATAATATCAAGAATAATTTTTCTATAGATGTACTTGTAGAATAAATTCAATAACACCTTTGCAACTTATCCAGTACAATGTTAATAGGCTTTCTTGTTTTATACTGCCGGATCACAGACATAAAAGTATATACTGCCACGTTTGATCTCATTTTGGATCAGTTTTAATAAATTCTCCGGCGACAAAAGTAACACATTTCTAAACCTATACAACTAACATTAAAAACGAGACCTTTCGTGATATGACTGCGGCTCATACAAAGACTTATCCTCGCAATCGTTTCGTATGTAATTATTAGTTTGCAAACATTTAATGAGGAATTGTTATTTTAGAAATACAATGGTCTGTTTCTAGTTTGAGGGCAATTCGAAATAATCATATGATGAACAGGAACGTTGAATCGCTCGAAAGCAAATAATTGTGGAATAAAAATCTAGATGTATCAGGTAAGTAGTAATTTAGTGTCACGCATATCATGTATTTCTCTACGTTTCAAGAGGTCAACATAAGATGTCACGACTTTACAAATGTACAGAATTATCCCTGCGTCATTCGATCTTGATTGTGTATCATTTAATGGCTTGATAACACACTTTTGGAAGTGAATATTGAGCACAGTGTAATTTAAGTTAGGCCCGTCCCCATTATCTCAGTAACCATATGCTGGCAATCCGCCAATTCTTGATTTGAGGTCTGCTCTAGTTTATTATTTATATTCAGTGCTGTATAACATACTCATAACAATGTTCTGTTTGATGCAAAATGTTACTCTTTGCAGTTTCTATTTGTTCCATAATCAACGCCCTCCGGTTTACTGTCATTGTCAAACTCTAGGTATACTTAACGCTCTCTGGATCAATATCATTGTCAAACTCTAAGTATTCTGGGACCTCGAGTGGCATAGTGGTCTAAAGCGCTGTCCGTTACGGATCACTGCCATCTCACCTCTGTCTGCGTGGGTTCGAGTCTAGGATTCGGCGAATGTGGATATGTGAGAAAGCTTGTCAGTAGCTTCTCGTGAGTTGGTGGTTCTTTCCGGTGATTTCCCGGTTTCTTCCTCCACCATTTAATACTGGCCGCCAAGAATAGCCTATCGTGTGCTGAAAATGGCGTTAAGCCCAACAACAACAACAACAATCTATGTATTCTCAGCGCTTTTTCAATCACTGTTATTATCAAACTTTTGGAGTTCATATTAAACAAAAGGAGCAACTAAACTTAGTTATATTCGTTCATTGCTTATCAAACCAATGAGCATACCTGTGATTTAGGTTTTGGCTTAACAGCGATATTGTTGGACGTATACACCCCCTCCCCCCAAACAAACATTTTCGAAAGTCCTCCATGTCCAAATTTTGATATTCGATACAAGTATATAGTCATATGTTTTTGAACAGGAAAACCGTTTACAACTGCTTATATATATATATATATATATATATATATATATATATATATATATATATATATATATATATATATATATATATATATATATATATATATATATATATATATATATATATATATATATATACCCATCAAGGTAACGTTATTGTCGGAATACCCCTTCTCAGCATATCTTAATGCTGTACAATACATTGGGTTACCTGGTTTTGGTTATCGTTATCTCGAGGTGATCGCCGATAGTTTAATAAGCCCCGAATGAATAAATATCAATATAAAGTGTGAAACTTATAGGTGGAATGAATTAAAGATCTGAGCTGATAAATAGGACAGAATAACACGAGTCCCAGTTACAAATAAGGACAAAATTTAATCGAAATTCATAACAATAATTTCATAAACAATTGTGATAATGCTTTACAATTTGAAAGATGCACTTCTTTCTTTTTGAATTAACTTATTCAATGAATTTCAAATATAAATATGAATATACCAATAGCCGATATGTTAAACAATATAATTAATTCACCATTAAATCTAGTGAAAGATCGAAAAACGCTGCCTTGCATCGATTCATAACCTAGTGCTTTGACTCAGACCAAATTCCACATCGACTGTTTCTTTTGACTTCTTTGTGCCAGTAAGTCTGTGTCATCTCCACTTTTTCCATTCCTTTTTAAAATTCTCAGGTATCACGCCATTTTCGGCCCTTACATCTTTGTGTAGCTCCTTTGGATTTGTCTGTCTGGTTATTATGACTCGTGGAACTATCTCACCTTCCAAAGAATAAACAAAAAGCAACCCAAATCTTTTGGCACATTATACTGGGTGAATAGATCAATACCCATCTCATTATGTCAGATATGGTTCTATCGGATTTCAAACAGATTCCACAGCTATTTAGTCTAATTGGCCATGACAGACCATAATAAATATATTTTCACTAAATTAATGGTCATGCTAATGGCTATTTCAACACCACGCCGAGATATTAGTTCCAGACTATCTCTTTTATACAAATGATTGAATGAAATTCCTTACAGTACGGTAGTTATAACAAATTACACACAAATGAACTCGTTATTATACGTGACCTCGTAAAAGGTCGGGGAATCCACAAGGATTCTCGTAATCTTAACTAAAATAAGGCATGAAATGCTAGATACATAACTTCCTAGAATAATGCTTTCGAACCAGCCGTCAATGTATATATAAAGAAATATCATTACGCGGGATCAGATAAACAAACTCAACACGATTATACCATATCAAGATAATTGATCTACGAATTTAAAAAAATAAATCCATGCAAATACAAGCAAATAAATCAACAAGTTATCATAGCAGTATCAACGAATTACGTAAGACATGCAATTACCTTGTGTTTTCAAGCTCTTATTTCTCAAAATTGTGTCTCAATTGTTCCTGATAATCGTTTATTCTGGATGATTTTACGAGTGAATTTACTTCTTAAATCACCCGGATTCTTCTTACGTTCATTTTCTCTTGTAGACAAACATAGATTAATTTTCAAATTTTTCTATTAGCACATTTAAATTGGGAGTTTTCATGTGAAACCTCGCTTCCTTTCATAGCGTGTCCAATGTAAATAAAATATTTTCCCCGCCTGAACTAGGCTCAAAACAATGCAGTTCGCCTTACAAACATTGATAACCCAATTGATTACTGGTAACTTTCAGAAATGACAGTTTTCCACACAGATCAAAAGTTGACTCCTATCCTGTTCAGTTTAAACAAACGTAGCCTTAACTGAATATCGCTAAACTCATGACGAGACAGTACCAATCCATGTACTATAGCGTTTTAAATGCGCGTAGGTCTCCATAAATCTAATTAATCGTAAACATGTCCAACTAAATATTTTTTTTTTCTTCAGAGATCGACAGAAATATTTGCTCCGTTACAGTCATATGAGAAACCATCAGTTAGGATATATCGCTCCCCTTGCTAGTCCATTCGCTCCATATTAGCTGATTGAGTGACATTGTGTTAAGACTAAATAACCGAGACTGTAAAGAAACATGACAGACAAACTGGACGTTGTATATATATGCATCTTAGATTACATTACATATACAGATCGCGGAAGAAATCCTTTTCCTCAAGTATACTCTTTCTTAGGTCCCAATCTTTCTATTGTTATGGTGATTATTTTAGTTTAACATGTATTTGAAGCGTGTAATTTGGGGTCTTTACGAGATATATTTCGTTTTCCATGGATGACGGCAATTGTTGACTGTTCTAGCCTTTATCGAGACACAATTGTGAAACTGCAGCTGGCTTTTTAAATGAATATAGCACACGTAAACAATTCTTCAATAGTAGAAACATATTGTGTGGTTCAATAATAGAAATAATAAAAGTATTGACATAAGAATTGAATAATAATAATAATAATAATAATAATAATAATAATAATAATAATAATAATAATAATAATAATAATAATAATAATAATAATAATAACATCGTAATAATAATAAATCGTGCCTTAACGAATTGCATATTAGTGCCATAAGGATTTATATAATAGGAATAATAACTTTAGTGCCTTAAGGAATTAAAAAATAGAAATGATTACATTAATATCATACGGCATTAAAAATCGAAAAAACATTTGTGCCCTAAGGAATTATATAATAGAAATAATAACATTTGTTCCATATATTTCAACCGTCCTCTGAGACCAAAACAAACACCACTAGATAACTGATATACAAAATTCGTCCATTAACAACAGTTTAAAATTTATAAATCTGATATCCATTTGGATGACTATCGAAATAAAATACTTACCTCTTTTGTAATTTAGGACGTCAAACCTCAAATTACCTGCTGAATCTGGTAGATGATTACATATACAGATTTTGCGAGTGCAATATATCAAAGTCGTTTTCATTTAAATCGGAACTAACACAACGATATGCAATGAACGGACTCCACCAGCGAAAGATTCGAATAAACAAGGCATGCTCTGCAGAATTCCAGAATAAAATTAATTCAGAAAATGGTAAATTACATCTCTACAACTACATCAACACTGATTATTATCTTCAGAATACGCCAAAGCTGCAGACGAGTATGGGCACAATGATGAAACCTTTGCTAATGTAGTCATCTGCGAAGCAACGACTTCTGTAGGGCTGGATTTGTCGTAAGCCGTCGCGTAAAAAAACTGTATTAGAGACAGACTAATAAGTTTAGAAAACGTACCATCCGGACAAATTTTTCTAAGACGTGGCAGTATTATCATAGGAAAAACAGCGTCCTTTCACTTGTTCACAGTGTATCCATTGCAATTTGGATGTATATTTGTGACAAGACTTGCCACTGAAATTCTAGAAATAGACATTTCATCTCATACTGAGCTTCAATCTAGAGTTAAGCCAACCAAGGTGAAGAAACTACATGCGAAATATAATAATCATGACAGATTTAAAACCACCTGTAAGAACCTTGCAGAAATTCGATAATGAACGTCGATGCGCGGCCAAGGAATATGTTGGTTACACATTACTATCAGACTCGGATTTAAACTCTGATAATCCAAATGTTACTTTATTGGACTCAACTACATGTACACATAATAGCTAATTTACCCATCTATTTCTATAACAGCCATTCTATTGATAGAAACATCCAAAATGTAAGAACTTTATGCAGTAATTTTGACTTTTGTTTCCCACAAGAAATGAAGCTATTCGACAGTAAGTTAGACTGTTTCTCATCAGTGCATGAGAAGTTCTATGCGTGTACATCCAAATTCACTCTCTTTGGAGACAAACTTCGCCTATTTTGTGATGAATATGATTTTATCATATCGGACTTTAAACATAGTAAATCACACAGCAATTTTTACTTTCTTCAGTGACTCGCACAATACTATCTCTTGGTTAAATCATTATATCTCTTCACAATATCATCATTACGCTACATGTCATATGAGATTAATTCATACCCTTTGTGAATCATATGATCCACACCTGATATGGTGCTTTAGTTATCATTATTTAGGAGCTGGTCGACCACGGTGTTATTGCCTGGATCGTGTAACTAATACCCAAAATTATCAAATTAATGGATGGAATAACATAGATCTACCCAAAAATATATAATAGAACAACACAAGCCCCTGTATGTAAAAAATAACAATTCAACCAGTTACATAAGGAAATGAAATAGAAGATGACATTTAAAAGATACTCTTTCTCTTAGAAATAGCATTAGAATGATAGAACTCAGATTGCCGGCATGTCAGCATGGCATGGCATGGCTGCTTCTGATCTCTCTCTCTCTCTCTCTCTCTCTCTCTCTCTCTCTCTCTCTCTCTCTCTCTCTCTCTCTCTCTCTCTCTCTCTCTCTCTCTCTCTCTCTCTCTCTCTCTCTCTCTCTCTCTCTCTCTGGATCAATTCTCTCAAATTCATACAGACCCTCGTTCCTCTGACAATTTAAAAAGAAACACCTGTTATTTCCTGGAGCTAAATTTTGGCTTCCCACAGAAACGTATATTGACTAATTTTGCGATAATATTGCTTAAAACCCTGAATTTTGTATAGGAGCACATACACCCTCTTTCACTTCGCCAAACAGGATTAACCTTCTCCAACATCCAAAAGTGTAACACGCCCATCAAGGTCAGAATAATTCTCTCTATTCCCCCTTTTTAAATAACTATTCTTAAATACTTTCATTTATGTCATTTATCTCAAATGGTCCAAGATTTGTTCTTGTTTGTCTCAACCTTGTCATCTTCTGCTACATGACCTTACTTTAAATGTTTCTTTCGTCATCGTCACTCTAAATAAAATTCACCAAAACATGTTAACCATCGCAAGTTGCTTATTTATTGCGAGTCTAGTCCATGCGTCAATATTAATAGTTACGTATCACGCTGACCACAAACGAGTGTACTGCTAAAATATCTGCAACATTTCGTATTGTTATACCCTTGTAGGGTCCAACCATCATCTTAATTTAATTACTATCAGTGTTCATCTACTTGCTGGGTTTGACTCAAATCATCTTAAATGTGAAATACGTGACTTATACCTCACTGTCGACAAAAATGTGAATGATACTCAAACATTTTCATCTTATTAAACAAGATATAAATTCCTTATTGTATAGCAGTATGTAACAGTCTCATCTGATACATAACGTGCCAAAGGAAAGTAAATGTACACACACACACACACACACACACACACAAACACACACAGAGATATACACACACACTTTAAATTTCAGATAGCAGACTTTATGTTCTCTGAAGGATTTTATTTAATTGTATGTTTGTATATAACTTTGTCCCAGATGACTTCACAAAGTTATAATTATTCCGCTACTAAAGAAAAACTGGTTACCTGGCAGACTTTAAGAATTATGGACCAAATGCTCTTACGACACAATCTACATTAATCAGTTTGGTGTTTTAAAAACAGCATGCAACACACGTATGCCTCTATGTCTTTAAGGATATTATCAACTTTTATGTAGAACATTATAGCTCTGTGCTTGTCTGTTATTTTAACGCCAGTAAGGTATTTGATTGGGCCAATTATGGATACTCTTTTAAAGATTGCTTGACATTCAAATAGTCGTCTGCAAAATCCATAATGTAACTTATTTGGCAAACAGTTGCACTAGGTGCGTTGTGGAAGAGCTGTATGTAGTTCATTCATGCACCAATTAGGTTGCCTCAGGGAGGAGTTACTTCGCCTCTGTTATTTAATATAATAATAGACGAGTTATATCCTAAGCTGCATCAGTACATTTGAAACTAATGACACCAAATGTGCTATTTTTCACTGATGATATGTCATTGATATGTCTTTCCGTCATAGGTTTAGGGAAATTATTAAAGGTCAGTGAACATTGCGCAGTTTGGAATGATATTAGTTATACTACACAAAATTCGTTATCACTAGCATTTAAGTCAACTTCTTTCAAAATTTCTTAACAAAGATGTTTTTACGTATGTATTGGGTCTGATAAAATGCAATCGGTCAGATTTTGAAGATATGATGAGACAGAATTTTGCGTACTCGAACAAACATGCTTTTACATGAATTTGAAAATTGTTCTTTTGAATACCAAAATTAAATTATTCAAATCTTAATGCTGTACAACGTGTTGCGTTCTTCTGTGGACAAACTTTAGCGAGAGTAAGAAAATAAATCTAGTTATTGGCTATAATAATAGTCTTCTTTTAAGAATTCTAGGATGGAATAGTACCTCTACATTATAAACGCTAATGTATTAAGTTTTGAAGAAGTCATGCCTTTTAATGATTACAAGAATACCTAATTGTACGTAAAGTTTCTAGAAATCTTTGTGAAACTGGGATATTAATTTAAATTCCCGGATTAGAGATATGTGTGCTGTGTATTCATATATTATATATGTTATCATTCATAATTATAGTTCGTTAGAGTGACATTATACATACTAAATTTCTTATCAATAGTGAGTTAGTACTGTAAGATGAGTCATTAATTAAGTGCGTCGATTCATTTATAAATTTCTAAGGATGAGGTGAACTATTTGTATGGTTGACATCACGTTACCAAACTCCAGAACATGAGTTCTGACCTAATTTATGATTAGCCAGTGTTAGAACAGCTGATCGGTTTCGAAATACCAAGATGATTCTCTGAAACTCCTTATTGCATTGTCTCTAAGACGTTTTGGAATTATATATAATTATTTCGTAGAATAAGGCATTTTAGTACGATTACCAGGCTCGGAAGAGATATAGTGAGATGATTGATTTCTATATTAAAATTAATCATTCGTTGAGAACAAATCAAATCACTTTTTACCCTCAATAATATAGACCTACGGACCATAATATAAAATTCTTTATTATGATATATAATTAGAACACCTCAGTTTCTCTAATACATGGTGAAATACAAATTCGTGATTGACTTTTATACAAATTTCTACACTTATTTCCGAATAGCAGCATTTTCATATGATCTTATTCGGATGGAGATGAAAGATCCCATCTCCTAGCAAATGAATGGTACAGGTAGTGTGATAAATTATACAGCGTCACTACATTACCGCAAGCCATAAGCAAGACACATTTTTCAGCGCTTTATTGTACATAAAATACAAGCTTTAGATACTGTCTTCTAATAATAATCATTTTCTGAACAAACACAAACAAAAATGAAATTCGTCCTCTATTATATAAATATTTCTTCTCGTGGACATTTCATATAATCTGAATGCCTTATATCGTTTTCCCTTGTTCCTGCTTCAGTCATTTGTTTATGGTTTGAACACCTTAGTTGCAATG
Organism: Potamilus streckersoni; assembly: GCA_016746295.1. Classification (NCBI taxonomy): domain Eukaryota; kingdom Metazoa; phylum Mollusca; class Bivalvia; order Unionida; family Unionidae; genus Potamilus; species Potamilus streckersoni. The sequence continues at coordinate 2,823,582 of JAEAOA010002205.1, forward strand.
AATGTTATCTTAACTTACAAGGTATATTTGATGAGAGGTATTTCTTACACTGTTGTAGGGATTTATACTGACTGTAGTTAAAAGTACTTTGTTCTAACATTCATTTAAAGACTATTTAGATATATAATAGCTGCCACAGGATTACTGTGAATTCATTTAAAGACATTTTTGGATTATATCATTGTGATTCTTCTTTACTGTTGATTCATCAGTATATTACTGTTCATCATTCGAAGTACCTTTAAAATTAATTCGGATTGCTCGAAACAATAGAAATTTATAAAACCTTTAGTACTTGAGGAATTCATTCACCATGCTGCGTGTTGTTAATATTTCTTTCGCTTTATGTTTTAGATAATAAATTATATTTTAAAATTATACAAGACTTGTTGGTTATAGATCTTGTTTCTTATTTTCTTTTAAGACCAAGGAGTCGTCACTGACTAAACGAATCAATTTTTATGTCTTTTATAATTATATTCCCAAAAATGCCGGATAGTCTGTAGTTGTATATCTGTATGTAAGCTTGTATATAAAACACTTGTGATCTTTTATGTTTAAAATACTTTATATTTTACATTTTATTTTAGATGTACTGACTACGCATCCTTAAACACAAAGTTCTTATTTTGTCGTATCTTAAATAGTTATTGGCTTTTGTAATATTCCAATAATGCAAGTTCTTTCACTAATTTTATGTCGCTTTGCTTTTTCTTTTTTCTCCCTCTTATTGGTATTACATCATGGTGGCCAATGTAAATTTGCTCGTACTTTACTGGTATCACTCAGATGAATAGCCTGAGTATGAGTTTTTGTCCTTACAAAGTTTTGTTATATTCTGTACTATCTAAACTTTATTTATATAATCTTCGGCTCTGTGCGAACAATTATTAATCCTGTTGACAGTTTCAGTTGTTATCTATAGTTGACCTTATTGTAATCCGAATTCCAATCAATATATCTTTTAAATCTAGCTATACCCTGTCATCGGACAATGGTTCTCGACAATTTCCACGCCGCAGATAATTCTATTGAATACTTGTCAAACGGAACGTTATTTATGATGTTTGATGATTGACTCATATATCGTCTCTAATAATCAGTGTCATTAAAAGACGATCTTATTTACCAGTTTCTTTCCCGGTGAGCCCCGTACCATAAATTTCGGAAACAGTAGATGGCAATTTCATGAATAATTTAACTAAAGGTTGGCTAATTTGTAAATATATTATTAACCTTTTATTTCCTTCTCGACCACGAACTTTTTCTTATATTTTTTTGGTTACATACTGTGTCGAGCTGAAGTCGAGAGCAGGGTCAAGACTATACTCTAGGAAGGCAGTTCTCAACGGAAAATACAATAATTTATTTGTTGTATCATATGACATTGTGGACTCTAACATACATAGCTTAAACTCATTTGTAAAATTTAACAAATAATTTTTTTCCATTGAAAAAATTGAAAAAAATGAGAAAAAAACTTACTTTTGCGAGTTAAAGCCAAAAATAATCCAACAATTAAAAATAGAAGTCCTAGTAATAAAAAGAACTGAATGAAAGTGAGTTCGAGTCCCGATGAAATCCAAACTCAAAGGTTATGACGTCTGTAATATCCTACGAAGTGCAGATGTGTCAACAGTCTCTTATTAAATCACATAAACTATTATTCCCGCTTTGAATTCAGTATAAATTTTAATAAATGTCCTTATCAAAGAAGCGCACATTTACAAGGATTTTTTTAAAATATGTAAATTCAGTATAAAAACGGGATGATATGATCTTGTCATCTTTATATAAATTTCAATCTATGTTCTACCTTCTGAAGGAATCTTTTTTAAAAGTGCATCAGTACATCCCATAATAAATGCTAGAGTTCCAATTGCCTGACCAAACAAATCTACTTTTAGAACAATATGTATTTTCCTTGGGCTATGGTATTCTATACTTGACTACAGATATTATGTTCTAGTGGGCACCCTTACTACAAACCGACCGACCATATATGATGAAACATGACTTTTTGTGATTATCTAACTCTAGTATTCTCTTTTCCAATAGGAATTATCATTCAATAGTGTTCTCTGATGACTATAGTGTCCTAGTACTGTCTCGGGCACTTTACACCAATAAACAACACTTTAGGACAACAATTCCAAAGGTAGAATGCAGTAATAATACCTTCATTGTACTTATATTTTCTTAATCTTTACGTAAGTTATCGATACAATTATCATCTATTGTTTCTCTCGTTTAATGGTAGGACCACTGAGAAGGACACTTCCCAAAAATAGCAATGATTAAAGACTATATCTGGATACAAAAAAAAAACAAAAAATCTGTTGACAGATGTTCATTCTTGGCCAGTCATTAAACATGAGAAAAAATGTTCAATTAACAGGTGTTCAGTCTGGGTCAGTCATTAAATATCAGAAAATTGTTCTGTTCGACAGCTATTCGTTGGAATCATATGCCCGAAAGAAATGTTCGGAGTTGAGGCATGACTTGGAACAGAATGACAGAATTATAGATGACAACTGGCACCGTCAACAGAGCAATTATTTAGCTTACATTCTTATACAGACCCTTATATTCTATAAATAACACTCAGATTTTACAATAAACTAAATTATCACATATTATTCCGTGATAACGGTTAAAACAATGGAACAAGAGCAAAGGTAACATTGTAACTGGATGCCTTATTTTATCAGAAGCCACGGGATATTTCTAACTGTTGAAACCAGATAATCAACTCTACCTTTTCTGTCAAAATGAATAGGAAAATTTACAATAAGAGTAAAGTTTGGTCCAACCACGGAAACGTTTGTACAAAGACTCTTTGGGATGCATTTTATTCGGAATAATAATGACTTTACCGGCATCAAAAGTGTACCTACATAAAACGACATTATTATTGGTTTCATGATGTTATCATTTTTGCAATAAACGCAGGTGTTACGTGTTCAGTACATGTTTATATATAATATGTAAGCTGTATCAATGATATACCACGAGATGTAAACTTGTTTTATTAAAAGGAAACGAGGCTTGACGAGTTTCTTTTTAATGAAAAATGTATACGAGTCCTAAACAGGATGTGCTTAGTGCTTTTAAAAATAATATACATTATTATAACTATAAAGACTAATTACTTCTTGCAACATGTTTCGATGATCTATTACTCTTCAATGTCAACTGTATCATCATCACCACTACCAGTATCATTATCGCCGTCGTCATCACCATCATCATCAACAACAATAACAACAACAATATATATATATATATATATATATATATATATATATATATATATATATATATATATATATATATATATATATATATATATATATGTTACAGCTGTTGAACTGAAAACACATGGAAATGGGATATTGTTTCTTTCCCTACGGGGATTTTACTGAAATAAACAGAAGCAGCAGTGAGCCGTCCCAGTATTACGAATGGAATACCCACACGTAGTGGCTTTATTTATATAACGTTCGAATGTATTTTCACAGTGGTAAAATCAAGTAATTAACCTCTGCTCGAAAGAAAGATATGCAGCACTCTGAATAGTGTATGTGAAATTTGTTCAATTTCTGCTGTTGAGAGTTTGAAAAGTCACTTAAAAGTATTTCTATTTTAAGTAACACCTGTCAGATTTGATGCTAAATTGGCATCACTGGTATAGAACAGAAATGATTTATATGAGACTGTTATCTTTAATTTATGTTTAAATTATGTTAAGCGATGTAGAGAAGTCGTTTAAAAATCGTTATAGCCAGTAACGACGGATATATTTGACGACGAGTGGTTATTATCTAAAAGACCTCATAACTTTTCTAAGCAAGACGGCTTTTTGTTAAATTTGGTCGAATGCTGTTTTGCCTTTTACGAAAAGAAGCCGGTTTAGCTATTTTCTATTTTCAGTATTATTTGACTAAGATCGAAAGGCCTCTCTGTGCTTGTATGCTTTCTAACAATGTTAGTTTAAACTGATCTTCCAGTTTGGAGAAGAAAAGTGAAAATATCAGTTGTGAGCAGACGACAGACAACGGACGACTTACACCCAGTCACGCCTAAAGCTTATTTGTCCTGCTAGTCATGTCAGCTTAAATAAAAAGTAATCGAGCACTAGTTATTTTCTACCAGTCATATGCCTGAAAGAATTAAGAATAACCATGTACCTCTTTGATCCTATAAATAAATTTTTCCGCCAATAGAAAACAAATAAGATTTTGTTATTTTTAAATAACTCAGAAGGTCATCTCACTCATATAGACAGATAATAAAATCAGTTCTCAGTATGTCAGACTCTTTGTGATGTGACACAGTCCTAAACACAGTAAATCATACTAACTTAAAAATTATGAATCGACTTAAAGGATCTCCACATAAAACCCCACCGCATGTATGTAAATCAATATCAAGCGTACACTATTGCCGGTAACCCTTATTTAGACAAATACGTCTTTATTTTCATTAAAACAATCAGAAATCTGCCACAAAAATTTGCTGGAATGTTTATGATATTAAATACTCGAAATTGTATATAAGATCCTCTCAATCAAATAAATATCACATTGGTAATTCTTGCGTTGTTGTGACATTCATCTTGACAAATCTTGTGGTGATAGCAGTTGAGCATGAAAAATAAAATTGACTAAAGGAGTTTAGAGAACACGAACCTCTATTTTCATAGACTGGAGTATGACTCAAACTCTTTTATGCCAAAGTATTTGGTAAAACAAATATTTTCACATGTTTTTTTTAAAAAAAACGTAAGACTTGATTAGATGCAGAATTCAGTAATCTTTATTAGAAATTAAAGGTTTTTCGCATTGTTCTTGTACTTACAGACGGAGTCCAAATCTGGAGTCCAAACATTTAATTTAGATAATCGAAAGTTGCTTTAACAAAAAGATATAGAGCAACTAGCAGTCACATAATCAATTATTATTGTGAAAATTTTGGATACATGACTTATCTCGTCTTATATGGTCTAGTGCTAGCCACACCATTCTTTCTGTTATCAAGAAATACTTCCAGCATTCTTGGGAGAAATTATTTCCGCCAACCACAGTCTTAATTGAAAATATGTTGATATAGAGATCCGTTGGCCATCAGTTTACTCTCTTCAATCATTAAATGTAGTCTTGTCACTGTTATTATATTCTCCTTCTCTCTCTACAGAATGAATTTAAAGACGACATCGACGGCGATCAGGAAGAAGTGAGCAGTGGGTATAGATAATGGTGATGTTTGATAGCGCCATATTAACGGTCTCTTTGACAAAATAAGTACGTCAGCTATATGTTCTCTCAGGAAATGCCTAGTTCTTGAGAAGAAGTATACTTGAAAGATTAGATTTAAAACAAAGACTTCTCGAAGTCAATGATAATCTGTTAATAACGTGCACAACAAAAATAATATTCAATTATCTGATAACATGTCATCATTCATCTTGAAGTATGAAGTGCCTACAGCTGTTGATATGCAGATAATCCAGAATGCCAAGGTATAGTTTATTGTTGTTCATGACTGTAAATTGTAGTTATCATCTTTAAACACGATATTATATAGCTATTTTTTTTTTAGTCAGATGTGAGATTGTTCATTCAGTGCGTATCATAGTTTGTATGATACGCACTGAATGAACAAACCTCACATCTGAAAAAAAAAACCATAGCTATATAATATTGTGTTTAAAGATGATAACTTCAATTGACAGTCATGAACAACAAAATTACACACAATATAGATAGTCATTTACTAAGGGTAACATAAAATATAGATAAAAATAACATGTCATTTTGCACAGAATCTCCAGCTGAGAACCCACTGTCAAACATTTTGTCCAAAACTGAACTGTCATCTTCAGCTAACTCTGATGTCTCAAAGTTAGTTAAAGTGAAATGCCCATAAACTGATCGTTGCTACTTATATACTCTCCTCTTTTCATCAAGTATGACTGCATTTCTTAAAACTTTTGTTAACATTTTTAATATTTTAAAATGTATAGGAATAAGTATTTCCGGATAGTTTAAAGGGGACTGTTACTGAATAATTTAAGTTTGTAAATGTTCTTACATGTGTGAGATACTGAATGTTTAGGTGCGCGATAGAGAATAACAGACTGAACATCTGTATCTAAGTTAAGATCAGCCTTATACAATTGTATGGGTATGTAATAATTTGTGATTATCAATTCAGGAAAAAACAGAAATTTGTGAAGTAATACACATGTACGTTTTTGAAAATATCTGCATAGAATATCTTAAATAACTTAAAAATAAAAAGTAGCAACGAATATTTAACATTACATAAAAAGGTGACTAGAAGAGAGAAAATTCTCAATTCACTATAACCGGCAAAGCGTGACTCTTATCTTTTGTGAAAAAGAACATGCATGGCATCAGATAAATATAAAAATTACAGAATCAACGTGAAAATGGCTTTATCTTTCATTTGCTTTGCATTGAAAGGTGGCACGCACACAACATGAGACTTTTAAGTTGTATCATATGTTATGAAACCGAGTTTTGGGCTGGATTCTGTCTTGTTCAAATAATTGAATTCAAGCGATTAATTTCTTTGGAAAATACATGAACGCTCTGATAATATTCTTCGATACAGACATTCATAGTATATCCAAACCTGGAATTATATTTTTGTGGTTCAACGAAAGGCTGTAGACACATCTACACTTAAATGGCTACCACAGACACGACATCGACTTCAGCTCTGAGATATTTTCTAGATTGTTACTGAATTTTATTTAGAACTTAAAATTACGAGGACTTGTGTCTGCAATTCTTAGATTATTTTGGGATTTAATTCGCTATACCGTAAGTTGATTAATCTCGTTTTCACGTTTTATGCTAGGGAAATAAATTATTTGTTAAATATTACAGAACTTGCTGTCTTTAACTCATGCTTCTGTTATTTTTTGTAAGAGTTTAAACTCTTAACTGGATATATATATATATATATATATATATATATATATATATATATATATATATATATATATATATATATATATATATATATATATAAAGGAAACACGTGGGGGACACATAATTTCTCAAATGCACGCTATACAAAATTGAATCTTTGCAATAACATAACTAACATAACGCAAGAATATCATGTCCTCACTGTGTTGCATGACCTGGTTTCATTTTTCTTTAGGCTTTGTATATTCCACATCTTGCTTGGTCTTTCTTCGACCCTTTCTATTCTGAGCTCTCTATTTGCGAACTTCACTTTTGTACTGTTTTCATCTGGTTCTTAGAAATGGATATGTAAAGTTGTTCCCTTAAATGACAAGATCATGTCTAAAGCGGTACATGTGTTCACTGTCTATCCGATGAGATATACAATCTCTCACTTTCTTTATTTCAGAACCATAAAATGCTATCCACACTGCTTAAAGTCTGACGTAATGTGACCTTCACGATTAATGGTCCTTACAAAGGACCCCTGTAATATACAACCATAAATACATCCATGCCTGGGCTAATTAGATATCACTTGACAGCAGCAATTGACACGTGTCCGGTATGTATAGACACAACTTGCCGTATATATCTGTATTCATTACTATAGTCTTCTTACAGATGGCTAATTCCACTCAATAAGATAAATGTTCGATTACTATTGTCTGAGATTCACTAAATTCTAACTTACAGTAACTAATAACCTGCAAGATCACTTAGGCATTGCAAAATCATAAAAAATGTGCAATTATCATTAACTCACGGCAAACAGTATCATCCTACAAAGGAAATTAATTCATTTAACCTTAAGGCATTCTATATATTCGATTAATTCATATATACCTATGAAATATTACAATTTTGGAATTGTAATTACATCACAAATCCATCAATTATATCAATGAACTAATAGCTGTGAAATCAAAGAATTAAATTGCATAACACTCTAACATGTCAACAGAATCCTATGAAATTGAATACACGATACATGCACGAATCATACGCACATACAAATTATTTTCATAAAACCAAACATACGAAAAAGAATATTATATGGAAATTATAACAGCATATACTAACGCTGTTTCATTCCCACATAATCGTGTATCGCAGCACTTTAAGACAGCTATCTAGCCTCTCTACGAGGAAAAACACATTTCTCAGATTAACCACAGAGCCTAAATTCTGCTTCTTGTCGGGGGTGTGTGTGTCTTTTTCTTTTTCTGGGAACATTTCTTTTTCTGAGGTTGTGACCTGGTCTTGATACCACTGCTCTTTTTCTTCCGGGAACGTTTGGGTTGGGGAGTGGTTTTTTTCTTGGGGATGACCTTTGGTTCCCATTTTAAGAGGAGGCGAATGATGAGACTTCCTAGAGAACCGCTACCTCCCTATCAAATTCATTTTACCTATCTACCTATCTAGTGTAGAGCATGTTCAGATCAGCCATTTGCAATACTGTTGCCATTATTCCCCTAGTTTCCAGTACAGTGACTTCAGTGAAGCTGACATTTTGAAGATATCAATATAGACTTGGGTTTTCCATAGGAATTTCCTACAAGTTGTGACAATAAATAGACACTAGGTTAGTTCATACGAAATTCCTACAAGATGAGGTTTTAAGTAGATAGTGGGTTTTTCCATTGGAATTTCTGACAATTTGTAGCTAAAAAATACAATGTTTTTGCTAAGGAATTTCGTATCAGTGGTGGCTATAAATAAATACTAGCGTTTTTCCACAAAATATTTTGGTACTGTAAGAGATAGTCTATTTTGTGAGATTTTTTTCATTCTCTTAAATTTATAAAGGATCGTATAGTGGGTGTAATGGATAGAGATAGTATTTTTATGGTGTGAGTAATATATATTTTGTGAGATTTCATTTTCGTTTAAATTATAAGTTAATGCTCAACGTTTGGAGTGTGTATTGGTCTTTGTGTGTTTGTGTGCATGCGCGTATGTGTTTATATGTATGTGTGTATGCTTATGTGTATGTATGCGCGCGAACGATTGTGTGGGCATGTGTATGTGTGTATTTTATTTTGTGTACGCGTGTGTGTATATGTGTCCGCTTTCTCTGTTATCCATTTTTCCGGGTTTGTTGTTCGTTCGAGCGTTTGAAGTAGATGGTAATTTTTTTGTGGAAAGTGGTCGCTGTCCATTATATTTTTTGAAGCACCTCCCATTTTGCTATATGTGCAATAGGTGGCGTTGTAATTGTAACATCTAAAGTTGTGAAAGTTCCGGTTGTTGGATTAAGTCTCGTAAGAGTGCCTGTGGTTAGTGTGATGAGTTGGGGTTGTCTCTAAATTTTCCATTCTTTTTCCTCCAGTATCTGTATTGTGTGCGCTAAAGTCTCCACATATGTTATTGCGTATGTTTCTTTGTTTGAGAATATGCTGGCGGTTGTGTGTGGGGTTAGTTCTGTGAAGGGGTGGGGTGGGGTCATATATGTTGTAGATGTTAATAGTTCTTGTTTCTATTTTTAGTTTGATGCCTTGGTATTCCATATGGTTGATTTTTGAGTTGATTTGAAAGTTTAGTTCGGTGGTTTCCGGTATTGAATTGTGAACGTATATTTCCAATCGTCCTCCTTGTGTCCTCTGGTTTCTGTGTTCGAGGTAATTGGTATCATATTCCTTGATATTTGGAGATTTTGTACATATTGTTGGTAGCATTGTTTTCTGAAAGCAGATTATGTCTGGTTTATGGTTGATGTTGCTGAGTGTGTTTCTACTAATTATTCATGGTTGGTTTGGAGTCCTCTTCAATTTCATTGCCATATAATTAGGTTTGGTGTAGATTTTTCTTTGTGTCTTATTGGGTTGACTCTCGCGTGTATCCTCATGTTTTATTTGCGTGTTGTTGCTGTATTGTTTTTGTTGATTACGCATGTTTTCTGTTGCAGAGCGTATTCGATGCGGTTGTACTGTAACTTAGTATCATGCAATTTAGGTTATTTTTAGGTATGTAGTGACCTAGTTTTTAGGAGCACCATATAGTGATGTATTGGCTTTTTGGTCGTCTTATTCTAAATTTATCTTTGTGGTGTTGTTTAAGTGTTGTGGCTATGGTCAGGAAGCTCTACCTTCCATAACAAAACTTGTAAGAAAACCTCAAATCAAAGAACACTCCAGATAGCCCACCTGCTGCTCCACAAATCCCATTCCCGACTAGCAAACCTAAAGCGCACCGGACATGCATAATCAACCAGACTGAATTACAATTACTCCTTGTAACAAGGAGAGATTGTAATCCCCCACTCGACCTAGCCAATTAGTGAAGTTCGCTGGGAAGCTTTACCCACAACTTCACAAATCAAAGGAAAGGCAGTCCAGGAAGCTCAATCTGCTGATCTAAGCCCCATCCCAATAATCCATGCACAACCAGAAATCTTCAAATTGACAGATGAAGATCAAAACAAACAAACCTGATCCTTTAGGCCACACCGCCTAAAGCAAACCAACACAACAATAAATGAGTACCAAATAAATGGGACGGATCACGCCCCAAGCGATTAGAAATACTTTTCGGCAAATGCAAAAGTGCGCTAAGTTCATCAAATTCCAGATATTCAAAATTCAAAACCCACCCACCCCAAAAAAGAACAAGAACAATTACACAGGTGACGAACACAACATAGGTATAGGACTGTCCAATAGTAAACCTGGACTAAATTTGACCAAAACAACTTCCCTTGGCGTTGGGACGGGGCGCTGGTTCGTGGGTTTTGCGTTTACTGAGTGTTGCCCTCTGAGCTGTGCTGTGGAGGTTTTGCGCCGCTGCCTTCTGTGTTTCCTGCCGCCTTGCCACGTCATCAGACATTGTGTTGGAACCATGCTCACAGCACTGTAAAGCCCAACTAGGGTTCAAAGGCCCAGCCCGGGCTGTAATCAGTCGCAAGCACTTGTGCAAAAGTGACTATTATTTTCATTCAGTTCCAGTTCCATTCACGCCTTTCAATAGTGTATAAAAATGGCTTCAAACCATACATAGAAGATGAAATTGCAAAAGATGGTATATACCATAGGCATTGTGGAATAAATTCTTACCAAAATAGATAATGGCGCTTGACTGAAAATGGAGATTAATAATTTGAAGAAAAGGAAGAAATATTGAAAGACGTGATAAACCAGGAAAAGGAGGAGAAGGAATATATAGAGGAAAAAGAGGAAATGAGAAGAGTAAATGAGACGATGAAATGAGACAATGAAATGACAAGATTGAAAAGAAGAATGAGGAAAGGGAACTAGAGGAAAAGAAGAAGAAGAAGAAGAAGAAGAAGAAGAAGAAGAAGAAGAAGAAGAAGAAATGTAATGGAGAAAATGAGAAGGTGGTGGAGAAAAGGAAGAGAGGAGAGTAAGTAGGAGAAAGTTAAACGAGGCTTTTCATGGTCAATGAATTGCCTAGAAAATATATTTATTTTCTCTTACCTAAAATGTTTTTAGTCGAATTTGGTGTGATCGATTGATGTTCATCAGACTATGTTTGTGTCCTTTGTCTATGTCAACCTCTTTTCACACTGTTCCTCCCGATTGGGGTCAGCCACTTGTAACATTGTTGCCATTGTTCCGCCTTAATGAGGTCAGCCACTTGCATTAGCAAATACATCAATCTTAATAGGTATGTGTCACGCTGACCACGGACTAATGTACTGTGAAATTGACACTACATACAGATTGTTCAACAATATTTTGCACCATTACAGTGTCATTTGTATACTATTTATGCTCTGCTATGTTTTTTGTATATTGGCATGAAAAATATTAGTAGTAACATAATTCTCTTTGCTAATTTAAGGTACATAACACTTTTTAAAAAAGACAGCACAAAAACATGTTGCGGAACTTAAATCAGTTACTCTTGTGTGAGAGGTAGCCATACTTTCCAATAAACCAAGCAAGTGATAAAATAGTCAAGTCAAATACTTATGTTATAAGATTAACGACGAATATTGAGGGGTCAGAAAAACACTCCAATGAATTATCAAACCTTATTTAAAATTGACAGGTTAGAATAGAATAAATGATGTTATCATAATGTCTGCAACGTCATCACACTTTTTTTTTACCTAGAATGTGTAACAATCATTTAGATGGGTTAAAATCGTAACACGTGACAAAATAAAAAGAAATTAGGTAAAACAACACAAAGGAACAGCTTTTGTAGTTTTGCCTCTGCTAGTGTTTTGATAGTATTTGTAAACAACGGATAAATATAATTAAGCTGATTATATCTTCAGATTTATTATTTCTTTTCTTTAAATATTTGTAATTAATAACAATTGTACATGAAATTTCACATGATTCATAAGTCTAGTAGTTTAGAAATCAATTACATATACATAAATTGAAGTAGCGAGGCGAAGGCTGTTCATGCAGCATGTATTCGGTATTCAAGGTTAATGAAAATATATTTGATTTGGACGTAATTGGTCTAATATCTATGAAACATAGGCATTCCAAATGACATTACCACACTTTGAATGTTTAAATTGCATTCACTTTCAAATAACGTCTCCCGTGCCATGCGCGCTGCTTTGTGTTTCGATAGCATTTGTTTACATCTGATTCGCATAATCGCGATGTGCGCAGCTTTGTGATAAATCCCACCTGAATTCTAAAACCTGTGTTTTTTCTAAAGACGATAAAATAGAAGGCCTAGTTGGATGCAGCATCTCTTGCCAACAAATAAATGATGAGCATAGGCAGTAAAAAGGATCAATTTATTACACAAGTACAATTAACAGTTGCTACATGCAACAGAAGCACACACTCGGTTTGCATTAAATTCTCTCAAGTCATATTATAACAGTAAATCGTGATACAAATGAAAACAGCTTGGGGACTTACACTGGTTACATGGACAGAAACATAAAATGCGTGACGTATAATGCCATTATCATAAACCTCAGTAGGAAGGAGAGAAAGCAGAATTATCTTTATCTGTCAGCAATACTGAAGTGTTTCCAGTCATAGACATTAATCAGGACGTTAATATGGAACTCTTGGCAAATTCACAATTTGTTAAGGTGATTGGAGGCATGCAAAATGAAATTACTTTGGTAAGACTTTAAGACACACGCCATTCATATGGATACACCTAATACGAATAATACAATAATGTCAAACGTTTGTCATCCCCTGCCTACACATTCCGTGTTATAGAACCGTCAACATTTCTTAACATATTGGTCTAAAGTCTAAATACTGTGCATTGTTGTGCTCATTTTTTAACACTTTATTCTTCTTTTAGGAACACTAGAGATTAATGCAAAAGAAAGACAAAGTTGAAAGTTTAAGTGTTTATTGATTACTGATACATAACTGTATATTTCTTCTACATTTATCAATGTAGCAAAAGCATACATATTTTGCAGATATGATCAAAAATTTCATTTAATTATGTTAATCATTTCCGTGACCTAAGTCAACTAATTGTCTAAATTGATACATATTTTTATATTAACATTTCATATATGTATTTATAGTTTTTCTTTGCACAATATTTTTTAAATAAATAATCCAATATTTGTACTGTGAATACTTAAGTACGGTTAGTTAGATTATATGAAAGTAATATAATAATGATTGGATTTTGCTTTGCTCAATGCATGGTTATATTGACTAATCAAATACAGATATTGGTCTCACTTTCACGTCGGTCAATATCATAATTCACAGCTCATTAAACCATATACTGACATTGACAAAAGACCATAAATGTATATATTTCCTATAAACTGCCTTAGTATACATATGTGTGACTTCGGTATCTAAGATTATTTCAAATTCTTGTGCAACCATAAATTAAGCAGTTTTGCCAAAACGCGGAGTATCTTCTGTGATGTGTATTTCAATCGTATTATTTGTTGACTTTTCTTAATGATTACATGTGATATACATCCTCATGTAGTACTTGCCTTTGTCCAAAATCAAGGTGATGGAGTACTTGACCAGTAACATTTAGTTGTAAAGCTTATATTTTTATCTATGAGTGTGGATTAAATATTCAATCATTATCAATGGATGTAGACATTTTATTTGGGTCAGGGCCTAGGGCATCAAATTTACACTTTGAAATTCTCAATCTTATTGACAAATTTGAATTTTTAGAGAGGAGACTGACCTACATCCGGTCTATGTTATTGTGTCTTGGGGTTTTCTTAATATAACATTGTTTACTTGAGAAATGACTTATCCTTACCTTAACATCTTGAAGCACAACTGGTATTATTGGCAGTGTTTAGTTTTAAATTTGGTGGAATTTTTTATTAAAAATATTGTTCAATGGAATTACAAAATGCTCATCATTGATATCATTTGTAATTGCGGTCAATTTAGACATGGTAATTTTGGATAATATTATTGTGATTCATCTTAAGACTTAGCACACAATTACAATCCAGGCCACTCGCTTATTAGTATATTCGATACTACATGCACATCAACAAATTCAATATTGGAATTTATTTGGAATACTACTGGAATTCAATTAGAATTTAATACATTACAACTATTTGTGATTTAATTCACAATACTGTAAGATCTTTCGATATTTTCACTTTGCATTCAATTAAAAACAAATATTTGTTGAATTTTACAAACTCTTGTTGGGTTTTGCTCTTTTCTGTTATTTGGTTTAAGACCACAGAGAAGTTCTCATGATTTGAGAACTGAACCTGCGATATATTGAATCAATATAATCGATGAAAGCGAAAGATATGATACACCATGTGATAGCTTTAATATCGAAGATGAATATCATTTTCAGATTGTAAAATATATAGTAACTTATCATTGTTATTAAAAGTACCGTATTTCACTCGCTTATACGTTGAATCCAACTACAAACAAGAAAAGATCTTGTTCTGCCGTCGTTAAAGGTGCCTGAGATCGGGTCTGTATTGGTTGTTCTACTGATTACTCCCAACCAACTGTACAGACCCACATGTACTGGTGCATTTAGTCACAGTAGATTTGGGTCTATGCAGTTTGCATTTGGTAACAGCTTATGAGCGAGTAGACGGTACTTAATGGTACAAACCTTCAGTACATGAGTGCGTTTAGGTGTTCACTTTTAGTAATGAGAGAAAAATATGTCCACTAACCACATTTGTAGATGAAGCGTTTAAAAAAAGCAAATATATTATTATTGGAGCAATTTATTATATAGATTGCTCATGTTTGTCCATCTTCTCTATTTTAGCTTTCGATTACTGTATGAGGGTTTCTATTTTAAAGTGTTATGTATAACTCTGGATAACCATGACATATTTGTACTACCTGCATGCTTATAGAATAAACTCTTCAATATATAACTGAATCGCCAATGAGAGATTTGACAGTTGGTGTCAGGTTATGTCTGGTCTACCCCAAAGAGCCATAGATTAAACTATTTTTCAATATCTTAAGAAATGTGCATCCTCTATTTGTATGTAACGTTGTATTTAATGGTGTCAGATTATGTCTGACATACCTGATACATTCATAGACTCTTGTGTTCTCAACAATATGTATTAAAAAAAAAATAAATGCAAAAATATGTTTACCCAATTTCTTTTGCATTTTGATTTGGTGACATGATAATAGACACTAAATTTTTTATTATGCATATCCTAACCGGTACATTCTTAATTTCAGAATATTTTTAACATAATTTAAAGAAATATAGCTGTCTTTTTATAATCTGTGTGAACTAGTAATTGACGGTTGATGTCAGATTATGAAGGATCTTACCAAACATATCGATATTTTCAGTTTTGTATGGTATCGGAAGAAAAATGACTGCTATCAATTTGGCTACCCGATATTTGGAGGTAGATGGCAGATTAATGTCTAGTCTACCTAATTGTCATGGGGAGGTGGAGATTTGAGAGATCTCCCCACTATCGTTTTCAAGGAGATGATTGACTACGGTGTCATTATCATGATTGAGTAATTAATAACATAAAATATGAAATTAAGGGATGGAAAAAGAGAGAACTGAGCATAGATTTAAAATAGACTAACACGACCCAACCCATAAGTAAAATACAACAATTTAATCAATAACATAAACAAACTGGGCTCCAATAGGGCATGTAAATAACTCAATTTTTCTTATAAAAAGAATTAAACATTTGTGCGAAATTCATTTAGCCGTTCTATTACCTATAAAACAAAATTGTATCATATGATCGAACTCAGATTGACGATATGACGGGATCACCCTGTGCTTCTGGTCGTTTCCTAATCGCTGCTGGTGATCGGTCAGTGTTGAAACTCATATCCCCATCCCACCCCACCCCACCCACTCCACCCCACTCCACCCCACCCAAAGCACTCACTCACTCTCTCTCTCTCTCACTCTCTCTCTCTCTCTCTCTCTCTCTCTCTCTCTCTCTCTCTCTCTCTCTCTCTCTCTCTCTCTCTCTCTCTCTCTCTCTCTCTCTCTCCTTTTCGGATCATCAACCTCTCGGTTGGAGTTTGCACTACATTTTCTCTTTACAGTTCCTTATGGAACAATATTGTGTTTCTTCAAATACAAATACAACACCCCATTAAAATACTCTCTTGGTATTAACAAATATTCCTTCTGTGTCTCGTAAGATATCGTCTATTGGTTGGTTGGCTTCCGTTAGTCTCGAGAGACGATGAAAATGCGCCCATGAAAGGTGTCCTAGTTTGTAGCTGTGCAGCGTCTTCTGTGACTATAAAGTCCAAAACGGGAGTGGCAATCCTTGCTGCAGTTGCTACACTTGAAGTATGACTCGGGTCTTGGTTGGAACTGCATCCTCTTCCTCTGAGATCTTTTCTCATCAGCGAGCTGTCGTAACTTTTCCTCGCTGACTTTCAGACCTGTGTACAGAGCATGTCGCCAGCTGGACTTGTCGAGGGCAAGCTCTTCCCAGGTGTTGACCTCTATTCCAAGAGCTTTCATATCCTGCTTGCAGACATCCTTGAAGATGTGGCCGTCCTATTGATCTTCTGCCTGAGGCAAGCTTAGAGTAGAGAAGGTCTTTGGGGATCCGTCCATCATCCATTCGATGCACATGACCCAGCCATCTGATGCGACGTTGGCGGAGGAGTGTGACCATGCTGAGAATTTGGGCCTTTTGAAGCACCTCGTTGTTTGTCACACGATCGCTCCAGGTGATCCCAAGTATGCGACGGAGACAACGCATGTGAAAGGCGCTTAGTCGTTTCTCCTGAGAGGCGTATAGGGGCCAAGTTTCGCTGGCATACAGAAGAGTGCTAAGCACGCAGGCACGGTACACGGTGATCTTAGTGTTTAATGTCAGCTTGTTGTTGTTCCACACTCTCTTCGACAATCTAGAGAGAGTTGTTCACGCCTTTCCAATCCGCTTGTTGAGCTCGGCATCGAGTGAGAGGTTGTTGGTGATGGTAGAGCCAAGGTAAGTGAACTCCCTGACTACTTCTACTTTGTAGTTGTTAATGGTTATGCTGCGAAGGTCTGCGTCCTGAGCCATCACGTTGGTTTTCTTTAGGCTGATGGTCAGCCCGAATTCATCACATGCTTTAGCAAAGCGGTCCATCAGGCGTTGTAGTTCAGCTTCTGTGTGAGTGACTATAGCAGCAGCATCTGCAAAGAGCATGTCCCTAATGGTTGCTTTCCTTACTTTGCTCATTGCCTTCAGTCGTGCCAGGTTGAACAGTCTGCCGTCTGAACGCGTGTGCAGGTAGATCCCTTCTGTGGACGTCCCAAAGGCGTACTTAAGCAGGACAGCGAAGAAGATGCCAAAGAGCGTGGGGGCAAGGACACAGCCTTGTTTCACTCCGCTGTGGATATTGAATGGTTCGGACGATGAGCCATCATACTGCACTGTGCCTTTCATGTCTACATGGAAGGACTGGATCATGCTTAACAGCTTTGGAGGGCATCCAATCTTCTTCAGGATTTTGAAGAGTCCGTCTCTGCTGACCAGATAGAATGCTTTGGTGAGGTCTATAAAAGACAGGAAGAGGGGTCTGTGCTGTTCCCTGCATTTCTCCTGCAGTTGCTTGATGGAGAAGATCATGTCGATTGTGGACCTCTGCGCGGAACCCACAATGAGACTCTGGATACACTCTGTCGGCAAGCGTCTGCAGTCTGTTCAGGATGACTCTAGCGAAGACTTTACCCACGATGCTGAGAAGTGATATGCCCCTGTAGTTGTTGCAGTCACTTCTGTCGCCCTTGTTCTTATACAGGGTTATGATGTTGGCGTCTCTCATCTCCTGAGGCACTGCACCTTCATCCCAGCACTGGCAGAGAAGATCATAAAGGTGTGTGAAAAGCACACTGCCGCCACATTTGATGACTTCTGCTGGGATGCCATCCTTTCCTGGGGCTTTACCTGTGGTCAGTTTCTCTAATGCTAGCTTTAGTTCTGTCACAGTAGGTTTCTCATCCAGTTTGGTCAAACAAGGGAGGTTTTCAATGGCGTTGAGGGCATTGTTGGTCACGTTATTCTCTCTGGAATACAGTTCGGAATAGTACTCCACCCAGCGCTCCATCTGTTTGTTCTTATCGTGAATGATATCTCCTGCAGAAGACTTCAGTGGAGCTATCACTTTCTTCGTTGGACCCATTGCTTTCTTTATGCCATTATACATGCCTCTGCTGTTTCCGTTGTCTACTGCTGACTGGATGCTCTGACAGAGTAGAAGCCAGTATTCATTAGCGCATTGCCGTGCTAACCTCTGCACTTTGCTTCTGGTAGACCTATATGCATGTAGTGTCCTCACGCAGGGAGAACGCTTGAATTCCAGGTGGGCACTGCGACGCTCTTCTATTGCTGGCATGAGTGTGGCGGAATTGGCGTCAAACCAGTCATTGTTCTTTGTCTGCTTCTTACCAAAGATTCTTGTGGCTGCACTGTACACAGTATCTCTGATGTTGTCCCATCTCTCTTTGGCACTGCCGTAGGGAGGTTCTGAACTGAACGCCTTGGAGAGGGCGTAAGTGAATTCTTCAGCCTTGTCTGGATATGACGTCTTGCTCACATCGATCGATGCATCGATCGTCTATTAAACTCACGACAATTAACTATGGTCATTCGCACTAAGACACAAGCCTATTATCATATATCGATGTCTGTTTAGCGGCGAGTGCATGAATTATTGTTTTTAACAGGCTGTTGACTTAAATCGTCAGTGTTTCGTTAAACAATTTTTCTTTCGCCAAGTTGATCCTGGAGACTACATACGTCTCGGACATAGAAGATTTAGATAATTATGGAATCTGTCATCAGTACAGTACAGTCATCGCTCAAAATTTCGCGGGGTACGTAGGTCATTTCGTTTCCGAACACTTTACAGAAAAAGAACCCTAATTTCCACAGGTAGCCATGAATGGAGCCATGATCTCTTAGAAGAAAATGGGATCAGTACAGTTTAAAACTTTCGTAAGTTACTTGGATACGCCTTCGTATAAATTGCACAAAACGCTTCGTATGACTGAAATGGCTAAAGCATAGTTTTTTCACTTTATTAATGCCGAAAACTTTAAGATGCAGTACTACCTTATTTGCCTAAGGCATAATATTACAACCCATACGGAATGAAAGCGATCAACTGGAATTTTTCTGCAACTGGTGCAAAGACCTAAAATACTTACATATATGGCATGGGTAAAATGTAACACACACTAATATGTCTGTTCAGGGTATGATTGATTATTAATGAGGACCATCCGATACCTGTAATGTTAACGGCAGAAGTTTTGGTTCTTTGTCAAGAATGCCAAGGGTTGAACTGTTGCAGAAACAACTTTTGTACTTGGTGAAATACTTTTTATAAGTTGAAACTTTGCAGAGATCTATTTATTAAGAAAAGCAAGAAATTATATGAAACCCTGGTGGTTGTATGTTAAACTAGCGGTTAAATAAACCTAACGTCCGGTTTGGCTAAGCTAACAATTAGTCAAAGTCACGACACCGGGGAAAATAGCGAGTATTGTTTCTCGGAATAGACGATCTTGTAAAATTGGAAAATTCATCAAGGTACCGTATCTTTGTTTAAAAGACCTTGAACCATGCTAGGTGTTAGTAGTGTGTGTTAGAATCACGATATAACAATATCTGATGTAAACATTTAGGAGATGATGTTCTATCTATAAAAATCCAAGAACAATTTAAGTTGTATATTTGTCTATTTTGAAGGGGACATAACTAAACGGGAACACAATCGTATTTGCATTTAATTGCTTGTAACAGGCTGGAGGCGAGAAATAAGCCATTGTAAGCAGCAGCACAAGGGAAGTCAGACGGATAAATCAGCACAGACCTACTACCGGTGTTGAATCTGGAGTGACCAGCAACCAAGTCATATAGTCATGCACTTATGCTGAACATGAGTTTGAAAATGCTCACTTTAATTTATGATGGAATTTGTCTTATATATGTAAACGGAATTGCTAATTGCGTTTTCTAAATTACTTTAGGTAAATATTTTCTAGCAGAATTGTATCCTTCATATAGAGCTCATGTTGTTATATTCTTTGTATCTGCTTAGATCTCCAATAATTCATTCCATCCATTAATTTCATATTTCCATCCGGACTATTATCATCCTCTAAACATCGATAACCACCACCACCACTCAGTAACGGTAAAGTTCCTCCACCAACAGACTTGAAACCTCACCACTGCAACGGAAAACTGATGCTTCCAATATATTCTACTTTTGCTGAAACTATAATTAATATGAAGCCAGGGAAAATGTTTTATGATCTAGACTGTAGATTCCAGGATATAAGGTAATACGAAATTAGGCACTTTACTACCACAATAAAATATCAACAGGGCTGTACAAGTATAGGATTTTTGTTCAGATACGTTAGCGAGTTTCTCAAACTGAAACAAGAAGCAATTGGCTATCCTTAATGTTCGGTCGGTCCTCTTGATGTTCCGTCTCCTTAATGTTCAATTGGTCCTCTTTATGTTCCGTCTCCTTAATGTTCAATTGGTCCTCTTGATGTTCCGTCTCCTTAATGTTCAATTGGTCCTCTTAATGTTTCGTCTCCTTAATATTCAATTGGTCCTCTTGATGTTCCGTCTCCTTAATGTTCAATTGGTCCTCTTAATGGTCCGTTTCCTTAATGTTCAATTGGTCCTCTTGATGTTCCGTCTCCTTAATGTTCAATTGGTCCGCTTGATGTTCGTCTCCTTAATTTTCAATTGGTCGTCTTGACGTTCCGTCTCCTTAATGTTCAATTGGTCCTCTTGATGTTCGTCTCCTTAATGTTCAATTGGTCCTCTTGATGTGCCGTCTCCTTAATGTTCAATTGGTCCTTGGCTTCTCACTAATAGTTAACTTATACTTTAGTTCCAATCATTGTCTCATAAACTGCACTCTTGCGCATTCAATTTCTTTTTCTCTTTGTATGTTGGTTTCCTTGGTCTCTTTTTATCTTGCTTTGTGTTTTTTTTTTTACTTTTCATTCTCTTCCCTTTTTAATTTTGTCCAATATTGCTTTATTCAAATCTTCTATAATGTCCGTAAATGATATATTTCTTTTTACTTTTACTTTCTTGTCTATCTCTTGCAATTTTGTGTTTTTCTGCGTCATCTTTGAGCATGCCATTTAGGGCCGCCATTTTCGTCTTTATTTTATATATATCCTTAAGAGGATCTCTTACGCAGTTAAAAAGCACGCTAGATAGCAAATAGCTGTCACACTATATTTTCATCAACTTAAATGGCAGAAACACATTGACATTTCAACACAGCGCACTGCAGACATTTTAATGCTATAGAGTATCAAAAGTCTATTGCGTGTGAAAAAATACAGCACGGAGACAGAGTCAGGGTTAATTAGCACTAGCAACGCTTGCCTTTTTCATTGATTCATAGCCCTGAAGGTAGATAGTGTCCCTGGAGCATCAAGTAGGGTCAACAATCTGATCTGTTCGGCCATATATAACTGTTCACGTGCCGATTCTCAGACTAAAAAGATTTCTTTTTAAAATTTATATCAAATCGCCGCCACTATCACTGTTCCCACTCTCTATCAAATCATCCCTATTACTAGTACCACTCCCTATCAAATCATTCCATTACTAGTACTACTCCCTATCAAATCATTCCATTACTAGTACCACTCCCTATCAAATCATTCCATTACTAGTACTACTCCCTATCAAATCATCCCTATTACTAGTACTACTCCCTATCAAATCATTCCATTACTAGTACCACTCCCTATCAAATCATCCCTATTACAAGTACCACTCCCTATCAAATCATTCCATTACTAGTACTACTCCCTATCAAATCATTCCATTACTAGTACCATTCCCTATCAAATCATTCCATTACTAGTACCAATCCCTATCAAATAATTCCTAGCCTTAATAGATCATCCCTATCAATAGCCCCCACTCATTATCAATTCATTCCTAGCCCCAGCCCCACTCCATGTTACTTAATCAAGGCTCTAAAATGAATATTATCACAACATACATCATATTAATTTCATTAAGGCAAGTTTTATTCGTCTAGTTTTATTGGTATAGGAGGAGATCAGGGACAGTTCACAAATATGAATGGACTATATTACGAATTAATTATTACAATATGTAGGAATGGACTGTATTACCATATGTACAAATGGACTGTATTAAAAAATGTAAAAATGATTGTATTGCATGTATTAATGGACTGTATTAGAAAATGTACGAATTGACTGTATGACAATATGTACAAATGGACTGTACTACAATAAGTACGAATGGACTGTATTATCATATGTGCGAATGGACTGTATTACAATACGTATAAATGGACTGTAACACAATATATACGAATGGATTGAATTACAATATGTACGAATGGACTGTATTGCAATATGTACGAATGGACCGTATTGCAATATGTACGTATGGACTGCATTGCAATATGTACGAATGGATTGAATTACAATATTTTCAAATGGACTATATTGCAATATGTACGAATGGACTGTATCACAATATGTACATGTGGACCATATCACACTTACGACTGGACTGTATGTATTACAAGATTTATGAATAGATTGTATTACGATATGTACAAATGGACCGTATGACAAAATGTACAAAATGGACTGTATTATACTATTACGAATGGACTGAATTGGAAAATGTACGAATGGACTGTATAACAATATGTACAAATGGGCTGTATTACATGTAGAAATGAACTGTATTACAATATGTACAAATGGACTGTATTATATGTACAAATGGACTTGACTTTATTATAATATGTACGAATGGACTGTATTACAATATGAACCAATGAACTGTATTACAATATGAACGAATGGACTTATTACGATATGCACGAATTGACTGTCTTATTATATATTCGAATTGATTGTATGACAATATGTACGAATGGATTTTATGACAATATGTACGAATGAACTGTTTGACAATATGCATGAATGAACTGTATGACCAACGAATGAACTGTATGACAATGTTTGAATGGATTGTTTGACAATATATTCGTATGGATTGTATGACAATATGTAGGAATGGATTGCATTACAATATGTACGAATGGACTTATGCCAATATGTACAAATGGACTGTATGACCATGTACAAATGGACTTTATGACAATGTTGTTGTTGTTGGGCTTAACGCCATTTTTCAGCACACGATAGGCTATACATGGCGGCGAGTATTAATGGTGGAGGAAGAAACCGGGAAATCACCGGAAAGAACCACCGACCCACGAGAAGCTACTGGCAAGCTTTCTCACATATCCACATTCGCCGAATTGTAGACTCGAACACACGCAGACAGCGGTGAGATGGCAGTGATCCGTAACGGACAGCGCTTTAGACCACTCGGCCACTCGGGGCCCTCGATATGTACGAATAGACTGTATGACAATATGTACGATTGGACTGTATAACAATATGTGCGAATAGACTGTATGACAATATGTACGAATGGATTGTATGACAATACGTACGACTGGACTGTATGACAATATGTACGAATGAACTGTATTATAATATGTACGAATGGACTGTATGACAATATATACAAATGAACTGTATTACAATATTTACGAATGGACTGCATAACAATATGTACGAATGGACTTTATGACAATACGTACTACACTAAGAACAAAACTGTTGTCCGGCATCTTGCTTTTAATTCATAAACCAATGCTAAATATAGCGGTTTCTGATGCCATTATCTTGCTTCTATCGAAATGTAGTCAAAACTGCTACAAAATACTCATTAAAATTGAACCCCAAAACAAGCATGGGCTGAAATAACTGACAAAATTCACTAATACACTGCAATACTATCTGGCTTAGCTATTTGATTCATAACTTGTCAACAACTAGACTTTTATAGACTATGCTGTAATAAACATGGAGTATGCGCATTTGTTTATGGCGCCCCGTTTTTAATGAATTCTTTGATTTTTGTGACTACTTGTTTGATTATTGGAATTAGTTCCAATGAAAATATACCTTAGCTGAAAATAATTAACCATTAACATGGAGAAAACGCTAGGAGTGAAGTGTTCGTGAATTTCCAAGATTATATGGTTTAATTTTGGTGAATTCAGGTTGCAGCCGCATGAGTATCCCTGTCGTTCCATAGTCCCTATTAAAATCTAGTGGTGTGATTTGGTTGTGTGACTGCAGGTGCAGTATTTATGGCAAGAGAATGGTGTAAACAAGAATGGCATAAACTGTTTATGTCGCCATGGTTGCAAATGTGATGCAAATTTAAATGCGAAATATTTTTAGGGTTTTTTTAATTCAAATTTCATAAATTTAGAAACGACAATGGCTAAATCGAAGCCAATGCAAACATTTAATTAGCCAATTCATCTAACGCGAAACATACAAACCAAAAATTTCATGTCGTCATAAGAAACTTTCATGTTTTCATTCCCCGCGAGTGTGTGAGTGATTGGGCACATACCTTGGTTCCGATTAGATTGAATTAATGTCCTTTTAGCCCATTATATATATATATATATATATATATATATATATATATATATATATATATATATATATATATATATATATATATATATATATATATATATATATATATGGGAGATGGAGTGAAGCAAGTAATACAGACATTATGTGCGATGTATGCAACGGCGTGCACTCATCATTCTACACTTGTGCTTTTTATGAATCATTCTTGCATTCACTAAATCAAAAATGACACTTCACTGAGTGTCAGATAGAATTCCAAAGTTTATAGATATAAAATTATTTTCTCGAGTATCTATGGAAATAAACAAGAATCAAAAGCTAAACATTGTTAAATCTGCCTCCTAGTTACTCACATGAAAAAATATGTCATGTGAAGATATTTTATCAGAGAAGGCGGACAGCACATCTGAATGTAACAGGTGTTGCCTATAATGTACTATCAACCGTATTGATATAGGTCGTATATATCTAATTACGATTCGACAAAAAGCTCTTTTTCACTTATGATCCAGCCCACGTAGTTATTTATATTATTTATGTTATCTGTGTGTTTTGTCTAATCAATTCTAAAGTCCAGGGCGGGAATCTAATTAAAGCCTGACAGTAAAATCAATGTACGAGTTAGAAGAAAGTGTTGAAGAGCCTATTGACTGTAGGATCATAGCAAATACTATTTATATAACGAAACTAGTCCGTCACGGTCGATGCAAATTTTGCCACTTTTTAAAGTTTCATTTATCTCTAATGAAACAAAATTGAGGGTATCCATCGCTTCTCGCCAAGGCAAGTGCTTGGTCAGAATATGTGTTGACTAGGTGGTTTGATATTTTTTAATCCAATGCCTATCTAAAAGATTAATAATGAATCAATATTTTTTATATTATAGGACGACAGAATTTTGTTAAATTAAAACACGATACATGCATTTCACGTTCTACACCGATTGTTTTTCCTCAATCTGAAAATTTCAAATTCAAGAGCCATCGAAGACACTGATGATGATGCTGAGATCACCAACGGTTATTATTTTTTCACATAGTAATCTTGATACTGATTATAAATACTTAAAAGAATAAAAACATCTATTATTTATTAACATATAAGAAATAATTTTGCTTTTTCTTTCTGGATAGCAACAACCAAGTATTATATTTTAAGATTGTTTGTGCTGGAATGTAATTTAAAGACCACTGAAGATATACAATTTAGTAAAACAAAATAATGTAGGGCATTACAGATTCATTTAACCTACGCCCTGGGCATGCGCCAATTGGCATGTTCAAGTTTGCAAGGTACTTGAGATTTTCAGTTCGTAATTCTTTATTATGACTATAATCTTGCTATAACGCATATATCTACGCCTTACATATTTTGTGTACCGCATTCTTCTACAATATAAATGCTTGCACTTTCGTTTGTCTATGAATCATTTATTTCATATGAGGCATTGTCAAAGACTATTATTTACATCCCATTGTTAATATCAGGGCTAGTCTCACATTTCCTGCTGCATACATGATAATATGAATATTCACTATTCGAAGCTAAATTTTGACAAACAGGAAATACATATTTTATATTTTAAGCTAGCAGGGAAATTCCAATCATAATACTCTTATGAATCCGGGATTCATTGACAATAAAGTTGCACCCTAGCCGTGGATAGATTGTGATATTAAAGTCCTATTCTAGTCTTGGATAGTTCGTGACATTAAAGTCCTATTCTAGTCGTGGATAGTTCGTGACATTAAAGTCCTATTCTAGCCGTGGATAGTTTGTGACATTAAGGTCCTATTCTAGCCGTGGATAGTTTGTGACATTAAAGTCCTATTCTAGTCGTGGATAGTTCATGACATTAAGGTCCTATTCTAGCCGTGGATAGTTTGTGACATTAATGTCCTATTCTAGCCGTGGATAGTTTGTGACATTAATGTCCTATTCTAGCCGTGGATAGTTTGTGACATTAAAGTCCTATTCTAGCCGTGAATAGTTCATGACATTAAGGTCCTATTCTAGCCGTGCATAGTTCGTGACATTACGGTCCTATTCTAGTCGTGGATAGTTCGTGACATTAAAGTTCTATTCTAGTCGTGGATAGTTCGTGACATTGAAGTCCTATTCTAGTCGTGGAAAGTTCGTGACATTAAAGTCCTATTCTAGCCGTGGATAGTTCGTGACATTAAAATCCTATTCTAGCCGTGGATAGTTCGTGACATTAAAGTCCTATTCTAGCCGTGAATAGTTCATGACATTAAGGTCCTATTCTAGCCGTGCATAGTTCGTGACATTACGGTCCTATTCTAGCCGTGGATAGTTCATGACATTTAGGTCCTATTCTGGCCGTGGATAGTTCGTGACATTAAAATCCTATTCTATCCGTGGAAGTTCGTGACATTAAAGTCCTATTCTAGCCGTGGATAGTTCGTGACATTAAAGTCCTATTCTAGCCGTGGATAGTTCGTGACATTAAAGTCCTATTCTAGCCGTGTATAGCTCTTAACATTAAAGTCCTATTCTATCCGTGGAAGTTCGTGACATTAAAGTCCTATTCTAGCCGTGGATAGTTCGTGACATTAAAGTCCTATTCTAGCCGTGGATAGTTCGTGACAATAAAGTCCTTTTCAAGCCGTGGATAGTTCGTGACATTACGGTCCTATTCTAGCCGTGGATAGCTCTTGACATTAAAGTCATATTCTAGCCGTGGATAGTTCGTGGCATTAAAGTCCTATTCTAGCCGTGGATAGTTCGTGATATTAAAGTCCTATTCTAGTCGTGGATAGTTCGTGACATTAAGGTCCTATTCTAGTCGTGGATAGTTCGTGACCTTACGGTCCTATTCTAGCCGTGGATAGTTCGTGACATTAAAGTCCTATTCTAGCC
This sequence comes from Potamilus streckersoni, assembly GCA_016746295.1. Lineage (NCBI taxonomy): Eukaryota > Metazoa > Mollusca > Bivalvia > Unionida > Unionidae > Potamilus > Potamilus streckersoni. The sequence continues at coordinate 2,851,421 of JAEAOA010002205.1, forward strand.
GTGGAAGTTTGTGACATTAAAGTCCTATTTTAGGCGTGGATTGTTCGTGACATTATGGTCCTATTCTAGGCGTGGGTAGTTTGTGACATTAAAGTCCTATTCTAGCTGTGAATAGTTCGTGACATTATTGTCCTATTCTAGCCGTGGATAGTTCATGACATTAAAGTCCTATTCTAGCCGTGATTAGTTCGTGACATTAAAGTCTTATTCTAGTCGTGGATAGTTCGTGACATTAAGGTCTTATTCTAGCCGTGGGTAGTTTGTGACATTAAAGTCCTATTCTAGCCGTGGATAGTTCGTGACATTAAAGTCCTATTCTAGTCATGGATAGTTCGTGACATTAAAGTCCTATTCTAGCTGTGAATAGTTCGTGACATTATTGTCCTATTCTAGCCGTGGATAGTTCATGACATTAAAGTCCTATTCTATCCGTGGATAGTTCGTGACATTAAAGTCTTATTCTAGTCGTGGATAGTTCGTGACATTAAGGTCTTATTCTAGCCGTGGGTAGTTTGTGACATTAAAGTCCTATTCTAGCTGTGAATAGTTCGTGACATTATTGTCCTATTCTAGCCGTGGATAGTTCATGACATTAAAGTCCTATTCTAGCCGTGATTAGTTCGTGACATTAAAGTATTATTCTAGTCGTGGATAGTTCGTGACATTAAAGTCCTATTCTAGTCATGGATAGTTCGTGACATTAAAGTCCTATTCTAGCCGTGGATAGTTCGTGACATTAAAGTCGTATACTAGAAATGGATGATTTGTGACAATAAAGTCGTATACTAGAAATAGATAATTTGTGACATTCAAGTCGTATACTAGAAATGGATAAATTGTGACATTCAAGTCGTATACTAGAAATGGATAATTTGTGACATTCAGGTCGTATACTAGAAATGAATAATTTGTGACAATAAAGTCGTATACTAGAAATAGATAATTTGTGACATTAAAGTCGTATTCTAGAAATAGATAATTTGTGACATTAAAGTCGTATACTAGAAATATATAATTTGTGACATTAAAGTCGTATACTAGAAATGGATAATTTGTGACATTCAAGTCCTGTAATAGAAATGGATAATTTGTGACATTAAAGTCGTATACTAGAAATGACTAATTTGTGACATTAAAGTCGTATACTAGAAATGGATAATTTGTGACATTAAAGTTGTATACTAGAAATTGATAATTTGTTACATTAAAGTTGTATACTAGAAATGGATAATTTGTGACTTTAATGTCGGATACTAGAAATGGATAATTTGGGACATTCAAGTCGTATACTAGAAATGGCTAATTTGTGACATTGAAGTCGTATACTAGAAATGGATAATTTGTGACATTAAAGTCGTATACTAGAAATGGATAATTTGTGACATTAAAGTCGTATACTAGAAATGGATAATTTGTGACATTCAAGTCGTATACTAGAAATGGATAATTTGTACATTCAAGTCGTATTCTTGCCATGGATAGTGTGTAAGATTAAAGCTATCTCCTAGCCTTGGATAGTTTTTGACACAAAAGTCGTATCCAAACCGCTAATAGTTTTTGACATTAAAATCATATCCTAGACATGAATAGTTTGTGACATTAAAGTCGTATCTTAGACTTGAATAGCTTGTGATATGAAAGTCGTCTCTAGTCATGAATAGTTTGTGACATTAAAGTTGTATAACAGCCGTGGATAGTTTGTGACATCAAAGTCATATTTTAGCCGTTGATAGTTTATAAGTAGTCTCATTAATGTACCGAGCTTATCGAAACTAAAATTCGGTTTATTAATGCTTGTTTTGATGCATGTTACCGATATTTAATTATTAATCGGGCATTCTACTTACTTTACCATGCACTTGGCGACGGTTATTATAAATTAGAAAGAAATATACATAAATGGAATAACACTTTTGAATGGAGGCACATCAACAAACAATATCGATTAATGGAAATCTAGACAATAAAAATAAAATTGCGTTCATTTGTAAAGGTTTCAAATTCAATCGAATGAGAGTTACTCAGAATATCTGTGAACATTTATCCACAATGTGTCATAACAATATGCATTTCGCACTTTCGCTTGCTACTATAAATCATATTCATTTTGATTTGAATATCAATAATTTATTATTAGAATATCACTAATTTATTTTTAGAATATCAATAATTTATCATTAGAATATCAATAATTTATCATTAGAATATCAATAATTTATCATTAGAATATCATTAGAATATCAATAATTTATTATTAGAATATCAATAATTTATCATTAGAATATCAATAATTTATCATTAGAATATCAATAATTTATCATTAGAATATCAATAATTTATCATTAGAATATCAATAATTTATCATTAGAATATCAATAAATTATTATTAGAATATCAATAATTTATTTTTAGAATATCAATAATTTATCATTAGAATATCAATAATTTATCATTAGAATATCATTAGAATATCAATAATTTATTATTAAATATCAATACTTTATCATTAGAATATCAATAATTTATCATTAGAATATAATTAGAATATCAATAATTTATCATTAGAATATCAATAATTTATCATTAGAATATCAATAATTTATCATTAGAATATCATTAGAATATCAATAATTTATTATTAAATATCAATAATTTATTATTAGAATATCAATAATTTATCATTAGAATATTAATAATCTATCATTAGAATATCATTAGAATATCAATAATTTATTATTAGAATATCAATAATTTATTATTAGAATATCAATAATTTATCATTAGAATATTAATAATCTATCATTAGAATATCATTAGAATATCAATAATTTATTATTAGAATATCAATAATTTATTATTAGAATATCAATAATTTATCATTAGAATATTAATAATTTACCATCGGTTAAACATGTTAGTGTGATCGGTTGCACTACAGGAACATTTAATATCAGCTTTCTAGACTTATTTTAAGCGACACATCACTAGCATTTAAAAACTGAAACAGACTGTTTGATAATGTCCCCGGGCAAGGAAAGGATAGTAATTTGTTTTTAATTTAAAACAATGTGATACCTGATTATTGCAATATTTGCCTTTTTCATTTAGAATCCGATCTTATAGTGGAAAAGACACTCCACATTTTCCGTTTAAGAACAACAATAGAGGAATTTCTCAGTAGTATCAAAATGGAGTTTTTAAATTTTGATAGTTGAGAGAATAACTCTTTTACCCAGTGACTTTACTACTTTCATCATGATCGTCCTAAGTGAGTGCACGCGCTTTGGGGTAATACACGAGTAAAAATAGTCACACCAACAACAAATCCACTCAGCAACATCAACTCGTCGCCACTTGCTTTAAAGTAAATTACGGATAATTGCTGTGGTTTTATTGAGTTAATAAGGTTAGACCCAAAGATCTTTTGATAAAGTAAATATTTTCTTAGCTTGGCAGTGGGCGTAAATAAAAAAAGACGAAGAGGACATCCTTTATAATGTTTGAGAAGTTCATATCTTACAGTAGGGCAAAGTATACGATAGCCTTGGTTTCGCAGACATTTATTTTAATGACTATATACCGGTGCGCGTTGTCTATGTAAAACAGTTTGTAAAGCAACAGCTGCTGGCAATCAGGCCTATATTATTGATTGTGATTGAACTACATATTTTGAAATTCCTTTTTTTGCGACCAAAAATACTGCTGCAAAAAAAAATGGTTATTGATTGACACTGAATTGTATGAATAATATTTTAATGATAATATTTTGAGCTACACTTATTTTGTCTGTGTGTATTGACCGTGGTAGAAATCATTTAGAAATATTATAATGAAAGATCACTGCGGTATATTATGTAAATGCCACATACAGTATTTGGAAAGAATTTATGAGTACACGTATATCCAATTCTGAGATTATATTCTCCGAAAAATGGAGTTTTTCTAACGCTTCAGTAAAGATTAAATCACTGTTTCGCTTAAATGCATCATCTGGTTTTCCAAAGAAGACCAAAAGGTCCTGTATGAATTTTCAAATCAGCTTGATAATTTAATAGACTTATGAATTATCTTGGACTTAGACTCCACTAATCTAAAAACGAAAAACGTGAAAATTCATTATATAATAGTGTGCAGCAAATTAATAAAGTTGGTACCATTGAGTAGACCAACCATTGTGGATGAACGGAGCATAATTTAAAAATGCACCGACCTTGAGATGAAATGCTACAAATTTATGCAATTGCCCAGAGGTAATTCAGTTGGTCATATAGAATGCATTACGAAACATTATTTAAACAACGAATCGACAGTATGAGCTGCATGCATCCGTGGCACAACACGTTTGATAATATTGAGTATCAACGCAATACGAATGGTAAACTGATTGGTGTAAAATTATATATTGGGGCATTTTTGGGCCTGATTTATACTAGAAGCATATTTTATCTGGATTTGAACCCTGCCAATTTGGTCAGGATCAGAAGATGAGCCTGACTTGAGGTTGAAATTAACCTTCTCAGGTAATAAAGTATAGTATAGTTTTTTTGCCGTCAATTTGGGTAGTATACTTGGGGTTATGGAGTTATTATTCTATACCACAGTATATTAGGCTAGAGAAAAGAAAAACGACGATGTATCAAAGCAACTGAAAACGTATTAAAGACTAGACTTTCCGCTTATGTATAAGAATTTCAATAGACACGGAAGTACTCAGTTGAAATGTGTATGACGTGGAAAACATTGACTCTGTTGAAGAACTGGTCATTACGAATGGAGAAATCGCATTAGCTTGCGTTAGGTGTTGGTTTATGTGCCCGACTATGCATGAAATGGGGTATCGGAGTACAGTTTCGTATTTTAACTATGTCTGCAATACGGATCTGTTCGCGACTAGTATGGTACACACCGTCAAAGATTCCGTGAACATATTATTGTAGAAACACCCACCCGACAACGTCATTCGAAAGGGTACAGAAGTTGATGAAAAAAATAAGATTAAAGCAATTGCAGTTTTTGATCCAGGTAAAATAAAACTCGATAACAAATTTGTTGACGAAATTTGCAATTAGACAATGATTCCTCATTTATATACCAGTATGCCTACTGTTATGTAGGTGAGACAGTGTGAGATACGAATACAAATCGGCATACTTTAGCTATTAGGATCCGTAAATGAATCTCAACCACTCCAGATCCAGTCAAGAAACATCGTATAAGTGTATAATTGTATAAAGGTGAGTTTGACCCAACTTGACACCTAGCGATATTCCCTGACGGAGCACACTTATGCGTACGGGCACCACACGATCATCAATGAATTTACGATTGATGCAATTTGATGCACTTGAGCTTGGTTGTAATTCAGTATTTGCTGGAATGGCTTGTAATTCTTCTAGCACAAATGTTCTCCCTGGTGGTTGATCTCAGAGGGTGTCCTTCTCACTCGCCAGCAGGTGCTAAATGATTACTTGTTAGTTGTCCTGGGAGATCAGTTTGGCCTGAAATTGAAAATATATTGATGGAACACACCGGGTCAGTAGCAAGACATGTCCATCTTCCGACTCCCCTGGCTCATATAGATACCGAACGAAATTCTTTAAGAGGTTGTATAACCACAATATTTGTGAAAGCATCTTATATATAATTGTGACAGCCTTCTGCTAAATCGTATCAGCAGGTTTTAACCCACTTGTATGTGTATGTGTATGTGTTTTGTGTGTGTGTACGTGTGTGTATGTGAGTGAGTGAGTGTGTATGATTTAATTATATAGTCCTTGCATGACTGAAGGAAGTCGTATCCCCCATTTGAGTGATGGAACTAAAGTGTCAGCACGCAATATTAACAACAATTGTGTTTACTGATGTCCGAATTACCATTCTGCCAGTGTGCGGTTAAATTGTTCCACAATAGTTTGGTCACAACGTATGTTAACATGTCCAATACGAACGCGCACCTTATGTTTTGCTAAAAACGCAGCAAATCCCCCGAGAAAATCTTTACTTTACTTCTATCGACTTGCAAAGTCCATGGCCATGTTAGTGATGATTGTTTACAGATACGTTTAAGTTCATCTTTGGACGATAACGGCGAGAACGGCTCAGCTTCTTTTGCATGTGCTCGTTCATTTGCAATTGTTGCTGCATAATTGCATTTTCGCAAACCACCCTGTTGTTCACGTACCTGATAATGCGGCAGAAGAAAGAGATCTGGATGCACTTCATATAAGTCATGTAGGCGTTCAACACCGATTATTTCAGTAATGGGTTTCATCGTTTAGAAAATAACAATTATTCACTTTATTTGGATCCTCATGCATATATATTCCTTGAGAAGGTCATTATTTACACGCACTGAACAGAATATTACATATGCAAAAACAATGCTACAGAGCGTCGACATTTTTCAACGAGAGAAAACTAAATGTGCGATCCAGTACAAACGAGACTGAGTGTCAAACTCTTTGATGTCACAATGCACGTTGATACGTTCTACCCCATATTGTAACCATCATACTCAACGTGCTGTTTTCTTGCCCCAGTTTAGTATCTGTCCACAACTTTAAAATCCATAGTGATCGATAAATATCGTCTGGAAGTTTCTTGATGACAGCTTAGGTGCTGAACTAATCAGGATTGAACAGACTTTGGTTTAACAAAATTAGGTTTAAATTTTAAAACATTTAATTATAATTTAACAAGAGTAATGCGCATACATGATCTGTATGATTTGTACTATAGGTTGTCTCACATCAAACCATTACAGCAAATCTTTCTTGGTGCTGGCAGGTAAATTTCCTACATCGCTTGTTTCGCTAATCATGCTAAAGAAATCTCATGGGTGAATTTTGCTGATCTCGCTAACTTTTCAACAGCAGCTTTTAACCTTTCAAATAACTGCGAGGACTGTAGTATATTTTGGAGAAAGCGCGCTCACAAACTTTGTTATGCTCTTTTTGTTCATGTGTCTTTGTTTCTTTGTTTATTATACCAACATATTTTACTTCCAATTAGTGGTCTTTGTTCTCCTAATGAACAAGAAAAATCGTTTCCTTTGAGCCTCATTTGATGATTTATCAAGAGATCCTTTCTCCGAGTGTATGATAATTTGCATTTAAATTTAAATACGCTGACTCATCTTTTTATACTTTATAAGCAAGGTCATGTTGGTATATCTTGTCGTTTTCCATGCCTACAGTAATTATATCAGTGGAAAGTCTTCTTATCAGGGTATTTGCTTCATGGTGTTACAGGCAACTTTCTTAATTAATCTGCGACATTGTTGTCGACGACTTTGTTTAGACATCTCGCGTGAGAAGCGTTTTATGTAACCGATGAACCTGACAGGTTGGACAAAAGTGATTTTCTTTGCTCCAAATAGAACACAAGTTCAAATGTTCACGGATTATGTGTTTGAACTCGATTTTGACTTGCAGTGTTGTTCTAAGCTGCAAATATTTGGCATGCCCTGCTTACCAAATCCAGCCTTGCATAAGATTTGAACACTTTGACGAACGACAGGTGGATGGAGAAAGTGATGAATATTTTTCGGCCATATATGAGGTCATGTTAATGTGATTTGCCTGCCGAATGAACAGACTAAATATAAAAAGAAACAAAATATTTCAACATGTCTTCTCTTGTCCAATAAATGAGTGTAAGACAAAAGGCATGCCACCTCAACTTGTAATGCATGTGTTTCCAGTTATAATAATAGATTCAAATAGAATGAAAGTGAACATTCTCTCTTTAAGGTCCTTACATTGAAGATTCGTGTGAGACGAAGATAAATTTAATTTGCACTTTACATTATGCTAACACAGACTTTCAATTTCCTAGAAATGAGCTGACATCTTTACCAACAGCATGCCGAGTACAATTCATTAACAATATGGCACTTTGACTGCCAGCACTTGTTTGGATCTTTGTTAACACTGGGAACCTATATTATAGATTAATATTAAGGAATATATATATATATATATATATATATATATATATATATATATATATATATATATATATATATATATATATATATATATATATATATATATATAATCGCAGGTGGTAAGAAAATGTGAGTCTTAATTGCTCTCGGCGCAAAATCCGATGTAGCTGTCTTATGAGCAATAAACTCACTGAACAATATGATAAAGCTATTACCTCTTGGAGCCATATTGTATGCGTCTCTACGGCAACCAACTTAATAACATGGGCAAAAACGCTTTTTTTTTAGATCTTCACAGACAATCATCGTTTAAATTTTCCATAACAATAAATGTCAATAAAATGATCCAGTCCTGTAGAACTCCAATCTACCATTATTGCCAATATAATCCTGACAAAGTCGATTTGCAAATTTAAGAGTAATACACAATAATGACTCGTGTTATTGGGTAAATTGGATTATTGACGCAAAACAAAATTCTTGTATATGAACTAACAATGAAATTTAAAGTCTCAAAATCAAGTATACCTTTTGGTATTGTACTCTGATCGCAAAAGAAAGCGCGCAAAGAGATGTCTATATATATATATATATATATATATATATATATATATATATATATATATATATATATATATATATATATATATATATATATATATATATATATATATATATTTTTATATATATATATATATATATATATATGTTTATTTATTTATCTCTCTCTGTCTGTCTGTCTGTCTGTCTGTCTGTCTATTTATTTATCAATCTATCAATCTATCTATTTTTTATCTTTCTATCTATCTATTGATCGATCAATCGATCGATCGATTGATCTATCATTTTAAAATTATCACACACTTATCGAACTTGCAAGTCCCTTGCAGCAGTCAAATCATTAATATATCTTCATGAAAACTTCCATGTGATTATCATGATCTGGGTCCTGAAAGTTGTTAAAGACACCCATTTTACTGCCACCATATATTCCCATTCCCAAAAAATTCTTATAATTGTAACAAAGAGATTTATGAATAACATAAGCACTGTACATTATTTAGGAAATGGGAGAGTAACGTAGAATAAGGTATACTATTGATTCAGATTTAATGTAACAAATTCCTTGACAGGGACCAGTCAAAATTCAGATTGAATGTAACAAATTCCTCGACAAGGACCAATCAAAATTCAGACTGAAATGTAACAAATTCCTCGACAGGGACCAATCAAAATTCAGATTTAATGTAACAAATTCCTCGACATGGACAAATCAAAATTCAGATTGAATGTAATCAATTCCTCGACATGGACCAATCAAAATTCAGATTGAATGCAACAAAGTCCACGACAGAGACCATTCAAAATCACTTCTTTCTGCATAAACAGGACACTTGCACGCTGCAGAATGTGTCAGAAACTAGACAAAACAAATAAAATGCACTTAGAGTAGTTATATATATATATATATATATATATATATATATATATATATATATATATATATATATATATATATATATTCATTATGCATCGGCAGATCTAGCTGCACACATGGACCCTACTTACACTAGAGTATGTACGATCATTATTCAAGGATATACGTTTACAAATTACGTATCTCCATCTAAGCTTGTCTGAATCCTTCCTCGTTAAAATGTCTACAACAAGATCTGAAAATGGCGAAAAGTAATCACACAAGGAAAACTAATAAATATTACTAATATCAGGGATTAAACGACTTGGCATACTCTATCTCTGGTAATATTGTTGCTTCTCTGATTATATTATCATCTATTCATAGGTCGCATCGTCTTTCATTATTTATATCCCAAGCTGCATACATGTACTAGTTTTTTTAATGTGATATGACAAAAATGATCTAGCGTTAAGTCTGCCGGGAATAAAGACACAACCAAACAAACCAATATCGATGATGGAAAATGAAACTGAAATTACTCTTTCATCGACGGGAAGGAGAATATATTTCAATCCGGTGACATTTGAAACTTAGTTTGTTTTTAAAACTTTAGAATTTCAGCGCCTATATGAGAGACTTGCTTATACACAAAAATCTTTTCCGGAACGACAATACTTAGCTTAAAATGAAGGCTGGTTGCCAAGTAAAGATCACTGACGCCTTGCAAATTGAAGGTCTTGCTTGATGCATCCATTTAACGGAAATGAGCCAGTCATATTAAAAAGTGGCACAGTTTCTTAAGTTTTCGGAGGTTAAATATTAAACTTAAAAGCTATGACAAATTAGGATGCATGTGGATACAAAGGCAATCATGATAGAGGTATATCGATGTGGCTCTGGTTAGTCAATGTGTTGCTATGAAAACTAATGTGGCAACTGAGGAATGGCAGAATGGTGCTGCAAGATTATGTTCATATAAGATTGAGGCTGAAATGTATCTGAAACTGGAATTATAGATTTCGTATAAGTATGTTTGTGCGAATTCGACATGGCTAAGACGTATTTCCATTCAAGCAACGTTGAAATTGCTTACATTTGCTGTTGATTGAGATCTGAGAAAATGTATCCTATAGCTTTTAAGTTTAGTGTTGGCACTATAAAGTGTACATTCCAGCTGTTGTAGGGAAATGTCTCTTATAGACATTGGCGTGATAAAACCAGGTGTGGGGTGGTCTACATTTCTTTCAAACAACTCTTTTATTGAAAGAAGAGCCCATACTTAAGTTTTGCTCTGTTGGGTGGGGTGGGGGTGAAAAGGAATGTCTTGACGGTAACATATTTGATTAAAACAGAATAATAGATGTGCATGGCGTTAGAAAAATTGTAAATAAAATATAATATTTATGTAACCGTCATCAGAATTTAATTTAGAAGAAATGTGTCTGACTACAAAGAAAGAAGACAAGTATTTATCTTTAAAGTAATCTTGCACGTTTAAGTTATGTACATCTACCTTTAAAAGCAAGTTGGATAAGACTTTTATAACAGTCTAGCATTAAATATCTGCTAGAACTGGGTCAATGCATTTTGGACATGAACTAGAGTATTGACGCTAAATTATAAGTTCCAGTCTTCATTAGCAACCCATAATTTTTACCCAAAAGGATTGTCAGTAACTATTAACTATTCATTGTTTGCTTACATTTTCACGGAAGGCGATGCTCTTTTGCCGCAAGACCTCATATTAAGAGAGCTTGATGGGAATATAATTTCGTTACAGTCTGCATTTATTGTAAAAGAAATGGGTTATACTTGACTGATTACAGGAAATGAGGTTTGCAATTTATTTTCATTATATAGGAAAATAGATTCCATGAAACAACTGTCACAAATAAAACTGTATCCAAGAGTCGTCTGCTTAAGTAAAGACTATTTAATCAATGAATCTTTACAGATTTGTTATAGTATACTAAATTTATCATTAAAAATGCATTTAAATGCTTTATGTTAAATAATAACTGAAAATAATTCTTTTATGCATTAACTACAAAGTTCAGTAAAAATAAATGAAGATCTAGACTTGGGGGGGAGGCACCAGACAGATGCCCTTCCCCGACAAAATTAAAAGTATTTTACGTATATGTGTGTGGTTGCATTGTTTATTTTTAAAAATCAAAATTGGATCAAATAAATATTTGTTTAAAAACAAATTTTTTACTGGGTATTTTTTCCTAGTGCAGCTAAAGGTTTGTTCATTCGATTAAATTTTAATCATTTGATCAGGATCCCTCTCCTTTTAAAGTTTAGTGACCTTTGCCAAGGTCATGTGTATGCTATATGTATTATGCTATGGTGTGTGCTTGCTATATATTTTTGTGTAAGGATGGCGTGGCATTTGATCAAATCTTTTTCATGTGTTTCTACGAAATTTCAGTATATTTTTCTAAATTAAAATTTTTGGAAATGTCATTTTCGTTTTCATGTTGAATTTTGAAGTTTCTCTTTAGATTATTATTTTGAATGAGAGACGGTTGCACTGAAATAAAATAAATAAAATAATGTAACCTCCAAATATAATTGCTCGACAGGCTGGCATTATTCAACTGTAACATGCCTACGCGCTTCCAAAAAAAGGAGGTTTCTTCACTGGGTACAACTGCTATGCAATCATGCAAAATAAAATACGTATATATCAGGCGAGTGTTCAGTCAAGGGTATTGCCCCACTTTCATCGTGAACTACACAGATTGCGTACTTGATTTGTGCCTTCGGTGGTTCTGTGTTTGTACCCAACTATTTATAAGCGAATAAGTGCATCTTTGGTGAATAACAGTCGAAATCTTATTGTTCCAGACCGATTCAGAGTTGGTGGTTCGATATGAATGACGGGAAATTTTATCGCGGTGTGTTTGTCGGTGAAGATCACGTTTTTGTTGTAGAAACAATCCAAGGGCGTTTTCATGCCTGGAGATATAGTTTGCGACCGAATATTTGCAATGTCAAGCATTCTTTCTGTTGGTAATGTTTCAACTGTCGGTTTCTATCCGGCCCTTGGAAAGCTCGTATTTAAGCGTATATTAGCTTCTGGTTGTGCTGTTTTCGTGCAGAGAAAGGTCGACAAGTGGCAAAAAATCGCCATCGATGTATACTCTACCATCCGATCCATCACCATATCTTTAAATTCCGCAGCATCCTTTGTTCAGAATTCATCACGTATACGTTATGATAAATCTTAAGCATAAACACCAAAGATGGTTCAGTTCGGATTGACGCTGAGCCAAATATCTTTCCGTCGACTAATGAGAACTATGCAGCATATGTTAAAGGTTCTGACGGCATGAAAACAAGCTATCAGAGTATTTCTATCTTTGCCAGATATATTCTTTGAATTGGTCTCTTTAAAGTTACTAAGCGTGTTGGTGAGGTCATCACGTCAACTGTTGCATCCTTGTAGTCTCAGAAACTTCGATGATATTTTGATGAATTCTAACTACACGCAGATGTCTGATTCCATGGTGCTCAATGATTTCAGTCAGGCTTTTCACAATGGAGATTGGAGACATTAAAACATGTTTGTAGTTTCCCATCTATCGATCTATCAAAAAGCGCAAGCTCGTTTATGTCCGTGCCAACACAACCTGGTTGCTTAATTCTATAAAATCGGCCTCGCTTGCAAACCAGGTCTGATGCACATGGGTTAGAATTAGCGTCCGTAAATGTCAACATATATTTCGTATATAATTCAATTGTACCTTTTAAGTGACAATGTAAAATCAGTAAGTGCTTGCGAGGCAAAGCTTTTCCGCGAGTACGTTTAGTGTTTCACCATTGGTATGTTCATATACTGGGCAACGTTGAATACAACAATGGTAATCGCTCAGCTCATGCGCCGTGTGAATATTCATCAATAAACCGCCATGTAAATAATGAACGAATGGGTTTTCATTGCGCCCTCTATTTTGTTCAATTAAGAGAGGACGCTACTAGTTTTCAAGAGACATGTCAAGCTTCCGGTCATCTGAGCCGTCCAACAACTTGTGCATGAAAGTAAATGTCGAGCACGGACTGCCTTACCATGTCCATGTGTTCCAACTCAATGATAAATAGGGTATCATGTAGTGAAATCTTTTTAAAAAATCTGCAGACCTTTGTCAACGGTTTAATTTCTGCTTATGTACGACTAATGCTTGTAATAGGCAAGTGTGACATGATTGTTTCTAAAGTCAAGCAAACCTTCCTCAACATTCGTCTGGTGACCGTTTAACAGCAGAGAAAATTAGATACTCATAATTTAACAGATATCTTCACAGTGGCATGATATCCACCCGGGTCATATTTTGAAATGACAAAAACAAGCGTTTCAATAGGCAAGTGCCTTTTTGGGTACTTATTTGCCATTCTGTTATGTGGTGAGCGTGAGAAACAACAGCGTTTACATGCCTGTCAATTTTTCAAAATTAAACTTGACTATCATCGACACCGTCACTATGCCAAATTGTATCGTTGACGCTGTATTTTCTCCCGATATCCATGCAAAACTAGAATATGTGACTGAGCGGAAAGGCACAGGACAAGGACAACAAGGCTCAATGGAGTTTTCTTAGGTGTTGTGCAAATCCAATATTGTAATTCGGGTTTGAAATTTATAGAGAAGTGACACGAATACCAGATCTGATAGGCATACCGGCAGGCTGTGGATACACGAAAGCAAAATGCGCAAGTTGATGCATATAATCACATCGATTTTCATGAAGGTCTCACATGGGAAAAGTTACTGAGTTGTAACCTGCACTTGTAATTCTAATTTTTCTTCCTAAGTGCCCCTAGTCGGCTACGAATAATCCTGAAAATCTCGTTTACTTCACTGATGCTTTAAACTTAAAAAGCGGCATCGGATGATTCTTTAAGCTATGCCATGGTCAAACTTTATATATTATCGATTTCATCTAATACTTTTGTGTGAGAGGACCTTGCGGACCATCGTAATCCACTTTCCCATTAACGTACTTTCAATCATCGGATCAGTGTTGCCTTGTGCTAACTCGGTTAGACGTCGTTGAGCAACTTCATTGATGATTTTACTGACCGCTGCCATTGATGGAAGTATTGCTACTATTGATGGAAGTAAAACCTCTCTTCAATTAATTGGGCAACGTGCAATCCGAGATTTGTTGATCAATCAGTCGGTAAGAATCTGATCAATATGTGACCCTTAGGTGCTTGAGGATCCTTGAATGCCGCTGATGGCATCACAGGTTAGATTAACCTGTATGGTGATCCTGACAATGTTTGGCAAAATTTTGTAATTTACAGCAGTTGTTTTTATATGCTAGCCGAAATCTCGTTAATAACTTCTGGCCAACCAAAAGCTGTTCTTAGCGATGACTTCGACGTCAACCTCATACTAGGGCGATTCGAAGAAGAGCTTCGTGTATGCCTGTGGGGAAATTTTCAGAGCTTTACCGATCACTAACGATAACTTCAGTCAAATCTCTTAATTGATTCAATGTCATAAGTGCCTGTGGAAATTCGAGGACTCCAAATGGTCGCCATCGGATAAAAGGCCATGTATGTGATGCCACATAAATTTCGTGCTGTAAATCAAATTCGAGTTGTGAGGCGTTTTGGTAGTCTCAATGGTCGATTTTTATTTGACTCTCGTGTAGATCAAATTTGACTGCAAAGCTTGAGTCTGGTAACACCGTTTTCACACAATATGCATGCACAAGCAGAACAAAATTGTTACCGACACAGATATACCTAATATCCTACCAACGACCCCTTCGGTAAGTACCGCAGCATCACCACATTCAGAATTCATCACGCATATATAACAGCAAATCTTAAATACAAACGCCAGAGAATGAATTCTTAAAATGATTTTTATCTTTAGCAACCAATGATATTTATGTCGTAGATGTGGAAGATTTGAGAATGTTGGTTATATATTGTTACTTGTTTTTCAGATTGATTGTTTATCAAGGATGGCATTTAAATCCACACATCATAATAACCGGACGTAAATACAATCCGGACTCGCGTGCCTAGAGCTGTGAGATTAAGGTTGATCAAAACTATTTACATCATCAAAACTATTTACATCAGTAAAAACAAGACTACCATTTCTTACCATCTGACAGTTTTTATCTCATTTGTCATGTGTACCTGGTACATTAAGCTACTACGCGTAGTGATGATATGGCTGTTGCACGCCAGCATCAGCATTGCTGACATATTTTTGGATACAGACATGGAGTGCCTATATTAGGCATTCAAAGTTTGATCTTGGAAAATCACTAGCTCGCTCTGGACGACCTACAAAAACAACCAGACTGGTAAATACTGTAAAATCACCATTGGTGGCAATGATTGACAGATTAACATTCGCGCATATTGTCTCTGCGCTTTCACTTCCGTAAATATCTATTGGCATTTCGAATATGTTTCAAGAGTAACTCATAAGTTATAATGTAATATCAATAAGTGTTTCAGTGCTGGCATGCTTTCCGCAAGCAAATGCAATGCTCAACAGCAAGACGTTCACGTCCGGGGCCGTCTATCCGACTTGGTAAAGACAGTGTCGAATAAACTGCCGTCGTCCTCCGCTTTGAGTTAAATATTTTCACAACTTCAAGTGAAGGTGCAACCCGCACGAGTCAAAATACATAGCTGTAGAGGCGTTACCACGTATGCGGGCTAATGAGTTCCAGATCCAGTTGAGGAATTCAAGCTGACGATGCCATTTTCCTGCGTAAGGGGAATCATTAATAAAAACTCCTCAGATATGTTCGATTGACTTTAACATCGTGAGGACATCAAAACTAGTCAATGGATATGCAAAGATTAACTTTTCTCAACGGTGATACTACAACCTAAGGCCTCCTCCGCTAAGAAACCTATGGCTGAAAAGACCGATTAATATAGTCCCTTTTCCTATTTTGTTCTTTTACAGCACGCTATGCGGCCTCCCCCGACTTTTTCAGGATCATTCCCGATGCAGTTCTGACGGCCCCTAACGCAGCTGCTTTTGCAAACGCTAAAGATACAGCCACAAATAATGATACAATATCTACCAGGAATGAAAAGATTCCATCCGTTTTATTCTGCATTACCTCTGATTTTGATCATCATAATGTCACTAATATGGTCTTTAGTTTTGTTACTATTTTCGAAAGAATGTTTGTGCTTAGTCTAACTTAACATTATTATTAACATAGATTCAATGACTGGTTTGAGACGACATTATTAGTTTTCAACTGGCGTGTCAATTACCCTCATCCCTTCACCTTCACCCTCCAACAAAATCTTCTTATTGCAGAGAATCACATTGGTGTAGGCGTGGTGAGCGTGAGAAATGACAGCGTTGATGTGCCTCCAGAACGAACACATAAACACCAGCAAACACGGGTCTGCAGCCATTGAAGTGATTATCACAGGCATCCATACTGTTAATTTCGAAAACTTTGCCGTCGACGAGAACAGCAGCACGCCAAATTGGATTATTCATGTCAGGCTTTTGTAATTACATGACATTATGTTTAGCTCCTAAAAGAATGATGGGAACATCTCCACACAAACTGGAAATGTGAATGAGAAGAATCGAACACAAAATTGATAATGAATGTCCTTTAAGTAGTCCAACACGACATCTATCAGGTATATCGGTTTGTGAGTCCAGGAATTCAACCTGCGTATTTGGTGCAATAAATACTTGATATGATCTATATATTCGTTATCGTCCTTGTAATATTTTTAGACGGGCCAGTAGACCTCGCGAGACGGACTGTTGTCGTAAAAATGTCAAATTTTTTCAAGCCTGAATTGATTTCCATTCCATTTACACTGTTGAATAATCACATGATGCAAATCAATCTTTTCATCAAGATCGTAATTAACGTTATCTTCAAGTTTTGCACCAATTTCTGTGAAGGACTCATACGAAAATATCGGACATGTCATTCAGTTGTAATTCTGGTATGTCAAGTCGTAAACAATATTAAAGATTATTTTCACTTTGATCTATCATCACAGGTATGACAATGTACTTCTTTGAACTTTTCCATCTTTTATACATAATCAGTTTCGTCTATAGGTTCGAGGTATATTTCTTGGTGGTACGTACCACGGTACTTTTTCAAATTACCGGTACGTCGGATCAGATATTTATTTTTCTTTTATCCCAAGATAATTGTTTTCAAGTATATAATGAGTACAATATGGTGTTATTTAACTATAAATCAAAGCAAGATATTTTTCCAGCTATTGACGGACGGATATTTGAAACTAAAATGTGTCAGACTACGGTCGAGCTATGAGACAAACTCGTAACGCGAACAGATGTGATTCACTGTATTCATACTGGCATGTTTTGCCAGAGTTGACGTTTCTCATGGTATACGTCATTTTATTATATACTTCATAAAAAGACACCGCTTCATTACATGATAATTCCCGCGTTCGAAGAACTACTTTTGTCTACGTCAAAAAAGTGGCAATTAACGCTTACTGCGTCTAAAATTTGACATTTCCAACGTTTTGCTTCTTTCACCGATTGAGGTGGAAATAAAGGTTGAGGCAAAAAAAACCGCATAATGATACTACTGATGGTTTCACTAAAGATTATGGATGAGTGGAAGCGTTTACACATGACAATCACATATCTGTTCACGTGAAGGTAATATTACGAACACAACGTGGTTGTGACGTGAATTTTTTTGCAATACTGAATACTAGTGGTACTAAAATATTCGTATGCATTAATATAACCGGACCAGTTCAAAGATGGCAGATACGCGCGCGCGCGCGCGTGTGTGTGTGTGAAAATGCTTAAAATGCAAAAGCTCCCAGGAACATCGCCTCTATGTCCCCACTTGCGGTTCAGAAACCCTTTGTTTATATGTTTACGGTGTCCCTAGACGATATTGTATCCCTGTAATACTATTTTTCCACTTTGTCATATTTATATGATGCAGCATGTGCATTTGCATCTGTGCAGGCATAATTGTGTGTTTGTCTGAAAATATAGCACTATACATGTGCTGCCATTTTCCGACATTCCAGCATCCCTTCGAATATGCAATAATGCTTGGTATATGAAATACCAAGTATTGATGTACATTATATTGTACAACAAATGGTCACACAGAGTTTTCTTGCTGACCACGTTCTTGCCTGAACCAAGTGATTTATACGAAACTACAGATCTGGCAACGGTGTCGAGTTCTGATGACCATTTTATGATAGTGTTCTATACGTTATTAGAGGAGCATTTTTCAACTAATAAATACATCACACATAAAAACACAAGACAGACGAAACTAAGCGCTACCAGAAATCGAATGCTATATTTAAGTGAGGAAATAACTGCAGGCACCAATAAAGAAAAAAAAAATTATTATCAACAATTTAATCAACATATATGTCTCTTCGGCACATACAATTTATATCAATGCTTGGGAATGGAGGCACGTTTTAATGTATAGTCACAATTTTACTGCTAATATAAACAGCGTTAAGCGGTCGTCTCCATAATTTCAATAGTATTTCGTACTTTTAAATTAGACAAACATTTACTATTAGGAAAACAGACTTGCCATGCTCATTCATTTTTCTCCCAAGATGCCTTGTGGCAAGTTTGCCACATGAAGTTGAAATTCTGCCCGTCTAGGTTTTTTTTATTACTGAAGTAGTTACAGATACAGTTAAATACAGATAGGACAGTTTAAATAAATTCTTTTTCAACTGCATACATCATATTCCTAAATGTGAGTCTGCTTCTAACGTTTAAGGAGTGACCTAGCCAGACACGAGCCAGGTGTTTACGCAAACTGAATGATATGATATGGGCATATTAACGTAAATAACACAGTAGCACAGTAGCCGTGTGATAATTATACACTACCTTCAGCTTTGCTCAAAGATAGTACCATACACCAAATTACAAAAGTAGCAACCCCTCCCTTGTGAACCAGACTACATGTTTATTCGGGGTTGCGTTGAGGAAATCCGTCATTGAAATAATCAACAGACAAAATCGGCACTGAATAATACAGATAACGCAATCAATATGTATTATATGTAGTAATGTAAATATGGGATTCACTAGTTCCTATGACATGACTGACCTAGATAGCGCTACAACGCTAATGAAAGTGGACGGCATAAAAGATGTGGGAACCGTAAAAGGGCATTATTGAAGTAAGCCCAGTAGTTCAATACGTAATCAGTTTTCATACATATTTTATCGTGCTGTGTAAGAGTATATTAGCAATTTTTCATCTTACTGGAAAATTGGAAAACTTCAATAAAGTTGATAAATAACTAATAACCCTTAGCATAATACCACCCATGGTAGGATCCAAATGCCGAATAAAGTGATCATACTACGTAGTACATGAAAGGTGTGTGGCATCGCAGTTTAATTGCTAATAACTGCTCTCCTCAGTAGCTGCAATATTAGATAGTGTTATGTATATGTAATTTAACTACTTGTGTGTTAGTTTTATTTATTTTTTTTTATTTTTATTTCATTACATGTTATTGTAATGATAACTTTATTCACTGGATTTAACATTTTTCCAAAAAAAAAATTCATTTCAGTTCGTTTTGACCTGATAAACAGCCAGTAGATTCACATTGTATATCTTTTGCTGACCTTGACTCAGGACCAGTAAGGCAGTTCTATGTAAACAGCTTTTTAAAATGTTCGTTAAATATTATAGCAATATTCGTTCAGTAGAATCAAAATTTGTCCATGGCGTACGTGACAATAGGCCTGTGGTGTTATTACGCAAATCAAACTAAGTGACCACATGACCCCATCACGTGATCTAAACTTGCATTTGAGCTACAGTTAAAATTAACGTTTCTTAATGATTTAGTTCGGTCGTAATTCATTCCTTCGGAGCTCAAAGGTATTTTCGTTGTGACCAGTTTGAGCTAAATTTTTTATTTAAAAAAAAAATTATTTTTCTTGGAAATATGTAATGCTTAGAATTCTTGGACAAGACATTTACCAATTAATTATTCTGAATTCTAAAGCTTGAATATTATTCTTGGTGATTCAACAAGAACTTGTTGACATGACAACACAAAATAGGTTATAGAAGATGTCATCGCCTTCCATCTTGGAACTTCATCAGGATTCGAACTTTGATTCAATTAAATCTTTTTATTGATAAGACATATTTTAATCATTGGATTAATTTTTGGATTTGATTCATAAACCAGAAATCCTTTTCTAATATTTTTAATTTGTTTTTCTAGGGACATAAATTATTTTGTTAAATTTTACAAAGTTTGTTGGCTTTACTCTTTTCATAATTACTTTTGTACGAGCCCATACACGTAATAATAAGGACTGGTGCCGGAGATAAGGGGAATCGCGATTCATCATGGAAGATACATGATCTGTATTACGAACCTGTGTTAATAAACCCTCTGTGTGTAACGACTTGAGGCTTCCTCGTTTTCATGAAATGGTGTCAGATTCGGCTCCAAAAGATACATACACTTTTGCAGTGAGCGAAAATGGCGATATTCCATGAACAAGATAGCTTTGACTTTGTTAAAAAAAAGAATAGTGGCCGTATTGGAAAAAGCGTTGCGAGCGCTTTAAGATCGCAACCATACTAAACAAGGAAGAAGAAGCAGTTCAAGTAAGTTCACTAATATATGCAATGGAGAAAGAAGCAGAATAAATATTTAAATCGTTTGAGTTTGCTAATGATACAAGTTACTCCCCAGTTTTGCATAGATTTGATGATTACTTCGTCCTCAAGGGCAATGTAATCCGCGAAAGAGCATGTTTCCACCAATAGATTTGATGATTACTTCGTCCTCAAGGGCAATGTAATCCGCGAAAGAGCATGTTTCCACCAATAGATTTGATGATTACTTCGTCCTCAAGGGCAATGTAATCCGCGAAAGAGCATGTTTCCACCAAAAGATTTGATGATTACTTCGTCTTCAAGGGCATTACATAATCGGCGAAAGAGCACGTTTCCACAAATAGATTTGATGATTATTTCGTCCTCAAGGGCAATGCAATCCGCGAAATAGCATGTTTCCACCAACATAGTCAAGAACTAGGAGAGTCTTGGGAGGAATTTTTAAGAAAGCTGTATGAAATTGCTGATCATTGTGACTTTGGCGCACAAAATGATGAAGCAATAAGGAATCGTTTTGTAATTGGAATTCTGAATAAAAACTACAAACGGAGGCCAACCGTACCATAGTGAAAGCCTTACAAATAGAGAGATAGTCAGAACTGGTTATAAGTCAAATACGCGACCAAAGTCAGACGGTCAAAGATTTGGATGAAATTTCTAAACAGATCAAGGCATTAGGCACTAAACCGGGATCAACCAACCGAAATGGACAGCGTCAGTGGTCAACCAACAGCACATAAATATGGCACAAATGCAACAGGAGGCACGATAGAGGTAAAAGATATCCCGCTAAAGGAAAACGGTGCAGTTGTAACAAGCTTGACCACTTTGCCACTGTATGTCGCTCACAGAGAGTAAATGAGTTCACATTCAGTGAAATACCAGCTATAGATTATGCAGAATAAAAAAGAAGCATTCTTCCTTGGCTCGATAATTATGTGCGATGATGATAATGACGCATGGCGCGTGATGGTAAACATTTGTAGAGTCTCGGTTCACTTCAAAATAGACACCGGAGCAGACTCAACAGTTGTGTCTGAAACTACCTTCAACTCTCTTCCAACAAAAGCAAGCATGAGACAATCGGAATCCAAGTTGTGCAGCCCTGGAGGGTTTCTGGATTCAAGAGACTAGTTTATGGCACATATTACCTATAAGAACGTATCGTACCCGTTTCGGGTATTTGTCATCAAGGGACCACGTGCCCATAATATTCTTCACATGTAATGTGTCTTGTGAAAAGGGTTGAGGAGATCAGCAAAACAGCCTTTGGGCACTTTGGTTTGTTGAAGTGTGAGCCAGCGAAGATCATATTCCAGGATGATGCCAGGCCATACAATATAGCTACACACATACGTGTATCATTTCCTTTGTTGTCTAAGGGGAAAGATGAATTACTCCATATGCAGCAGAAGGAATCATTGAGGAAGTAGCTGGTCCCACAGAATTGTGTGCGCCTATGATAGCAGTCCCTAAGGAAAATGGCAAGGTCAAATTTTTGTGTTGACTTAGAAAAGCTTAATGAAGCTTTCAAAAGGGAAAGATATGTGCTCTCTACTCCAAATGATATATAACCGAAGCTAATAGAGTCAACTGTCTGCTCCAAACTTGCTGCAGAAAGCGGATTGTATCAAATACCTTTACATCCAAGTGCAAAACTGACAACCACTGATTCACTTCTGATTTAAACGAGTCCAATTTGGTATTCCATCGGCGCTAGAGATTTTCCAGAAAAAAATGATACAGCTGCTGACTGGTTATGACGTAGCAGAGGCTATTAGGGATGATAGTCTAATTTATGGCACAAATCTTTACAGGAGCATGACAGACGCCTAAACTCAGTAGGAGTGGTCTCAAGCTCAACAACGAAAAATGAATTTGGGAAGGACAAACTGGAATTCTACGGTCACGTGATCAGCTGACATGCTTCCCAGTCCAGCAAAGGTTTCGGCAGCTACCTGCTCCATTAAATAACAGCGAGCTTCGTCGCATCATTGGCATCATCAACTGCCTTGGTAGATTTATCCCATATTTGTCTACAATAATGCGACCAATTATGGACCTGCAAATACATGTTTCTACAAATAATTAAGTCATAGCATAACGACGTATATAAATTTCTGCAAATACAAGTACCTACAAGGAATTAAATAATAGCATAAAAAGCATGTGAGATTTATGCAATTACCTCGTTTTTCTTGATTTTGGTGTCTGTCCAACCCTTCAGACAAACGTCTCTCCCTTGAATAGAATTTTGACTGACGAGAACTTTTCTCATTAAAAGACCCAGAGTTTACTGGTGTTTATTCTTTCTCTCTCTTGGAGAAATGCAGGATTGTTTCAAAATCCCTCCAGTACATTTAAACTTAAGGTTTTCGTTTTAAACTATGCCACCCTTTAACCAATCAGATTTACAATTATTCCCGCCTTTCTGGCACTAAACAATTCGTTATTTTAATCAACAAATGGCTACGAATGTGCTGTCTCCTACAATCAGTACTACGCAGAACAAAACTTGAACCCCGTTCGGTAAGTTTAAACAAATTAAGCTCTTAATTAAAAACTAATAACTTCTGACTTTGCCCGAACTTATCTGTACTTTATGGCTTGTACAAGGTGGCCATTTGCCCATAAATCCGTTAATGGTACGTGTATGCAGCTAAATGTGTTCTACCATAATTAAATTTAACAAAGATCGACCTGAACATTTGCTGCTTTACAGTGTGTGTGTTTGTGTGTGTGTGTGTGTGTTTGTGTGTGTGTCAAAAATCCCTACTTAGTCCTCTTTGTCCATAATCAAAGGTAACCTAGGTTACATAGCTGCAATCATGAGATATACAAGATCGTGAGACCTGCAATGCGTCTCACGATTATTGAGAAGAAAAACAAAATCATAAACATTTATAGACTGTTAGTTACGATGTTGAAGTCTGAGAACTCTGAACTAAACGCCCAAGCCAAGTCTTAATAAAATTTATGGACTGGCAGTAATATTTCCTCTGAAATTGCTATTATGTTTAAATCTAGTATAGTACAATTTAGCCTCCGAATAAAGCGTTCAAATCAAATATCATAATGAAGTTAATAAATAAGCATGCAAAACTTTACGAGTGAAATTTTACTGAAAGCGGGACCCATCGCACCGAATCAGAGACGCATTCTGGTTCATGAAAGCGGGACCCATCGCACCGAATCAGAGACGCATTCTGGTTCAAATCCAATGGCTCTAAAACCGTATTCTAATTATACCTAAGACGAATTAGCACATTATGGTTAAGAGAAACTTCGTAGCCAAACATTTGCATGGGTATTTAATCTTTGAGGTGGGTGGGTAGAGTCTGAGTGAGGTAGTATTTCCCTCGTGATCTGCTGTACAGTGTGTTTGACGTGGTTACGTACTTGATGATAAGACAAACTGTCGTACTTAAGTTGTAAAATTTTTCAGTTTTAAACAGTAAGAACACTTTCCTGACGAATGAAAGATTTAGGACTTCATGACTCTTTCTCCTTTAAAAGCTCAAGGAGGAAATCACTCGTATTGAATATATAGCTTACAATCGTTGACGTACACAAACGTATGGTTTCCATTTCATATTCTAAGCTTTGATATCGATGGCTAAGTAATATTACATCGTTGTCACAACGGGTCCAAAAAACTGCATTGAGTCAGAAATTTTTTATTTTTAA
Organism: Potamilus streckersoni; assembly: GCA_016746295.1. Taxonomy (NCBI): domain Eukaryota; kingdom Metazoa; phylum Mollusca; class Bivalvia; order Unionida; family Unionidae; genus Potamilus; species Potamilus streckersoni. Next base: position 2,876,145 of record JAEAOA010002205.1, read on the forward strand.
TAACCTCAAGGTAGAATAAAAGTGGAATTACTAAAATGTCGGAATTAGTGACATATACACGTTGTTGTTGCCATTAAACATCTCCAAGTGTGGAATCTCACCTTGGAGACCTCAATCTCAATACCAATTTTCTCTTTGATCACTTTGTGGCCTATTGGGGGGGGGATACCTGACACTAATCGGCATTGTGTTAAACTTGAAACATATATACGCACAAGTACATAAATGCTAGATAGTTTTACATTACAAATGTTAAATTAAAATTTAATTTTCGTCATGGACAAAATTCATTTTTGCATTGCAATAGCGTACAATGTATTCGTTGTTCTACTTCAAATAAGTTTTCCCAACATGCAGAAGTAGTCATTTTCTTAAGTCGAAACAGACAGCGCTTAATATTTTCCCCAGTCATCAAAGCTAAATGTCATTCTAAGTAGGTGAAAGTAAACTACTTTTACTTTGTCTACACTGATATAGATTTAGAGCAAAATGTGTAACCTACAATACCTACCTTCGATGGTTCTCCAAAACCGTTGATTACTCGCACCATTACAACTTCAATTGAATCAGTTAGAAATGTTTCATACATTTTGAACGTTTCTTTTTCACTATTTACCACCTTTCAGCGCATATTTGCTTTGCGACCAGCTTATCTTCTTGGGCAGTTACTATCGTGTAATCGTTTGAGCCAAAATGCTTTTATATACAAATGTTATAATAAATAACAAAGAGAAAGAGCTTCACAGCATCTCAGACTTGGATGCTAGCAATGTAAGTTTTTCCGCATAATTTGGAAATGAAAGCGATCGTAATCGTACTTAATAATTTCGACTTTTCCATTAAAAGATAAAGATGTGACTAGCAGAATAGATGCATTGTATTAGCTCTTTTAATTGGTGGAATCATAATTCCAAACATTAATATATATATATATATATATATATATATATATATATATATATATATATATATATATATATATATATATATATATATATATATATATATATATATATATATTGATGAAATTACAATCAAATGAAATAATGTATATCATTCCAAGGATGATACACATATTTTGAAGAAAAAAAAACAACAAAGAATTTCAAACAAAGTATTGCAAATTTGAATAGTTTGTCTATCGTCATCACTTGAATGTTATTCGGAACATCGAACATATATTTTACATGTTAGAAATTGTATGGCAGTCCATGATATCAGTAATGAATTAGATTTACTAAATCTATGAAGAGCAGTTAGTACTGATAGTATATTGCTACCTTAACAGCTGATAGACCAGCTAGAGTCGACTTTGAGGTTCTAAGAGCTTAGTTTATGAGTGGATATTTTGTTGTATTACATCCTGGTTTCGTTTCATGTTTATTTTGTCTTTAAAGTATGTTTCTTTTATTGTCCAATCTGATTTTAGCATTAAGAAATTTCACACCAACTGGCCACGTCTTTACCGTTTAATCAGGATCCTATCTATTATGGAAAATCCCTATAATTTAGAATTTGAGTAGATATAAATGGGAGTTTGGGATGTTTTATGAACTGGGGTCTTAGTTTTTATTACCTCATGACTTCCTCCTTTATACAAACTTTTTTGAATCTCGGAAGAATCATCGCAGGCATATGAAGTTTACTAATTTGGGTCTTCGAGCTTTACGTCTCAAGAGTGCGAAGTGATAGCAAATATCAGCTACATCATCATCATCATCATCATCATCATCATCATCATCATCATCATCATCATTATCATCATCATCATCATCATCATCATCATCATCATCATCATCATCATCATCATCATCATCATTATTATCATCATCATCATCATCATCATCATCATCATCATCATCATCATCATCATCATCATCATCATCATCATCATCATCATCATCTCTCTCTCTCTCTCTCTCTCTCTCTCTCTCTCTCTCTCTCTCTCTCTCTCTCTCTCTCTCTCTATATATATATATATATATATATATATATATATATATATATATATATATATATATATATATATATATGGTCTTGAAACAAAGAAACAAGTAAGAAGAAAGATCTAAACCAATAAGTGTAGTATGATTAAAAATATAATTTATTTCCCTGAAATATAAAGTGAAAGAATTAAAAATAACGTACGGTATGGTGAAAGAATCTATAAAGTTCAAAATGTAATGGTTAATCAATTCCAAACATTTCGAGCAATCCCAATTCGATAAAAAAAAGTATTCCAAACGATAAAGTCTGTTTTGTAATGATGTATCAACAATGCAGAAGAATCACAACGGCAAAGAAAGCGATGACATTAAAGACAGTGACTGTATCGGAGATCACCGCATGCGCACACAAGGAATGTTTGAAAATACGGCACCCAGATATATAGGTATATACTATCAGACAAAACGTAATGGTGGTTGAAAAGTTCTGTGCTTTTGAGGGAGTCAGACAGTTTGTTTTAAGGTTCGTTGCTAAGCTCAAAATAACTCTGAAAATCTTTACGAAGTCAAATTTCAATCGTTCTTTCAATTTCCAAAAGCCCTTTTCCTTACTCCTATGTGCGGGAGCCCATGTTCATAATGGCCATTATTTACTTTCGATGTTCTTTTTCTAGCATGCGAAAGAAAATGCTAAGGACGCTTAGACCCATTGGCGTAGCTAGGATATTTAGGATACACTGGACCTTGGAAAGAGACCGATTAAACCGAACATTTTCCATTTTTGTACAATGCTTTCTGATGGGCCCCTGCCTTATTTATAGTGTAAAAAAAACACAACAATTAATGGACTCCAATGCATTGCATTCTCTTGCTATATGGAAGCTCCGCCCCAATTCCAACTGCTATAGGCATATCTTTGAAGCATGATCCGTAGGATTGACCTCGAAGTCCCGAATAAGGATGTTGTGTCAAGACTGACCTGATTGATGTCTTGTTATGACATACCAATAAACTTATTTGCACCCACATGTGCAGAAAGCCCCCAGGGGTACCTGACGATACCCAAAATGTGTAGAACTGCCCCCAGGGGTACCTGACGACACCCAAAATGTGTAAAATTTACTGGAAATCTTGTGTTTCCATCCATTCAAAAGTCATCTCTCATTGTCTACAATATTGTCAGACTTTGTCGCACAACCGCTAAAATGAAAGACAGACAGACAAGAATTCATAATTTTCCAGTTGTCATGGATGGTATTCACCAACAAAGACTTAATTTTTAAAGGTGATTTACTATATTCTTCTCAGTTTGTCTACGGTTCAAATTAATTAATATGGAAATTTACAAATACGAGAATTCTACACTGGATCTTGGAAATGTACCGAGTAAACCGAATGTTTCCATTTGCTGGGAATGGGTTTTTGATACGTACGGTAAGGGGATTGAAATAGCGAATGGACATTTATTGTTGCAACGATTATTTATCATGAATGTCATTAGCAGTTACACAAAAAAGGATCAAAATGTAGACAGGGGACTAATTTGGTCTTTAATTACATAATCAATTAAAATTTTATTCTTGAATACCGTGGTAGTAAAGTTTAAATCCCTCTTACCTTCATATTACCTCTCCTTGGTAGGTAGATAATTCGGTTAACTGTGTATTAAACTACTCGGGTAGATCGTCACATTGATTTGCCGCTTATCTTTGATCTACGCAAGGATATATCAGTCAGGTGCAGATCGGAGAGCTTTGAAGTTACTTACTTTGTCTCTTTTATAGTATAATAGACACGGTCCAGTGTTATAACGGGTCATAGGAGTAATCTAAGGTAAATTTGTCATTCGCTAGATTGGTTTTTCCCCTCTCAGGCTATGGCTTGTTTTCAACATTAAGCTGTAATGAACGCTCTGTTCAGGGTTTGTGACCGTAATGGTGAAAATAAAGGTTAATTCGCCGGATTGTATGAATCCGATGGTCGTCCGATAGTGATGCTCTGGTACGCTACTGTTTTTTGAATGGATATGTGTAGTTTTTCAGTCTTCTAACGATTCTGAAGTGATTAAAAAGGCGTGTGAAAAGTCGATTCGAGCGGAGGGTTGTGGTCACCTTTGCATTCCTTGCGTTAAATTATAATACCGTTAAGGTGATTTCATGTTGTCAGAAATTTCGTCGTGCTTTTTTGATAAAACTGCAGACTCCTGTGATCGTTCTCACATTTTATCCCATGACCTCTACTGATGAAGCTTTTAACTTTAACATGCCTTGTTACAAGTTAGTTATCTCACGTTGTTTAAACATTTTCATGGTCCGGAGTCGCTGTCACACTACGCGTCCTGGCAAGTTCCTCCCCATCAAAATGTACAGTATGTATAACTCTTTCAACATGATGTAACAAGTACCAAACACATGCAAAAGAAGGTCCACTTTTTTAAGAACTTTGAAGGGCTCTTGTTTCTATTCTTGTCTACATCATTCATGACATTAATTTATGACACGTACAGTGAAAACATTATGTTTCCTGCCTTTCCAGCTTGTTATGTAATTCATTATATTTCTGCTTTCTTTTGCCAGCTGAGTAACTTTCTGAACTTTCTGCCAGCCAGAAAACGTTTCGTTTATATTTCAAAAGCGATACTTTTCCAATAAATTTGCGAATGTTTAAGATATGCAGTAACGAGCGAATGTCATGGAATGAATTGGGTCATCGATGTTAGACTGTAATTTATAATTTAAGTCACAGTGAATAAAACAGCTTCAAATTTTGTATTTCTTACAGTACATTAATTTCTTCTTCGCTAGATATGCCATTGTGTATAAATAAGACAATAATAAGTAAATGTCGTCCTCAAACCGCTATATGTGTACATATGGAAATGAAACATTTTATTTTCCTATATGTTGGTTTTGCCTGGGTTTGACATGAAGAGGCAATTCCTGCGGGAAGGAGACAGCTTACAATAACAATTAGGACAAAGAAAATATAATTTAGGCATATAATTGGCAGTTGAAATAGATGCTTCTCAACAAGTCATTGATACCTTTAAGCATTCAACATTCAACAAATAAGATCAATAAGCAAAAGAACGACTGGGCCTTTATGTAGAAGGCTCTTTGTTTTTAAGGTTGTAAGCCTACGAATAATTGAATTAGGCGAGGAAAGCTTATTGCAGGAAGAGAACAACTTAGATAATTTAAAAATAAAGGTCTCCATTTCGCAAGTTTAACAAAATATTACCCTTTCCCTCTGAATGTATGTTTCTTGCAATTTGATGGTAAAAAGTACATTCCCTGCTATAACAGCATGCAACCCTGAAAATAAAATCTTCTATACCTTACTGTTTCTAAAAGACAAAAAAACTATGAAGAGCGTAAGTAACTTCACCTACATTCGACGATAATATCACGGCTGTAAACTCTTCGCAAAAGTACATTCCTCTTTATTTAGCTATAAAGAAAGGAAATTTTAACTTAATTGATAACTTTCTACAAATTCTAAAGCAAGAAGGTAATGTCTAAGATTCTCACAGATGGTAGCATCTAAAATAGGTGAAGTACGTTACGCATCTGTATCTTGAAAGAGGGACCACTCTACCTTTACTTAAAACATTTATCTTCTAAAGTTTCTTTCAATGTTTGTTGGTGGGGGTGGGGGTTTCTTCACTTTTGTGACATAAAGTACCACCTACTTAAGGCTTAGGGTTGTTATACACTAAGCGATGCACAACTTACTTCGATACACTTTTTTTCAATCTTATTTTTTCTTCACAGCGTACAGCGTTCTATACTTTAAAGGCTACTTTCATTAGGGGAATATCCGGTTTAAAGGTCCCTTAATGACAAAATAGTGCATGGATGAATAAGTCCATATTATACAAATGTATGTTTTAGTAAATAACTTTTCTCGATTATCATTTATCATCCCGAGTTACATAAAACATCTCTCTCTCTCTCTCTCTCTCTCTCTCTCTCTCTCTCTCTCTCTCTCTCTCTCTCTCTCTCTCTCTCTCTCTCTCTCTCTCTCTCTCTCTCTCTCAACAAGTTTTTAATGCACGTGTCCTTTTGTTGCATCTTTTTTTTATATCATTTCATGCGAATTAATAGATCCAAGCTTTGATCAAAAATAATCGTGTAGCATGAGGCATTTTCTTAACATAAACTAGCTTATGAAGTTACCGGTCAGGTAAACTTTCAATTTCCATATTGGACCAGCTGTTACGGTGACTGCCTGCAAACGTAATTATAAATATATCAGACCGAAAGGTCATTCCCCGATTTTAATCAGTTAACAAAAATGGTATCAGTTATTTGCACATTTATTCAACCATTGATAAAACCATTGTATATCTAAATGGGAACTGAAACATAATTATGAAACAAGATCCTCCCAGCGTTTGAATTCCGTTCGCAAAGATTTTATTTCACAAAGTCCGAAAGCTTCAGTCAATGATTACAGCTTACAAGGAACAGATGATGAGGCTGACAGAATGAACACAATATATGCGCAGATAGCGACAGTGAATGATAAGTTTGAAGAAAAATTGGCCAGATTGGAGAACAAGCTATGTGATATTACCACACAGAAAGAGAATTAGATTTAAAAATTAAAGTCAGATTTAATGGGAACAACGAAGAAACTTGAAGAAGCTAACGCTCAGATAGATCAACTGAAATTAAAAGAGGAAAAACTAATCAATGAAAACAGAGGAATGTATTTCCAGATGGCAACGATGGCAACCCGGGAAAATGAAATAAAGGAATAACATATCATGTACATCAACATCTCAATGTGATCATGAAAAAGATCAACTGTATTGAGGGAACGTTTTACACATTTTGTACAAGACACATAATTTTATGCAACCGATCTAACAAAGGAAGTGGAAGACATGCAGACTTGTAAGTGAAAGAAAATGACGAAAATCATGAATTATCAGCATGCAGTGAGAGTAGATATGGTACTTCTCCATCAATTGACCAAGAAAATGTAGTTTGTGAACAGAAAGAGATAAACAATGAGCCTGCTACATCTCTTCCAGCAAATTCGTCTGAAAATGGCTCCCTTAAGTTTACGTTGAAGAATTTACGGCCACATTCACGAAATGATCGGATTAACATAACGGGAAATGTGAGCCATAATCAGCAAACAGAAGCAACACATAAAAACGCAATAGATAGTAAATCTAGTGAACATCGGCAAGAGAGGTTAAAATGTGAAGAAAGAACTGACAAAGACATAAATGAAAACAACATGAATAAAACACAAAAAGGGCACAATAAATCACCAAAAAAAAAACAAATAATGCTTCCCAATGACGAGGAGAGACAGAAAAAGACATACATCGTATAGACATAAGGAGACAATTTTTACCAGACCCAATCAAAGGGACGTAGAATCAAATGTGTTTGAACCAGTCATAAGAAACAAAATAAGACGCATTCTACTCTCTAATATCAAATCGAGAAAGAATATAGATGTAGTAAGGACAGCTATTGCACCCCATTGCAAGGAGGAAGGTGGGACAGTAACATTCATCCGCCTCATAAAGGAACGATCCCAATAACATATATATATATATATATATATATATATATATATATATATATATATATATATATATATATATATATATATATATATGATGGATCTTATTTATACATACATACATACATACATACATACATACATACATACATACATACATACATACATACATACATACATACATACATACATACATACATACATACATACATACATACATACATACATACATACATACATACATACATACATACATACATACATATCATTTTTTCGACTAAATGTTCTGGACAAAGATTTTGAACTGATGATGAACAATGAAATATTTTGGAGTTCTGGAATAAAATGTAGGGAATGAATATCAAATAGAAAATGGAGAGAAAACTACCCAACTGATGAAACTCATGCGAACTACAACATGTACTCATAATGAGCATAGTCGTATGAATGGTAATTGCTTCTTAATTGTAATTATATTGTAATTATGCTCATTATTCAACATGGACTGTGCGTGGTACAATGTCTAGCACACATAAACTAACTGAATTGTTACCAGACACAGATATATTTGTTATCACTGAACACTGGCTTTCTACAAAAAATCTGACTTATGTAGATAAATTGCATGATGATTTTAAAGTAGTAGCGGTTCCTACTGTTGAGATACCAAATTGCTGTAGAGGTAGTGACGGAGTTGCCGTATTTTATAGATCATCGTTGTGCAAAGTCAGCACTTTGCAACAGATTTGCCAAATATTATGGCGGTGAAAGTCTTAGTAAGAGAGTTGGAACCGATAATTTTGATTGCATCATTACTTTCCCTAGACAACTAGAATTGATGATGAATATGACATATTTTATGAAAATGTTTTTGGTATGTATGAAAGATATTCTGTTAAAAATATATGCATAATTATAGGTGACATGAATGCAGATTTTGTGTGTAAAAATCTATCCAGCAGAGACATTACTCTCAGGAAAAGAATAGAACAGAGAAACATAGTTGCAACGTCTTTATAAAACCTCATAAACATTATTACGTCACGTATAGATCAAAAGACATGTCACGAAAGCAACACTTGATTATATACTAATACCTGAAATGATCAGAGGTGGTGTAAGAAGACACACAGTAAACAACAAAATTGATTTCTCAATATCATATCATCTACTTGTTACAACGGCACTTACAAAATATATTTTGAATGAAAATATAAAGACACGTGTATTTCCAAGAATGAAATGGAACTTGGCGAATCCATTAGAAATCAGCATGTATGAATCTGACGTAAGTGCATTCTTGAATTTCACCTATGAGTGCAAAAATGTAGAAGATATAGAGAAGTATAATGAATTGATAACTAAGAGCGTAATAACTGCATCAGACAGATATATTCCAAGGTCCGAATCTCGATCGCACTTGAAACCATATTGGAAGAAAAATGGCTTTGAAAAATCACATCAGGCTATGAGAAAAGCGCGCGGAGAATGGATCAAAGCAGGAAAAAAAAATCACCAGGTATTGATTGCGTATCAAATGAGCATTTAAAGAATGGTGGAAAATATTTAATCAGACATTTAACTGCCCTTTTTTGATTATATGATCCAGTTTAAGTATTTGTCTAATGCATATAGATGTGGGATGATTATACCGATATGGCGGATATGCAAACAAAATGTTTGATATACTATACTAATTATGACTCCAATATGTATGCTGTTTTATTGGATAATGAAAAGGCATTCGATAGACTTTGGCATTGTGGACTACTAGAAAAAATAAAAATGCTATGAATTAATGCAAAAATGTGGATAATAATCGCCCATTCTTACACAGTCAAGTGCTTGTGTAACGTGTAGAAGAGGTTTATCTAACACATTTCCGTTATGAAGAGGTGTTGGTTAAGGGCGTGTAATGTCTGCTTTTCTTTTTCACGTGTACATAAATGACCTATTTAATGAACTAGTAAGGACTAATTGCGGGATAACAATGAATCAAATAAACATACCTTTGCATGCTTTTGGCGGACAACACTATGCTACTAAGCTCTACGCTGAATGGATTACAGATACTTGTGATTATCAGTAGGCCCGTGGGTGAAAATAACCTTAATAAGATAATTGGATGATATTCAGCAGAAAAAATTAAACGTACTCATCAAATGGAATTACTTTGGGGTTACAGAATATTCCTAGAGCAAAAAAGTAAAATATGCAGGAGTTACTTTTCTTTACAATCAATGAAAATAAATGATCGTATAGACTATTCAAGCGATAAAGCTAAAAGTGTATCCAACCCACTATACTTAATTGGTTTAAATGCAAATGGAATTAATTCTGTAGTTTCTGTGAAAATATGGGAAAGAGTTATATTGCCGTCTGCTCTGTATGGCTCAGAACTCTGGTTTAATATGTCATATCGAGGCATTGAAGCATTGGGGAAAATACAACAATATTTCGCCCGAAGAGTATAAGGTTTTCCTCAAAGATCGTCTATTGGATCTAGGATATTTTGCTTGGGTATGATTTCAATGGAAGCTCACATAAATAAACAAAATCTCGTATTCCTTGGTCGCATCGGCAAACTAAATTTCTTAAAAGGTTTTCCTCTGGACTGTTGGAAATTTAATTTTTGACCCCCACCATAGTCATAATTCTTTTATATATGATATAATAAGATCTGTACTCGAAAAGCATGATTTAGAAGTCTATCTCAACGACTTCATTTTCAATGGAAAATTTCCAGACAAAATATCATGGTAAAACTTAATAGGGACAAGAATACTGGTATTTGAGGAGAGAAAACATGAAATGTGTATCAGAAATCTATCAGAGGGATTGCATAGATTTCTAAAAATTAATTCATTACTAAACATGCACCGTCTATGGAAAGTCGCTTACACTGAATCAAGCAGAAAAATAGAATACGGGACATTAATTCGTATTAGAGGAATGCAAGCAAGACCTGTACTGTGTCCCTTATGTAGCAAAATAAGTCATGACCGTATTTTGTACATTTCGATGAATTGTCCCTTAACCATAGACGACAGAAACGATGGATGGAAAGTCTATTTTCGTATATGCCTCCAGTGATTTACCGTGATTTCTGTGATCAGATCGATGATGATATACTGATTATGCTACTTGGTGGTTTAAATGAGATATCAGAAAGTTTAGGCATGCATTAATGTTATCAGAGTCTCTACCAAGTACTTCATTAAGATAAAGGATATCATATACACGATTCAATAGGAAACTTAAACAGAATATAAGGAATGAAATATTTGTACTGGACTACAGAACCATTGGGATACTATTTCTAATATATTTTGTGTAGTTCTGCTTTCGATTGTTGAAGCATATATTTTCTCTGTAGTTATATTTTTAAAAGCAGAAACATATTTTAATCTATCTAGTATAGTAACTATATTAATCTATGTATTAGTTTGCTATTACAAGTAATTCAGAAGACTTTATAAGTAACGAATCCACATTTTTGTGTTTCAATGTATTATTTTGCATTTCTATACTTTGTCTTAAAATCTTCAGAAAATGGAGGAATAAAAGAATATCAATCAATCAATCAATCAATCAATCAATCAATCAATCAATCAATCTCTCTCTCTCTCTCTCTCTCTCTCTCTCTCTCTCTCTCTCTCTCTCTCTCTCTCTCTCTCTCTCTCTCTCTCTCTCTCTCTCTCTCTCTCTCTCTCTCTCTCTCTCAAAACAGGTTTTTAATGCACGTGTCCTAATTGTTGCATCTTTTTTTATATCATTTCATGCGAATTAATAGATCCAACTTTTGATCCAAAATAATAGTGAAGCATGTGGCATTTTCTTAAAATAAACTAACTTATGCAGTTACCGGTCAGGTAAACTTTCAATTTCCATATCTGACCAGCTGTTACGGTGACTGCCTGCAAGCGTAATATTAAATATATCAGACCGAAAGGTCATTCCCCGATTTTAATCAATTAACAAAAACGGTATCAGTTATTTGAACCATGAAACTTTACACATTGGTAATAATGATATGATGTCTTTAGCATATGGCAGACATTACTGTTTAATAAAAAATATATTTATCAACATTCTCACAATTATTCAACCATTGATAAAACCAGTGTATTCATCAAATAGCTAGATCGCGTTTAAGAAGCTGTTTGAAGTTATCAACATCCACTGTAAAATAACATTCGCTCAAAAAAAATCCTGTGTTGACTTGACTAAGTGTAAAAGCTTAATAAAAGCCAATCAAACATTAAAAACATGTCACAGTGATCTTTTCTGCTGCAAAACTGTCTAAATATTGGCTTAGAAATATTGATATTTCCATCTTGCAGGGTGAAAAAATGAAGTTTAAATTCAAAATTTCAGCCAAGTCATTGGAGCGTGATATAAAAGGTCCTGTAAACCTATTTTGGTAATTAAACTAGATTGTGCATCAAGTTGAATCCCCTTACCAAGTTTCACGATTCCAGATCTAAAAGTTTGTATCGCAGGAGAAATAAAGAAAAATAAGCTGCAAAACCACTAAAATGTACAATATATGCCACAGCCTCAAAGGAACGTTCCCGTGTTTGATACATACAGAGTCACACTGCCATCAAGTTTAACGATTCTAATAACAACATTGCACGAGAAATTAACGCAAATTTATCCAAAAAGTCAGTAAGGCGAATAAATGTGGCCAACGTTTCAAATAAGGATACAAAGTTTATTAAGATAAGTTCTCATCATTTTGCCATTCTATGGTTCTGCGCAACATAATATGCATGTAATATGTTACCAAAAAAAACACATGGTCTTTGAGGAAAAGCAAAAACTTAATTAAAGCCAAAGGAATGTAAAATATAGGTCAAAATGTTTTTTTTTGGTTGTACAAACAGAGATAAATACAGTCAAGAAATTTCACTAATCTTCAGTAATGCCTGATAAATAAAAAATTTGACCAAACGTCACTAAAGTTGCAAAATCGGTAACTTTGATCGGCTTGTAATAGATGTGTTGTATAATCAAATGTCATGATTCCATTACAATACTAAGTATACAAGTTGCACGAACTATTTGATCATGAGCTAAATGTAAAACAATTAACAGGATTGAATATGGGCTTGATTAATTCTTTCGAGCTATTTGATAGTAGGAGGTTTTTTATTTAGAAAACTAAGTCCATGACGCACCCCACTACCACAAAAATTAAATAATCTGTCTGTTACGTTTTCTGGTCCAATAAAAACAAGTTTGCACATTTTAGCATTTTCATAGAAAAACAATGTGCGTAAACCACGCTGGAAACGTATTTCGTGTGGAATAAATGATATATGGTGTATTTTTCTATTGAATTATATTACACCTGATAAGGCTGTACGTGAGAACATCATCATAATGAGAAAAGCAAGATGGTGAATTTTACGATTTCTAATTAGTAGGACCCTGTAAGAGGAATAACGTACGTTTAACTGAGGCAGATATATCATTGCAATAATATCAATGTGACGATCTGCATGTATAGTTTAATACGCAGTTAACCGAATTATCTACCTACCAAGGAGTGGTAACATGAAGGTGAGAGGGATTTCATATTAACTATCAGGGTAATAAAAAAAATAGCATGTTAATTGATTACTTTATTAAAAACCAAATTAGTCCCATGACAACGTTTTGACTCTTTCATTGTGTAACTGCTAATGATTTTAATGATAAATAATCGTTGCAACAATAAATGTCCATTCGCTATTTCAATAACCTTACCATATCGGATCAAAACCCCATTCCCAGCAGATGGAAACATTCGGTTTACTTGGTCCCTTTCCAAAGTCCAGTGTAAAATTCTCATGCTTGTAAATTTCCGTATTAATTAATTTCCAGATTCTGTGGACGTGGATACCAACAAAACAATTATGTATGACCACTATTCACACACACACACACACACACACACACACACACACACACACACACACACACACACACACACACACACCTCTTTTAAATTTTCAGATACTATGTTTAAAATGACCTATGACGGCGATCTGGTATGTTGATTTTACGTCATCGTTTTCCGTGACAGCGTGTGCTTCCTTTCAGTTGATGTAAATCGGATGAGCATCTTGCAGAAGAGACAATTTCTAAGACCTTTTAAAACATAACCACTTCAGTTATCATTTCTGAACAACAAAGCAACTACCAAAAGTTTGGCAGGTAAATATATGACATTATTCATTTTTTTTTAATCTTTACACAAATTCAAATAATACTGATTTTTCTGGAGCAGAATAGTTTGAAATATTATTTGTGCAATAATATTGATATCGTTCTAAATAAGGAAGATGTAGTAAAGCAAGATAACTGTCTTTTCTCTATTCGGAAATTTCTCTCTGGAGAACCTAACAGGATTGCAGGCATTCTGTTAATGCAAACAAGATTTGAAACGCAGTAATTTGCTTTCAGTGCTGCTGTGGAAGAAAAGGTAACTATAATAATATACCAGGATATGAATGCCGCGTGAAATCCAGTGTTGATACATGAATACGGCCACATTGGTACACATCATGTAGCATGTATTGTATTTTAACAAGCAACTATTTAATTTAAGATTTAGTTTAATTTATGTTCTTTCGCCACACAAAAGAGAGATAATTTTACGAAGTTGAAATATAAGGCCAGCTCTGTAGCTGATTACATCTTATTCATATTCAGAAAGATAGAAATAACGATCCAGGAAGAGGAAATTGCTAAACTCATATGCTCCACAGTAACCGGTCTTGCTGATTATTACTGTTCTGAAGCCACGTGTTCACTTAACTAGGTGCCAAGCACCTGTTGTTTTATTTCTCACAAAGTACATATATTATACTGAACTATTGGCTAAAGCTGATTCGTTTCATCAGCTGACTACAAACTCGCGCCACCCTGAAATTAACTATATACCTGATCATCAGTGCCTTCATTAGTAAAACAGAGAATCGCACACGATAATTAGAAGTGTGTGCCTACGCGAACACGCACGTGTGTGTGTGTGTGTGTGTGTGTGTGTGTGTGTGTGTGTTTCAGGTATCAACGTTTGCATTGAGTCTGGTGAACCCTCTCGTCCTTCGGGTTTCAACAACACTTAGCTGTATTCAACAGACATTGATTCCAAAGCCAAAAACACCCCACCCAGCCACCCCATCAAGAAAATCATATTTGAGCTAAAGAAGTAAACAAGGTGTTTAAAGTCCATTGCAACGAAGGTTTTGATGATTTTTAGAAAAGGATTTGCGATGACGCTTTACTTAGGTCATTCGGTTGCTGGTAGGTTAGTGTCGCTTGCTTACTTAACCCTAACTCTAGTTGATTTGTGGTTACACTATTTAGTCTGTTCCAAAAAAAAAAAACATTTCACATATCTGTGCCTATATGATATACTTAAATAATACGAATTAAAAAATCACACCTTTGAAGCTGATTGGCTGCCTAACGGTTAGACATCCAGGACGTCTTTACTATTTAACACTTACATTTAAAAACATTATCTAGCTATCACTGGAATTTCGTTCAATTTTCACTATTATTCTGAAACGTCTCTTTTCAATTGGACTGAAATGTTCAAAAAATAACAAGTTCATTTTTATAAAGTTTCTTTAGCATAAGGTATGCTTATCTCAGGGACTTGTCATCCAAACTAACACTTCGTAAATAAAGACATGGTTTTAATATGGATTTTCCCCCGTTGGAATAGTGCTTTACTTCTCAACGCAAGCTCTTGGGAATAATAATAATATTTATCGAATCAGTGTCAGGATCAATATTTGTACGAACTACATGAGGTTCACCTTTTGTTCTTCGAGAGACCTAGAAAAACCAATAATGGTAATTGGAGAAAGGAAGATGAGGTGGTGAGGTAGAAAATCAATCCCAGATAATAAATAAGAAACTGCTAATGCAGCTGTTAGCTCTAACCTCCAAGAGAGAAAAAACAAAGGTCAGTCAAGACGCACAGTATCACGGTGTGGCTGAATTCATTACAGCCCGACCGACAATAAACGGAAGTCAGTGGTGTTATTAGAAAAAAAAATATAATTCCGTATCTAGGTCTACACCAATATGGTAAAAAAAATTCTATTCGTCAAATTTACGGTGTTTGCGAGTAATATTTCTTTACATATTTTGCCTAAGATAATGTCTATTTTGTGATGTTAATCATGCTACTCCTTCCTAACTCATATTACAATTACCTCCATTATAAATGTAGCCTACAAACAATTGTATCCTGCTTTTCGGTAGGATGTAAAAAAATGCATGTTATATGTCGTCTCCATCCTTTCCCTTCAAAGTGAAATAATACTGAACAGTGTATAATGTTCACTTTGAAGTGTTCGTGGTTCTTGTTAACATACATGCAAAAACCGAAATTACAGGCTTCTGACCTGTTGTCAAAGCTTGGCTTCGTTTTGTACCTATGAGTGGATAGTTTGTGACAGGCTTTTCTAGGATGTCTAAAAACAACATGCATGAAAGTAGACATTATCACACACACACACACACACACACACACACACACACACACACACGCGCGCGCGCGCGCGCGCGCTATGGATTTGACTTTTTTACGTGCCTTTAATATTAGTATACAGGAAATGTATGAAATTATCTGTCCAGATTGATCGATTGAGTGACACCGTAAAAGAGACACATCCTCTACGAAATACGGTATTAAATTTTAACATGCAAGGACCTAAAGAAGAAGAATCACCTGCCGGAACTGTTGGAGATGTAGAGACATCGAAAAGAAATAAAGAGATAAATTGATATAGTACAATCGTCCGATAAAAGAGAACTATCAAATTCACTTTCAAGCGACGTCGGATAATCGGCCATTGGAAGGACATGCTTGGAAGTTGTGAAAAATACAGGTAATATTATGGAGGATCAATCTGGGGGAAAATAATACCAATTGAAAACTTTTTCTGATGGTTTTCTCAACAAAAAAAATAATAATGTGCATCCTGCATAACCAGCCCCACAGAGGATATCTCACTGAAGGCTTCAGTCAGTGGGTCACATCATACTTTCAAAGTGCATAGAAATTTGAACAGAAGGGCGTGGATTCAAATCCTGCACTGACAAGACCAGGTCAACGCCGTCATGTGTCCTTTGGCAGGACACTTATCTAATTGCCTCATCACGACATAACATTCTTATGTGCATTTCAATACCAATCAATCCTTTATGGACAAACATGAAATGACCATTACACCAACCAAACCTTTATAGACAAACAAAACGACCAAAACACCAACCAATCCTTTATAGACAAACAAAATGACCAATAAACCTACCAATCTTTTTAGACAAACAAAATGACCAACACACCTACCAATCCTTTATAGACAAACATAAAATGACCAACACCACCAATCCTTTATAGACAAACATAAAATGACCAACACACCTACCAATCCTTTATAGACAAACATAAAATGACCAATATACCTACCAATCCTTTACAGACAAGAATAAAATGACCAATACACATAACAATCCTTTATAGACAAACATAAAATGACCAATACACCTACCAATCCTTTATAGACAAACATAAAATGACCAATACACCTACCAATCCTTTATTAACGAGCATAAAATGACTAATACACCAACCAATCCTTTATAGACAAGCATAAAATGACCAATACACCTACCAATCCTTTATAGACAATCATAAAATGACCAATACACATACCAATCCTTTATAGAGAAGCATAAAATGACCAATACACCTACCAATCCTTTATAGACAAGCATAAAATGACCAATACACATACCAATCCTTTATAGACAAACATAAAATGACCAATACACCAACCAATCCTTTATAGACAAGCATAAAATGACCAATACACATACCAATCCTTTATAGACAAGCATAAAATGACCAATACACCTACCAATCCTTTATAGACAAACATAAAATGACCAATACACCTACCAATCCTTTATAGACAAACGTAAAAGGACCAATACACCTACCAATCCTTTATCGACAAGCATAAAATGACCAATACACCTACCAATCCTTTATAGACAAGCATAAAATGACCAATACACATACCAATCCTTTATAGAGAAGCATAAAATGACCAATACACTACCAATCCTTTATAGACAAGCATAAAATGACCAATAAACCTACCAATATTTTATAGAGAAGCATAAAATAACCAACAAACCTACCAATCCTTTATAAACAAGCATAAAATGACCAATACACTAACAATCCTTGATACAAAAGTATAAAATGACCAATACACTACCAATCCTTTAAAGAAAGGCAAAAAATGACCAATATACCTACCAATCCTTTATAGAGAAGCAAAAAAAGACCAATGCACCTACCTATCCTTTATAGACAAGCATAAAATGACCAATACACAAAACAATCCTTTATAGACAAACATAAAATGACCAATACACCTACCAATCCTTTATAGACAAACATAAAATGACCAATACACCTACTAATCCTTTATAGACAAGCATAAAATGACCAATACACCTACCATTCCGTTATAGACAAACATAAAATGACCAATACACCAACCAATCCTTTATAGACAAACATAAAATGACCAATACACCTACCAATCCTTTATAGACAAACATAAAATGACCAATACACCTACTAATCCTTTATAGACAAGCATAAAATGACCAATACACCTACCATTCCGTTATAGACAAACATAAAATGACCAATACACCAACCAATCCTTTATAGACAAGCATAAAATGACCAATACACTAACAATCCTTTATAGACAAACATAAAATGACCAATATACCTGCCAATCCTTTATAGACAAGCATAAAATGACCAAAATACCTACGAATCCTTTATAGACAAATACAAAATGACCAATACACTACCAATCCTTTATAGACAAGTATAAAATGACCAATACACCTACCAATCCTTTATAGACAAACATAAAATGACCAATACACCTACTAATCCTTTATAGACAAGCATAAAATGACCAATACACCTACCATTCCGTTATAGACAAACATAAAATGACCAATACACCAACCAATCCTTTATAGACAAGCATAAAATGACCAATACACTAACAATCCTTTATAGACAAACATAAAATGACCAATATACCTGCCAATCCTTTATAGACAAGCATAAAATGACCAAAATACCTACGAATCCTTTATAGACAAATACAAAATGACCAATACACTACCAATCCTTTATAGACAAGTATAAAATGACCAATACACCTACCAATCCTTTATAGACAAGCATAAAATGACCACTACACTACCAATCCTTTATAGAGAAGAATAAAATGACCAATACACCTACCAGTCCTTTATAGAGAAGCATAAAATGACCATTGCACCTACCTATCCTTTATAGACAAGCATAAAATAACCAATACACATAACAATCCTTTATAGACAAACATAAAATGACCAATACACCTACCAATCCTTTATAGACAAACATAAAATGACCAACACACCTACTAATCCTTTATAGACAAGCATAAAATGACCAATACACCTACCATTCCGTTATAGACAAACATAAAATGACCAATACACTAACAATCCTTTATAGACAAACATAAAATGACCAATATACCTGCCAATCCTTTATAGACAAGCATAAAATGACCAAAATACCTACGAATCCTTTATAGACAAATATAAAATGACCAATACACTACCAATCCTTTATAGACAAGTATAAAATGACCAATACACTACCAATCCTTTATAGAGAAGCATAAAATGACAAATACACTACCAATCCTTTCAAGACAAGCATACAATGACCAATACACCTACCAATCTTTTATAGAGAAGCATAAAATGACCAATACATCTACCAGTCCTTTATAGACAAGCATAAAATGACCAAAACAATTACCAATCCTTTATAGACAAACATAGAATGACCAATACACATACTAATCCTTTATAGACAAACATAAAATGACCAATACACCAACCAATCCTTTATAGACAAGCATAAAATGACCAATACACCTACCAATCCTTTATAGACAAGCATAAAATGACCAATACACCTACCAATCCTTTATAGACAAACATAAAATGACCAATACACCAACCATTCCTTTATAGACAACTATAAAATGACCAATACACTACCAATCCTTTATAGACAAGCATAAAATGACCAATACACTACCAGTCCTTTATAGACAAGCATAAAATGACCAATACACTACCAATCCTTTATAGAGAAGCATAAAATGACCAATACACCCACCAATCTTTTATAGAGAAACATAAAATGACCAATAATCCTACCAATCCTTTATAGACAAGCATAAAATGACCAATACACTACCAGTCCTTTATAGACAAGTATAAAATGACCAATACACCTACCAAAACTTTATAGAGAAGCATAAAATGACCAATGCTCCTACCAATCCTTTATAGACAAGCATAAAATGACCAATACACATACCAATCCTTTATAGACAAGCATAAAATGACCAATACACATACCAATCCTTTATAGACAAACATAAAATGACCAATACACTAACAATCCTTTAGAGATAAACATAAAATGACCAATGCACATACCAATCCTTTATAGACAAGCATAAAATGACCAATACACATACCAATCCTTTATAGACAAGCATAAAATGACCAATACACATACCAATCCTTTATAGACAAGTATAAAATAACCAATGCACTACCAATCCTTTATAGACAAGCATAAAATGACCAATACACCTACCAATCTTTTATAGACAAGCATAAAATGACCAATATACCTACCAAATCAAATTGATTTACGGTTGTCTCTCATCACATTGTATTTCTGTCTTTAATTGTGAAAACACTTAGAGCCTGTACCAAGCCATGCATTCTTCTGAAATCACTTAGGCACGTTCTGTTTAGTTACTTAATAAGTATCAAAAAGCTTTACACTGTAAGTAGACTTGCACAAATTCGAAGTACGGAAACAAATTATATTTATTCTTATTGCATCCGAACTATTCCAGATATTTATTGTGGATATACTTCATCTCTCATATTTGTCTTTCCTTGTGTCCGTCCGTTCGTCCCACCTTGCAACAAGACATAGTTTACCATAATTGATAGCTGGATGGCCGACTCAAACATTAACAAATTGTATGCGACAATGGCCCACTAATCATTGTTATTCAGAGAGAGAGAGAGAGAGAGAGAGAGAGAGAGAGAGAGAGAGAGAGAGAGAGAGAGAGAGAGAGAGAGAGAGAGAGAGAGAGGAGGGGGGTCAACAAGAATACGATGATGACAAAGCATGAATTCTATAGATCCTGGATGCAGACCCATACATCCCACATCCCCGAAGTTGGCGGTATATTGAGTAAGAAGATCGTATATGCGACTAGTAGACGAGAGTCTGCAGTGGCAGTCAAATGACAATATGATATATGAACGTTAATACGAAAATGTTGAAATACACTTTCTGGTTTGATTCTTTTTATATATAAACTTATGTGTCCCGGTGCATCTGGTGTTAGACTATATCACATGATGCCACTAAAACTATTCAAATATTTTTGATAAAGTCCCAAAGTTATACTGCCTACAAGTAATTGCCATCCAAGCATGGAAGCAGAGACCGTTAGCCAAAGTTGCTATAATATATATATATATATATATATATATATATATATATATATATATATATATATATATATATATATATATATATATATACACACACACACACACACACTAGTGTCGCACTGTTCGTTGTCTGTTTATTGCTTTTATCTTAATCAGTCCCAGATACACGTGATCCCTTGCTGGATCCAGTGCCCTTTCTTAAGCCAATAGTGTGTAATTTTCTGTAAAATATTTGAACGGACTTGGTTGACAATATCTGAAAGGAAGGAAAATCTATTTCATATTTTCATTGTTATATTATCTCTTCTATCAAATAATGTAATGGCAAAATCGAATTCTCTTTGTATTTAAGTGTGTTCATTAGCTCTAAAATTGATGACAATAGAGTAGTAAAGATTGAAGTCTATTGGTCAAAGGGAAATAACTTTTAGCGCAGCATACTTGTTTAAGTACACAGTCGAAGGGAAATAATCCACTGCATTAGTCTGTAACCTTTGGGTGCCAGCAACGATTTTTATGAACACGAATTTAATGCCGCACACAACTTCCTAAAATAAAAATTGATAAAAAAAAACTAAAATACGTGAGTGAGGTAAAACAAAATCCATATTTTTGGATAGGTATAATAATGCAAAACATAATAATATCATTCGCTTGACCTGACAAAACAATGGAGACTCGTGATATAAAACGTTTATGCACTTCAACCCATAACTTATATATGCATTACTCACTTCTGAAGGCCATTTTTGACAGCACATGATGCTCTCAGTGCAAACGCAAGTCCTTTCTATGAGTGATAGTTTTAATAAACGTCGTGTATTCAATAGTTTTATGGGCCGGAGGTATTTACTTGCATGGAACATATGTGACTGCTGCTATGAGAGGCTAGCTCTGCTTACTAGCCGACTATTGATATTTCACTTGCAACATAATGGTATCACGGTAGCAATTGTTTTTTCATAGACCTCAATGCTAATGTTTTGCGAAATAAATATACTTTCTATCCTACCTCAGCATTCGTGTCACATACTGTCATGTAGAACAATATTAGATTTTCAATTTGACAAGGACAGAACCAGGTACTCCATTGCATTTAAGAGTGATAACTCTGTTGGAACTAGACAGGGCTAAGAGTTATCTAGTCACACCAGACAAATTTTGGGTCATTCGTAGCACATTTTTGAAGAAAAAAAACCCCATAAAATGTGATCTAGATATGAATTAATATAATCTCACATGTAGTTGGCAAGAGTCTCAACGTTTTCGACAGAAAGTACAACTCTTACATAATGTACCAACTAGTTTTGTTGTTTATTTTTGAATACAATGTCCCCTATGCCTTAAGCTCCGTCCACCTAGGGTTGTACAGTTGGCACCGTTATACCTATAGCTTTTAAAAAAGAATCTGTGATATTGCTTAGGGCTGTACAAGTAACAAGTGTACATAGTCTTGCTTGTCAAAAACAATTTTATGAGATACCAAACTGTGTCTTTATTAATGTGTATGTAATGGTCTTACAACTATTTCAGTTGCTGTTTTCATACTTGAATTTACTTCCAAACAACATTTTGGGAATAAAATGACTTGTATTTACTAGGAGTTGTGTTTTATTCACTTCACATGGGTGATATGAGATAAATCACATTATATCATATTATGTAATGAATGGGTCAAAGGTCAAGGTACCAAATAATATGTACCTTTTCTACTTCAAAAAGTACAATTCACCTAAAAAAGGACTTTATATTTGTTTGGTAGATGCATATCTTAAAATCAGAGACAGGTGGACATGACCCAATCTTAATATAAAGTATAAGCTTTCAACACTTTACATTGTCTGCAGATACATGAGGTCACTAATTCCCAGCCCTAACACAAATGTCGACCTCCCCCTCCTCTTTGTAAAACAAATAGAAAGCTTTCCTCCTTTGTGCAGTGAATATAAGTGATGCAATAAGCCAGTTTATCACTACATGTTAAATTGTTACGTATTGACAATTCTACAATCGCTGGGAGGTAATTGGTTTTGGGATGGATATACATAAAAGTATTGGAAAATTACCGAAACCAAAAGGGGTTGGACATTGCCTGGCTACAAATATACCTGTCCGTACAATCCACTAGACAAACAGTTCGACGAATATGATAATATGTTGCCCAGACAAGAGCCTTATTATCAAGTTGACGAAATAGCAATGCGTCATATCTGTTATCGTTATATAGAGCGCACTGATAACTTTCGTGCAGAGAGGTCAAAATCAGACTGTGATAAGTTAATGTTAGATGAACTACGTGATATGAAACCTGTAAATATGAGAACGCTTTGACAGAAGGTATGTTTGAGGAATAATAGGATCAGAATGCAAGTTAGGTCTTGGAAAAGAATGGTATGTTGATCTCGCAGCGTTGTTGCCAATACAGTTGATGATATCTGGGCTAGATTTAGTACATGTCTCAAATCTTGCTCAATTCAACGATAATAAGAAATACTTGTTTAACGTTATGGCTTTTTAGTAAATACTCGTTTCGTGTACATTTCTGAAGAAAAAAAAACATCAATGACCGATGCGTTAAAACAGACAATAACAAGTACGGAGAGAAAGCCAAATAAAATTTGGATTGATCACGGAGCGGAATTTTTAATAAAATTTAGCAGTTTTTGGTGCTGAATAACGTTACAGGAAAATAAGGAAAAAGGTGAATCTTAATGTTTAAAATCGGTTAATAAGGCACAAAAATAATTGATTCGCATATACTGTAAAATTAAATTAAAAAGTTTTCTTTTTGATATATTTTACATTATATCGACCAGATCTTGGTCTGCTGTCATTTTTTATCAAGTACACCTACAATCACGTTTGGTTCATCGTCGTTGTTAAATAAAATGGCATCCTCTGTATAATCAACCTAGTCGTGTCTATCTGCGAGTATAGCATCTCCTTGATTATGTCGCTATGTAAAATTATCATCCGCGATTGTATCAGCAAGTCGTTTCATCAAATCCATATTATAATATATTTTTCCAATTTATTGTTATAAATGGACATCGAAAAAAGTATCAGAAGTTAATATATTAAATAATGGAGAATTAGCTGAAGCAGTGCGAAATTGTTTTTCAGTATACGGTTCTTATTCTGTTGACGTTATTATTACGCAAGGTGATTCTGATAAAATTCTACTAACAGCAACAGAAAAATGAACCTAATAACAGCGCAGTAATGACGCTGAAATTGAATAAAAATGATGTTATTGCTTTTGCTCACAACTGTTTAACTAAAAGCTAGCCAGGAAATATAATTAATCATATATTTGAAGATAATCCGGTCTAAGGTTGATTGTGATATAGCTGATTTTTTTATTCCATCTTCACCATAATTTATTGATTAAGATTTTATCTATTAATATCTTTCAGCAGCTGTCATTGAAGGAAATTTGAATTCCTCATCTGTTTGAAGATTTACTGCAATGATGTGTTTAGCAGTACATCTGACGTTAATACTACCACCTCGTCCTCGTCTGCTATTTTCTTTCAGCGCAACAAATTCGAGGTTTTCTAGACGATTATCTGTTTTAATACGGTCAACGTGGTTCGTCACTAAACCATTAGGTATATGTCTTTTTAAACGTTTCGCAAACGAAACGATGGGATAAATAATTCACTTTATCTGTTAGAGTTCCTTTGATACAAACCATAAGATAACCAATGTTATTTATTTTTCGTAATTTTTTTTAATAAAAAAGTGTGTACTCGCTCGGCATTATCGCCTTTTACGCTGATCTTATAACCAGCTGGTATTTCTTTACCAAGTGGTTTTCTATATTTGATATGTATCAGCTACCCTAACATATTTCCACGCACTCTCTGTACTTTGGTTGAACGTAATAATACTCGTGCTCGCTTGCGAAATTTTTTGCCAATATACTATAAGCAGCTTATATCTCTAATTGACTGTTGAAATTGGCGTGCACAGTGTGGTGAGATATCGCTTTAACAATCAATTAATGATATAAAATGTTTATAAATATTTTGCTAAAATTGTGAGATACTGCTGAGCTGAGCTTTACAGGGGAACCTACAAAACTAGCCACCACTTTTGCAGGATTTGATAACAACTATCGGTTTGATAAAAGAAATCGTTTTAGCAAATTTTAAGTCCACAAATTTATTTCACTTTTTGTATCTTTTGTATCCAATTGTAATGCGAGAACTTGAAATCCATAAAAGAATCAAGGTAATAATGCAGTATCAAATTATTGTATCTGTTACATGGATTTCAAAACGAAATACTTGTTATAATCTTTGAAAATTTAGATCTCACCAACTAGATTAACGAACCATATTTAACATCTAAGTCACGAAAAATATTAGCTGAAACAAATATTTTCTAGTTGTCGAAGAAATATATCAAGAAATAAATAAACAAAATGGAAAAATTAATTTTATCAGAATCTGGTTGGAAATTTGATATGATAAAAAGTTTATTTCACACAGCAAAATATAACACATTTTGCGATAGTTCTTACGTTGATCTCTCTCAAAAACTTAAAAACAAAAAGACTGTTGCATAAACTCACAAAACTTTCTTAACAAATGTTTCCAGTGGGTTATTATTTCTGCGATGTTTCCAGCAGACAAAATGCTGATCGTGTTGAAAAATATTTTAGTCACGTATCAAAATTAAATTTTAATAGCATTGATTTTCCAGTTACAGATAATCAAATACGAAATTTCGAAATGCAAAATAATATTTCAGTTATTATATTTAGTTTTGACGAGCGTGGAAATGTTTATCCAAAGTATATTTCAGAAAAAGCTTTGCAATAGACAATAAACTTGCTTCTTCATTGGAATCACGTCGTTTGGATAAATACCTTAACGGCCTAGTTGTCAGATTATATAAAAGAAATAAAAATAAGAAATATTTTTACTACTATTGTTTACATGGTTTTCTAAAGATGACAACCTGCAAGAGCATCTTAAATACCATGTTAATATTCAAAGAATGACAATGCCAAGAAAAAAATAAAAAAGTATAAAATTTGAAAAATTATAATCATAAATTAAATATTTTGTTTGTATTTATGTTAATTTGAGTGTCTTCTTCTTTTTGTAGCAGGAGAATAAAAGGATCTAAATAAATCAAGCACCAGAAAAATACAACATGTACCCAGTTGAATAGCTTAAAATGTAGTTGGTTGCGGTAACAATAATTTTTCACGTCCAATACAATCGTGCCGTGTGGTTACTAAAAAAATTGAATAGACGATTTTATTAAAATTTTCAACCGATTATCTAAAAAAGCTTTAATAAAAATAACATCTAAACAACAACTTGATTTTGATAAGGCAGCTATTATATCTGTGAGAAAACTCTGCCTTCAAGTATTAAAGTGCGCGATCAGAGTTTTCTAATTAGCTATTGTCGCTGAGCAGTACAAAATAATTGTAATTTAAAATTTCATGCGCCAGATTTTATTATTTTCGTTTAATATAATTTTTGTGGTTATGATAGTCATCTCATTGTTCAAGTTGAGAAAATTAATCTAATCTAATATTGTATAATATAATAAAATGTATCCAAACAATTTTGAAAAGTAGATGTCAGTTATGCTTGGCGAATTATGTTGCAATGACAGTCTGCAATTTATGGCAGCACCGTTAGACGAGCTTGTAAAAGTTTGTAACAGTTTCAATAATTTAAAAAGTTGCTTTTGTGGAGCCTACATATCTGACAAAATTGTATCTTTCGGTACGAGTATTTCGATGACTTGAGCAGATTTGATAAAACTTCACCTCCTAATAAAGATAAACTTTACTCTCAGTTAAAAATGAAAATATTGCAAATGACGAATACAAATAACAAATTTGGAATAAATTTTGTTGTAGCACACTTGGTGATCATCATGGCTTATATTTGAAAACAGTTGTATTATTACTAGCAGATGATTTCGACAGTTTTCGTAATATAAGTCATGAACATTATGGATTAACTCCACGTTGGCATTTTTCTGCGCCAGGATTGCCATGGAGGGATGCTTTGCTGAAACGAACAGGATTGAATTTGATCTCTTAAATGATGCTGATATGTTTAACTTTATTGAAAAAGGAATTCGCGGCAGAATTAGCGTAATAGGAAAAATATGCGGTAGCTCAGAACAAATGCTTAAAACAAATTGCGATAAAACTTTACCGTCAAATTATATTATTTATCTGCATTCTAATAACTTTTAATGTTATGCTATGCCATAGTCAATGTCGTGTAGTGGATTTGATTGGATTCCTCCAGATCAATTTCTTAAAGAAACTAAAAATTACCAGAAAATGTTAGTTATTTTGTTGAAGCTGATCTTGACTAACGTAGTTTGTTACATGATCTACATAACGACTATCTGTTTTGTCCAGATTTAAAGATGATCGATTATAGTTTATTATCGTCTGAACAACAGGCAATGACAAAATCTGAAAATTCGATTTTTAATAAACCAGTTCCAAATTTGTTAAATAAAAAAAAAATACGTGATGCATTAAAAATTAAACAATCAGTAGATGTTAGACTAATTCTGGGAGAAGTGTTAAAATTAATCAGATGTCAAATTATATTGATTTAGATACTAAACGTTGTGCTATTGCTAAGACCTACTTTGAGAAAAACTTTTTCAATTGAATGAGCAATTTCGCATTAGGTAAGGTGGAAAACATCAGAAAGCAAGTCAATATTGAAATTGTAAAATGATGTAAATCGCAGAAATATATTAGCCAATAATGACAGTTTTGTCAGTATGAAATATTTAATAAAACCTTGTTGCAATACATAGACGAAAAACAAATTTAAAGTTAAATAAACCAATCTTTTGGTGCAGCTGTACTTGATATATCACAATGGCTAATGTTTGACTTTCACTACAATTTTACTAAAAAGCAGTGGTCATATTCGAAGTTGCTATGCACTGATACGGATTCACTTGTTTCTAACATAAAATGTCAGGAAGTTTATCAAGATATTTATAACAATAAAAATTTATTTGATTTTTGGGATTATGCATAGCATAGGGTGGGGGTGTGTGGATGATGACAAAGTCTATCGGCTGCATTTGTCCTCTATCGCTAACGAAATACTTTCACTTGATAAGAAACAACTTTAGCTGACTTATGTACAACCAGTACAAGTGTCAGCACAAACTATTCAACTGTAGAAAGTGTCTTCATAGATTTTCACGCGCTAGTTTGCAATACGATCAATATCGCATTAATGTCGTAAGATCTATTATTCCTAACAAAAATATTTTAAAAAAATAATATTGTGTCCTTTTTGCTACACAAGTGTTCCATTTCTGAGTTATGCTGTTTTTGAAGCCATAGTATTTTTCCCATTTATGGCTGTGGCAAAATTTAGAATCCTCTTTCATCAGAGTAACGGGAGCATGTTCCTTGCGATTATTCGTATAAACTGGTCTGCGTTAAGGATGCACTAATAGGCCAATACAATTGTACCGGAGCGATACGCAGGAACATTTCATACGAAGCATACTTTAATAAATTGAATAAATAAAACAAAGATGAGTTTTCCCGTAGCAGATAGACACTATTTTATATCTGACTTGTGTTGGATCTGCTATCAGCCACTTGGTTAGGTCAATGTACGAGATAATTGTCGGTTAAATGGAAAATATCGCGGTACAACTCATGACAATTCAACCTTCATCTGACAACACTACAGTTTATTCCATTGACGCTGAATATTCTTCATGGATATGACTCGCATCTGATTGTAAAACATTTTTGAAAGTTTAATGAGAAGATTCCATGCATTTCAAACAACCCAGAGTGCTATGTGCTATTCTCACATGGAAAATTACGTTTCGTACATATTATTCAGTTTATGAACTTGTCACTGGAAGAATTAGTCAATAACACAAGTATTCAAACATACCGTAGAAGAATTTGAAGACAAACTTGACAAGGTCATGGGAAAAAATAATTATCCATATATGCCCACATGTCATCGTTGAAAGATGTGATAAAACAAGTCTACCGCAAAAGAAAGATTTCTCTGGTCAGCTCAACAATACGTGTCTAATATCTTCATCATGCCGTCAATGCCTGGATCACGTGTCTAATGTCTACATTATGCCAGCAATGCCTGGAACACGTGTCTAATGTCTACATTATGCCAGCAATGCATGGAACACGTGTCTAATATCTACATTATGCCAGCAATGCCTGGAACACGTGTCTAATATCTACATTATGCCAGCAATGCCTGGAACAAGTTTGACATCAAAATCATCGGCGGGTATCATGACTTGTATCTGAAAACAGATGTACCGCTGCTTGCAGTCGTTTCTGAAACTTTCTAAAATATTTGCATGTCATATTACATGCTGAACCCAGCCTGCTACTACGAAAGGCCTGGTTTGTCTTGGTGTTCTACTCTCAAATTTAGTATGAAAAGGGAATTGCTAACTGATATTGTTATGTTTAATTTTGTTGAAAAGGAATTTATGTATCACCAAGATGCATTATATCACCAAACTACTATCCTGCGCAGAAGTCAAAGCATATTATTTACCTATATTGCAACAATCTTTATAATCGGGCAATGCCACAAAAGTTGCCGATTGGTGGTCTCTTCTGGGTGCAACCAGAACAGTTTATAGAGAAAAAAAATAGCAGAGCGATGACGACAGTAATACATTTTGGAAGCTCAATTTGAGAATCCTCCTGGAATCAAGCTGCATAATGGCTATCTGCTGGAGCCAGAAAACATCACAGTAGATGATTCCATGCTAAATCAGAGTATTTTGTAAGTCGAACATGGTGTTGGTATTTCAATACAACAAACCTGATTCCAAATCACACACCATGTGATTCGTTATAAAAATCTGAAACAATGTTTGGATTCATTGCGTGCTAAGGTTTAGATAGCCACCTTAGTTGAAGACCTACACTGACCTACACAGCAAAGACAATGGAAAATATCAGACAGCGAATCAACGTTGATCTGTTAAGCAAACAAGAGCACACAAGCTGGCTGAGGCGCAAACTTTTACAGTTATGAAAACATTTGATGAAAACTGGTGGCGATCAATACAAAAAAAGATCTATTACGGTTTCACTGAAAGTGAGCTTTCAAAGTTTTTCACGTACAATTTCCATCATGGCAACGTCAAAAAATAAGGCAACAACGCCAAAGTGTTTTCTACCAATATAGATGCACTGAATTATGAGATTGAGACTCGCGTTGTCTATGCACATACGTTTGCCGCAAAGAACTATCAGAATTTCATATAACTACAGCATATGTTAGGATGCCGGCAACAAAAGAGGCTGTAGGCAAGTTAAAACAAATAAGTATCAGAAGAAACATGTATGATAATCGACTTTCAGACAACAGTATCAAAAATTGTACCAAATGATAAAAGCCGACAAAAACGTTGCCACACATGATAATTATCTGACAGATCTAGCTGGAGAAAACATGCAACACTAAATACAATTCACATTACTAGTCACGTTATGCATCAGGCTGAACTAAACAAAATATGAATTTTGCGTACGATGACACGCTCCATATCTTTGATGATGGCGTAAACGCCTTGACTTACGGTCTCTCCAGGATCAAACAAGATAACTCATAATTAATATTTGGTTAGCACCTAGATTTTTTTCCTGCTTTTGTTGTCGATGGTAATTTTTTTTTGTATGCCAGTTACAATGTTAGTCGCCATTATTTGGAGAGTCTAACCAAAACTGACTGCTAGCGCCACTTCTGATGTTGATCTCTATAGGAGTAATTGCTTCAGGGTTAGTGATGCTGTAATTAGTTTTGTTGTTGTTAATATGGTGGATGACTGAGCCATCTGGAATAATCCGAATGAAGCATTCGTATGAATATCATTGTTGGCTGTCCGGCGAGAATGCTTTGAAGACGAACATGCCTCACGTATCTGTTCTAGTTTGTCTTGTAGTTATCGTTTCTTAACATAAACTATCTTAACATGCACTAACATGAATATGTCATCTGAAGGCTGCGAGGGTTACTGTCTCGAAAAAGCGAGGTACGATGCTAGGGGCCACAACCTTTGCACTCAAACTGTTTTACTCCTATTCTATGTTCCAACGTCATCAAGTACTTATTCATTTCCATATCTGATTATAGAAATTACATATTGCGAAACAAATGTGTTGCGTGATTGACTATTGGGATAAACATTTAGGTCAGGAGTAGGCAATCTACGACACGCATACCACAAGGTGGAACGACAAAAGCTTTTGTGTCGCACGCGAAGGGCAGCCAAAAATCTCGATTTTAACAAGTGTTACTCTCTTACTGGTGGCACGCACTCGTTCATTTTGTAATTAATCCGGAAAATGTGGCACGCTATGTAACTTATCAACTTGCCCACGATATCATAAGAATTACCTTTCCAGGGTTAGTTACATAATTATTTTTTAAATATGCTTTCAAATTTTCAGATCCCGATTTGCAGGTTTTACAGGATGAATTGAAAACAAATCCAAAACGAAAAGCCAGGATACTTTCACCCAATAATGTCTACGCCCTTGATATTGAAAAAGTCGTCTTTGAAAAACTAAACAAAGAAAAAACAAGAATACCTGCTATAACCTAACAAAGCCAAAACTAACCAGTAAATATCAACATCAATATATTTATCCGATATAATACGCACTAACTCGTAGTGGCAAATTCAGTAAGTTTATTTGTGATTTTGATGGTGTTTTTTTTTTGTTTGTTTGTTTGTTTATTTTCTTTTTTCATTTTTTTTTTTTGTTTTGTCCCCAAAACAGTCAAAGATTTGGAATTCGTTACAACAAAATATTACTCAGAACTGCCGAATCTTCAGAAGAGAAAATGTAGAGATTTTCAAAATTAGTACATACAATTTGTTTCTAAAATAGATTTCTGGTGTAAAGTTTGCCGTTTGCATAGATGTCATCGACATGTAGCACCGAACAAATCAAGATCAAGAGACAATGACCAAGCGGAGTTAGTTTCCGAGATGCACATTGGAAATAAGGCCCGTCCATATCCTCCATAATGCCCCCATAAATTATACACTAAAGTAATGGGGACTGAAAGTCATTTGCACAATTCCTAAGATATACATGTATACAAGATTTTTTTTAAGTAACCAAAATAATAAAAAATTCATGCGAAATTCTATTCCACAGAAATGAAGCCCTGTGCGAGGTACAAAAGTAGAATGGACCCCTAAGTCAATATGGGATAGAAGACTATGCGAAAGAACTACTTTACCTCTGACGCCGAAGGACAATGGAAGTGATCCAATTAGTATAGAAAATTTTATGTTCTTAAAAACAAAAAAAAAATCACGTTAAAATTTTTACGAAGAATTTGCGATCAACATATAACTTGAATTTAGCAAATCGCTACAACACAGTCATGGGATCAAGTGTGAAGAACTGTTTTGTTCCATTCGTAACATATTTGTTTCTAGAGCTGGTCGGCATAAGGTAAATATATAAAACTGTATAGTTAACTAATCGATAGAGGAGGCGCTTAGTAAATGGCGAGTGTGGCAAGGTTTCTGGTGGCGCTACCTATTGGATACTGGAAGAAGTAACTGACTTCGATCCCTCATTTTTTAATCAACACAAGCTGAAAGACGGACTGGCTAATCGGCAAGAAAAACCGAGATTGATCCTTGGTGAACACGAAAAATGCTGAACTACGACAAACATTGTCACACCTACTAGCACATATAGCGATGCAAAATTCCGAGACAAGCAACGAAAACACTTTTATCCACGATCGACAGACTTAAATGATGGGTATCATATAAAGAAAAATATAATTAAAAAAAATATTCTCAAACTTAATTATTCTGCTAATATAAAATACAGCATTCACGCTCGAGTATAAAAAACAACAAAGTAAACTATTTAACAATAATAACTGGAAAGTAGGTTGAATATACCTTCCGGCAGTAGCAAGTTACGAGCAGATTTTCCATTCTTTGTTTCTGCACTTATCCCTTACTTATCTTTTTAACACGTCAGTTGCAGAATCAAACAACACCCTAATGAAGTGAAGCCGCTATATTCGTAAACTAATTGTTTATACCATGATAAACAGAAAACACATTAAATCTTATAATTTAAATTTTTATCCGTTTTAACTTTTATTTTCTTTTTTATAAAAATATTCAGCATTTTTGGAGTTTTCATCAGGGTTTGCACACCTCATCCACCGAAAAACATTTTGCGGGCGGCCCTAACAGTATACAGATCAGAAGAATATTACAAGGTCCATAAAACACCAAATAAAAGGACACTCATTTGCCAACAATCTAAGCATGCTAATAGGAAACAAAACTAAAGGACACTAATTTATCAACTTGTTACGGATGATAACAGGAAACAAACTAAAGGATGCTATTCTATCAGCTATCTACGGATCCTAACAGGATACAAAACTAAAGGACACTATTTTGTCAACTATCTACCGGTTTTAACGGGAAACAGAACGCCAATAAACGCTTTATCTTGCTTGCTCACCAGTATACGAACCCAAAAGCAAGGTTAGCTATTTTATAATCAAGTCACCGTGATCTACTTATGATTCTTAACAGGATTTCTCAAAATCATTGTAACCATTAGGTTTCAGGAGCTAGTGGTTTGTTTTGTGGGTTTTTCCCTTCTTTTCATTCTTACTTTTTCTACATTTAGGTCAAACAAAAAAAAATACGGGTAGATGTATATAGTCTAGTCGCAGCAAAATGCCAATCCTAACTGTACTGAAATATCTTCTCTAATCATCAGAAAGCAGCAAAAATTATTTGAATTTTCCCATTTTTGCTGTACTCAAGCCAAAATGTGACATTTTCCATTTTCACACGGACAATTTTGACCCTTGGCACAACCATATAGAGCTTAGATGTGTATCAATTTGTGAATCGGCACCCTGTTGCTTTATAAAACGAAACTATTTATAACTTTTAAACGGTGGAAAATATCGTACATAAAGCAGATAAAAAGAATGATAATGATAATCAGATATACTCATTTTATTGTGAAATGTTACAACAAAATGGCAAATATCAGGAGAGATAACCATTCGGAGCATAACGAGTTTCGCTAAGGATTAAATTTTGACTTGTGACAAGATAACGTTCCGTTATCAAGTCCAAAGGCCGAAAGATCGATTGTATACCAACTATTCTTAGACACTAGGAGTAAAACGCATTTCACAGGCTTCTTAGAGCAAACGCCCTCTACCCCCTCCACCACCACAACAACAATGCTAATCTTTGGGTATGCTTAAGTTTTGTATTCTAACTTAACAAATCCACACACACACACACACACACACACACACACACACACACACACACTATTGAAACCACAAAAATGTCAAACAAGATGGACACAATTATGATTATTTTTCAGAAAAATGTGACTGTTTGGTCTACGCTCTTCTAAAGAACAAATCACAAACGATTCTCCAAATAAAACAAGATGAATATAACCGCTCCGGTGGTCTAGTGGTTAGAGCATCCGCTTCGGATGCAGGAGGTCGTGGGTTCGATCTCCGGTACTTATACCAAAGACTTACAAAAATGGTACTAACAACTGCCTCGCTTGACGCTCAGCATTAGGAGGTTAGTGTTAGGCCTGGTCGGCCAGGTGTCAGGGTATTGTGACTGGGTGGGACATCATGCTACATGTCTGCGGCATGATGCCCCAGTGCTAGACATCACTATAAACTGCCACACAGCAAACATCGTAGTGATATGACTGAAAGATTGTTAAAGGTACGTTAAAAATCATAAACAACACCACCACCAAGATGAATATTCTTGCATGTTGTTATGCTAACAATAGAGAAAACCAATCTTCTAGTTCTTAGTGAATCAAGATGAAAATGAATATTAGCTTTATAATGGTGTTATGTACATTTAACGTAATTGCTTGTTAGTTATTTTGTTTTATTATTTTCCTTACATGCAATTGTAATGTAACATTGTATGTTGGACTTTACCTTGTCGAAAACCGAGTTCACTTTTGCTTAACCCAAATTTACTTTTTATAGCTTATTCATTGTAAACAATACATAGCTAAATTATTCTCTATATGTATGGGTTTTAAATCTGTATTATTATTATTAATAGATCTTGGTAATATGTCATGTTAAGATGTGGCTTCTAGAGAGGCAACAAGCCAATCAGATGCAAGTTAACCTCATTAGTATGCATATCTTGCTCATCAATGAAACTTTTCCTCTACCAGATAAGATTGGCACCATACTCACGGTCATTGAGGTTATTTCCTGAGGCCCATCAATGACACTCAGAATTTCGTAAAATAATTAATAATGCAAACATTTATTCTTCACAGCCAACCAATTTTGATAAAAATGTTATTTTAACATTATTTACTACTTGCTTCCCATACATGTATTTCAAAATGTTACTTTTTATGAGCTACCTTAGCTTAGGAAAATGCAGCCATAGTACCAAAGTACAAGTTCTCATGTGACCCTCATGGTGACTTGAGACCCTAATATAGTCTATCATGTGCTGAAAAATGGCATCAAATCCACAACATCACTGACGTGGAAATCTTGATGAAATAAGAAATATGGCTTACCTGGTGCTAACAAGGTCAGCCAATGCGTGGATGTTCTTAGTGAACCCATCATGATAAAAGTTCATATTTTGAGTCTGATCAGGAATGAATCACAAATAGAGATTTTCAACAATGTAAAAAGCTCTGCCAGTCGTATGCAATGTTAATCATTATTATGCATTCATCCTACTCATCTGAGATCTTAATAATATAAGAATATAACCCAAATTTTGATCAAAATCAGATTAAAAGTAATGCATCCAGACTGTTAATAAGGTTTGCCAATTAGGTGCAATATCACATCATTATTAAGCATAAATCTGGTTCACTAAATGCAAAAAGATTGTGATGATCAAGTTTAAAAGAAATGTGAACATGAAAATAAAATAAAAATATTTTAAAAAATTGTGAAGCTGACACGAGTTTCAAAATCATCTTATTTGGCATACAGAATACACAAAAAGGATAAACAAATGTGGATGTTTATGTACAAGATCCATTCAAACTTAGGAATTTATTTTTGTCATTTTTAGCTTAACAACTAAATTTTATAATAATAATATAAAAAATAACTGTCAACAGTGATACACGAATAAGTGGGGAGTGCTTTGCAATATTTCTTGAATAAATGTTCACACCTCTATCAAGGCCTCACTCATGAGAAATCACCAACACAAAAATGAACATCATTCAAGTGGATGAAGCAATGCTTTCATTGTAAAGATAATATTTTCATGTCCAATATTATCAGAAGTAACGTATTTCAATTGGAAAGGCTATATTACTTTGATTTAGGAACTGCTCTAGTGGCCTAGTGGTAAGAGCGTCCACCTCTGATGTGGGATATCATGGGTTCGATCCCTGGTTGAGTCATACCAAAGACTTACAAAAATGGACTAACAGTTGCCTCGTTTGACGCTCAGATTTAAGAGTTTAGTGATAGGACTTGTCGGCCTGGTGTCAGGATAATGTGACTGGGTGGGACATTATGCTACATGTCTGCTGCATGATGCCGATGTGCTAGACATCACTCTAAACTGCCACACTACAGACATCATAGTGATGCAACTTAAAAATTTTATAGCTACATTAAAAATCATAATCATAATCACATCACTTTGATTTCGGATGCAGGAGTTAGGTGTGATTTCAAACACTGTGAACAGTGCCACTGTCACTTTTCTATCAGACTAAAACTACACAATTTTATCACTGAGACAAATGTGTAATCATGGGATACTACCATATGTACTCACTTATAAGTCAGGTCTACCTGCAAACTGTACAGATCCAGATATGCCACTGCAACATGAGCTGGCAGATCTGGGTCTAAGCAAATTGTTACAAGTAATCAGCAACACAAAAAAAATAAACAGACCTAGATTTGCAGGTACATTAAGAAAGGCAGATTAGAATCTTTTATTGTTTGTAGTTTGGCTTGACTTGAAAGTAAATATGGTATGAAACACCTCATAGTCAACTCAATTACAACCATATCTACTTTATTTTCAACATTACACCACAATAAGTATTATCAATGTAAAGAGCATGATGCTGAAGGTTTACATAGTTTACAATAAACAATATGATTCCATTTTAATCAAATTATTAGAACCTGCAGCTTTTCTTATCTACCCCTTCAGCAAATGAAGAACTGACAGCTATTATAATGTTTCTTTATTGACAGGATTAATTTTGCATGGCTTGTCTTTGACAGATTAAGTTTGTATGATTATACATATCTTTTTTGACAGGATTTAGTTTGCATGACTTGTCTTTGTTGACAGGATTAAGTTGCATGACAGGTCATTGTTGACAGGATTAAGTTTGTATAACAGGTCTTTGTTGACAGGATTAAGTTTGTATGACATGTCTTTGCTGACAGGATTAAGTTTGTATGACATGTCTTTGTTGACAAGATTAAGTTTGCATGACAGGTCTTTGTTGACAGGATTGTTTGAATGACATGTCCTTGTTAAATATCTCTTAGATTCACTAGGATCATCATGATCACATTTCCAGCTATTATGTATATGTACATGATGAAAAAATCAATAATATCAATATTGCCAGGACTTGTGCATATAATACACCTAAAATCCATGCAATGCTTTATAAACCTGTAATGACATTACTTTCAAACTTTGTTAACAACTGTGTTTTGAAGATAAATAATGTAGTTTAAAGCAAAATATTCAGAATTATTTGTAAACCAGCCTGGCATAAACCTGTGTAAGTTTCACTACAATCAATTCTTTTCAAATTTTTGCTTTTTCCAGGTTTTTAAATTTGTATATACTCTAACATACCTGACAGCCTTGCTTGGAAACAGTGGTAGTGGGGAGATTGGTAAAGCAAGTTTTGGTGACTTAGCATTGACAAATATTACCATCACCATATACTCACATAATCAGAGCTATGGGCAATTAAAAAAAAACAAAAAAACCCCACAAACTTGGTATAAAAATCCACTTTACATTGTTATTACATATTTTACCGGATGCAGTCTTTGCTGCTCTCAATAGTTCAGTGGAGTGGAGAGAGAGAGAGAAACAAGTGTTTTTGTCATCTATACATTAGAAGGAGTGTCAAACAAGCAATGACCACACTAGTTATAATGTTTAAATATATTAGTTACATTATCCCAAAATGGGGGTGTTATTGCGTCAACAATTGTTTTAAACTATATTGAGTTGGTGCTTTCAGTATGTGCAAAGAATAAAATGCTTTCCCTTGAGCTTGCAGATTTAAGTCAAACTCAATTAACAAGGTGTTACAAAACCTTTTGATGGGCTCATCACTCTCTGAATCATAGCTATGTTATGACATATTGCCATAAAAAATGAACTGCTGAACAGCACTTCCACACTATTTTAAAAGCACTGATAATCATGTTTTATATGTTAAAAAATTACAGAAAATAATTTAACTTCAAAAAAAATGTTGCCACTGATTGTAAACTAGCCAACAGACTTGAATCAAAATGGCTTCAACATTATAATTTAAGGCAGCTAAGAGCATGGGTTGTACTTAACTATACAAGTTGGTTTGATGGGCTCTCCTACAGCAGCGCTCAACACAACATCACACTTGCTATTTTTAGTCAGTTAAGTAATCTGAACAGTACAACAAACACTATCACATTAATGGCAAATGACCCCTAAACAAAACTGAACAATACAAGCATTACCACAATAATGGCAAATGACCCCTAAACTAAACTGAACAATACAACAAGCATTACCACAATAATTGCAAATGACCCCTAAACAAAACTGAATACAACAAGCATTACCACAATAATTGCAAATGACCCCTAAACAAAACTGAACAATACAACAAGCATTAACACAATAATTGCAAATGACCCCTAAACAAAACTGAATACAACAAGCATTATCACAATAATTGCAAATGACCCCTAAACTAAACTGAACAATACAACAAGCATTACCACAATAATTGCAAATGACCCCTAAACAAAACTGAATACAACAAGCATTACCACAATAATTGCAAATGACCCCTAAACAAAACTGAACAATACAACAAGCATTACCACAATAATTGCAAATGACCCCTAAACAAAACTGAACAATACAACAAGCATTACCACAATAATTGCAAATGACCCCTAAACTAAACTGAACAATACAACAAGCATTACCACAATAATTGCAAATGACCCCTAAACAAAACTGAATACAACAAGCATTACCACAATAATTGCAAATGACCCCTAAACAAAACTGAACAATAAAACAAGCATTACCACAATAATTGCAAATGACCCCTAAACAAAACTGAATACAACAAGCATTATCACAATAATTGCAAATGACCCCTAAACAATACTAAACAATACAAGCATTACCACAATAATTGCAAATGACCCCTAAACAACATTGAATATGCAATTATACATCAACTGACTTAAAGAGTTTCATGGCTGTAGAAAATTCTGCTTAATTATTACAATTAATGAAACAAACTTTAACTGGGGTTGGAGGGACCAACATATCTAAAGTGGAGGCTGAAAGACCTCCATTTTTCCTGCAATAAACCCATTTCTGAAAATATGATTGACTTCTCCTGGTTTGGAACAAACTTTTCTTATTCCACACATTTTCCCCAGTTCTCCGATGGTGTGAAATCCATGCACAGTCTTGTTTTCTATTATCACACACACACACACACACACACACCTTGTCACAGTGTCTATCAAGTATACATATTACATATATGAATCGGACAAAAAATTTGGATGAACATTATTTATTTCCATTCTCAGGAATGTACAATTACTTGTTAGATATATTTTCCTTCTCTTCATTAGCTGGACACATCTCCCATCAGTCATATACAAATAAAAAGTATCACAACTTTGGGAATAAATCAAGAAAGCTTTATTTTAATTTTGCCAAAATTGTTTTTCTTGCAGCCTTCTTCTACATGTTTACTTGTATCTACAAATATTGCTACATACTCTTTTTTTTCTCATCACCCCTTGTTTTTTTTTAAAATTAAATTATTTCTGAGTTACCAATTAAATGAACACATTATGAAAATTATTGAATTCTTTACAAAGAAAACTACTTGAAGTAGTTATGATTTGACTGCTATGTTCTGTGGGACATTAAATACCGGTAATCACAGATCAAGAAAAGCATCAACTGTACATTAAGAGTAAGAAAGAAAAACATTTACTGGCACTCAGACTTATAACAGAAACTTGAAAAAAAATGTAAGAGTTCCACTTTTACAGCAAAGGAAGTCTAACTCCAGAATGATAAAAACAAACAAAAGAAAAAATACAAGCCCTCAAGGTAACTCAAAATCAACATGGTGAAAAATATTCAAGACCATTTTTCCCTTTTAACTGTCAAGTGTTGAATCCATCTCTAATATTTTCCAGCAATAAGATTTTCAAAGGACCATTATGGTCATTAATTCTTCTAGAGTAGTGAGAACAAGATATTAATACAGTCATCATGGCAGCCATATTTGATGAACGACTGGCACTATTTTCATTTGGATTAACTAGGTATTATAAAATGGTCTATTGCTGAA
Source organism: Potamilus streckersoni (assembly GCA_016746295.1). NCBI lineage: Eukaryota > Metazoa > Mollusca > Bivalvia > Unionida > Unionidae > Potamilus > Potamilus streckersoni. The sequence goes on from JAEAOA010002205.1 coordinate 2,916,987, forward strand.
AACCACAAGTTGACAGAGTGCCAATTGGATATGAATAGAAATAATAATTTCAAGATGGCTGTTGAAGTGGCCATAATGGACATCAGATTATCAACAATTTTATTTAGGACCAACAGGATATCATAAAATGCCTTCTGGTGGAAACCCCATATCAATACAACTTTTCTGTTCAAGTAGAGTTTTGAAAACAAGGTTTTTAAGATGGCTGCTAATATGGCCATAATGAATGTCAGATTGACATTAGTCATATTCAGGACCAGGTAGACTTCATCTGTTAGTGAAAATCCCATAACGATATTACTATCCATTCAGAAGCAGTGATAACAACATTTTCAAGGTCTGCCATTGAGGCCACTTGGACATTAGATTGGAACCATTTTCATAAAGCACCAACCAGACATCATAGGTCTTAAAATGCTAATATGACCATACATTCAGAAGTGACACAATTTTCAAGATTGCTGCTGTATTGGAAGTTAGATCATGATCATTTGCATTTAGGATCAGAAAGACATTATCATGAAAAGTTTTCTATTGAAAACCATGTAGATATGACAATCCATTCAGGAGTAGTAGTGATAACAATTGGATGTCCAAACACCCACATTTGTTTTGGATCAACTAGACCACGGGTTAAATGTGTGAGTAAAGTTTAAAGACAACCCTACACGAAGTTTAGGATGAGTAGCAATAACTTGTATGAATTCTTCTGATGTAGATCAGTCAAGCTAGACACCACCACCACAACCCAACATCATTTACATGCGGAATTCATTTATGTTTGCACAAAACTCCAATATGGTCTTATATCTATACATAAAAAGAGGCATACCAAACTTCGCATCACTAAAGTGGTTTCTATGCACTTAAAATAATCAGTATTTTCATTTAAAAAAAACATGAGGCCCAAGAGAGCCTGTGGTCGTTTACATCCCTGATATCAAACATTAAAAGTCAAGAGCAGTTAGCCAAGACCTCCAAGTCAGTAGGATGATTTCTGCAAAACTGTCTTCCAATGCTTGTCATAAAATGTTTTTAAAAAAACTGTTCTGAAGTTTCTCTATTTTTTTTAACCTATGTTGATTAAATTTTGTTCAGTGGTTCTGGAGTAGTTGCTATTTAAAAGTATTTCTATAATGACAGCCACACTCGATGGCAGATTTGCATTATCTGTATAACTTGAAAATCCTTCACTCAAGCACATTTTTTTAAAATCAGTTTCTGTTGAGCAATATTTTACAGTTTTGTTTTGGAGGTCATTTTATATATATAATACTGGATCAGTATTCTTTGTATAAATCTAAAATGCCAGTATGCACTTTTGTCCAATTCTGCTCATAAACTTCAGAAGTCAAGTAGACTGTTATTTATTTGGTAACGTTAGTATATCTGATCATAGAAATCCCATCATGCCAGGATATTTTCCATCAAAATTTATTCATTTTTATCAATGTAAAGGCTGTTATGTTAAAACACTGTCAAATTCTGTGGTGTGGTTTACCAGAAGACACTCTAAAAGTATCTCTATTTTTAGTAGTGGTAGAAATATTCAATGGTAGCTTGGCATCATTTGAATAATGTTTAAAGTTCTTTATGTCATTAGGTTTTCTGTATTAAAAAAAATTTATATTGAGGTTGAACAAAAGTTGTTAAAAGATTTTCTATATTTAGCAATGGTGACAACAATAGAATGACACGTTAGCATCAGAAGAAAAAAAAATCTGAAAAGCCCTTATGCAACATTATCCCTATAAAATTATGTGCAAATTACACAAGATGTATTTCAGAAGTTGAACATAATATAATAATTGTGAATGCTGACAGAGGATACATGACAGAAAAGGATGAATTGATGACAGAGGATATATGATAGAAAAGGACCATATCATAAACCTTACAGCAAGGTAAGCAAACAACAGACCCAAGTGGACTGATATCACTTACCTGGCATACAGTGTTCTAAAAGGGAAACACAATATTAATTGCCTTGTGCTGATATCCTATTTATCTTTAAGAATTTCAAAATCATACAGTTGATCAATAATGCATGCTAGATGCGGAGTCGGACTAGAGGCTCACATTAAGGTGGGATAAAAAATGGTGCATATCTACAACATGCAAAAGAATTAATAACAATGCAAAAAACCAGTTGAATGGCCTAAAAATCTAATCAGGACATCCAGATATTTACAAAAACATGTCTACCTAACTTTCTTTGTCTATAAAGAAGTATAGAGACAATCATGTATAGGAAAGACATACATACTTGACCCTTGTCTATAAAGTAGAACTGCATGAATCATATATAGGAATGACAAATACTTTAATCCTGTATATAAAGTAGAATTGAATCAATCATGCATAGGAAAGAAACACATACAGGCAATAGAGTTTTTGTAATGAAAATCTTAGAGCTTTTGGAGGAATTTAAACTAAACAAAATCTAAAACAATATCTTTACCTTTAATTTTTATTTTAAAAAATCTTTCAGACTTTTTACATTCATGTCTTTGATTCTTGTTCATGATTATTTGGAAAACTTTAACCATCCCCTTTATTAAACCATTCTTTATTTTGGATTTTAGAGCTCTTGTTTAGCGGGCACCAAACAACCAGTACTGCACTTGTGTGTCTCAAATCCTACATGTTCATTTGTGCGTTTCAAGTGCCACTGAATTACAACAGAGTCAGGATGAATCTTCTCTGCCAAAAAAACAAAATAATGTGCTACATTTCTCTGCTGCAGTTGAACATAAAAACCCAAGTTCAATCAACTTGGAACCATGTCTTCTTTTTCTTATCCATATCATGGCGACTGAATAGTGCTTGTTGGGCAATGGACATAAAATAAATCACTTTTTATTTCTGATTAACTTCATGCCATGTATTCATGGACAGTGTAATAAGTTTGAGGTTTTGTTGGATGAACCAAACTCATCATTAATATGATGACTTTTTTAATGAGTTTTTAAGGAATTCTATTTTTGTCCAAATGAAAATGAACTTTTTCCATGGTACTTTGTTTATCAATGCAAAAGTAGAACCAAACCACACAACTGTGGAGCCATGGTAAAGGTTCTACTGGTAACAACCACTGCAGTGTCTTTTGGTCCATGCAATTTATTATTTATCATTTGAAAACATGGAAATTAAAAACAAATTAAAATATTAAAATGGGATATATTTTACTGAATGTGAACTTTTTGTAGTCCCCATAAATTCAAACAGTTTTTGCAAAATTCAGCAAACTTTTTTGAAACAAAGTTAGGTGCTTTCAAAGATAAGGTTGTATGAACAATATATAAGTTTGCCTATTTCAACAATTATGGGGATGTAAAAATAAACAAGAAAATGATTGAAAAAGTTGGACATGTGTATAAAATTTTTGGAAATAAGTTATTTTGATTTAAATCCAGCATAACCACATATTTTGAAGAAAAAAGTCCTTATTTTTTTTAACCATTTTTTAAAAAATTTAATCAAAAAGAAACTAATTGGGAAATCTGTAGGAGTAACTAAAAAATTGAGGCATCAATTATTCTTACTACATTCCAAACATATTACAAGGCAAAAGTATTTTAAAAAGGACAATAATGATTTTCATTCATATTTCTGCAACTATAATGACAAAAAGTTTGTACAATGCAGAAAAATCAGTACATGTGGTCAGCCTGCAAAACATTTCTCATACTGTAAATATCTCTACAGTATACATGGGAGTTTTTGCTTAAATTTCAATATTATTGCATAAATATATTACCCTTGACAAAAAGAGAAATAGGAAAATTGCTTCACAATTTTTTCCATACTCTCTCAGCAAGATCATTTTAAAAACCAAATCTATACATGACTACCAAAGACCATTGGCTATAATTTGCTATGAATACTATATATATTACAATAGAATACTTTTTACTCTATGTCTGCAGTATTAAAATGGAAACACTTTTGTCTGTATACAATCATGTAGTATTCCTTGCCATGGAAAATAGGAACTGATTTCAATAAATGTGAAGTTGCTGACATTCCATTCTTTAGAGACCTGGAAAGAAAATTTAAAAAATGATGTTGAATGAGTTCCTTAATGAGGTGAATAAAAACTGCATATAATGTAATCCCTTACAGGGTCTGACAAATTTCAAAATTTTATACAAATCCTGGAAACCAAGCATAATCTAAGATGACAATATATGTATTCAAGCTGCTAACTGCACAGACTCAGATATGCCATCATATAATGAACTGGCTGATCTGGGACTATACAGTTGGTTAAAAGTAATCAGCAGAACAAACAAACAGATTATGATCTGCTGACACATTATGTGATTGCAGATCAAGGTCTATGATGTTTGTTGTTGGTCTTGATGTTTGATGTTGGTCTTGATGTATAAGTGACTATGCATGGTACATAACTCAACAATGCTTTTACTATTCTCCAGCAACTGCTGTGAACATTACTTATCAAGCAGAATTTTTTTTTTAGTAGTATTCAGAATGAAATACTGGCCCTTTTTAAACTAATTATTTGTAATTTTTTCCCACACATTTTAAGGTGAAATATATTTAATAAAATTAAAGCTGTAATTTTCAACTGACAATATACACTTCTGTGCAACCATACTTTGAAATATCTAACCATCTACCATTTTCCAGGTGTTACAGATCATTGCCATCTCACCTTTGTCTACATGGGTTCGTGTTGCAGGTCTGGCCAATGTAGGTATGTGAGAAAGCTTGACAGTAGCTTCTTGAGGGTTGGAGGTTACTTCCAGGGATTTCCTGGGTTCTTCCTCCACCATTTATAATGACCGAAATGTATGGCTTATCTTTTACTGGAAAATGGCGTTAAACCTTACGGTAAATACATTTTCTAGCTGAATGGCTTGGCTAATGATAACGTGACATGAACTTGGAACTTAAAATACCTTTTTGTATGCATCAGCCAAATCATGATGGGCAATTAGATGAATCTATTTCTGAAAATGGGTAAATACTCTAAGAATGAAACCATTTTAATCAATGGTAACTATTTGAAGCTGACCAAACAGTATGAAACAGCTCACTTTTATAAACTGAATAATTTGCCTACAAATTGAAGCACATGATGGTTCACTGTAATCAAACAAGTGACAGGAACTAAAATCTAGTGGGATTAACATTAGGTAAGTCATGCACAAAAAATAGAAAAAGAATCAATGTTTACATGAAAATGCAGAAAACTACTAAAAAAAATTTAAAATAATTTAAGGAAATTAATTATTAATTAATTACAACATTTTTTGTAGTCAGATGCAGATGAATAAGCCCCAGAGAGACCCGATGAATCGATGAATGCAAGACTACTCAGCACTGTACATAACCAACCAAATTTCATCAGACTATCTTCAGAGGTTCTTTAGCTATGCTAGCTTAAAACATCTCATGTAAACTTATCAAGTTACATGGATAGAGAATAAAAATGGGAAAAGGGTAAATACTCCATCAAATTAAATATGTCATGCTTAGCCAAAATTAGACTGTCTCCATATGTCATTTGATGCCTGATGCCTTCTTTCAAGACTCTATATCAATAACCAAAAGGTTAAATTTAAAACGATAACATTTTACAAGGTTCCTGCAGACTTAACAAAAACAAATTCCATGACTTTTCCAAAACTTTTCCAGGGCCATTTCATAAAACTCAAGGACCGCACTATCTTGCATTGTCAAGTAAATGATTATAAAGAATGACATCTTTCAATCTAAAACAACAAATAAGTTAAATATTTTTAATATGTACATTTTAAAAATACCTGGGCTAGCAGACTTTGACTTTATGTAGTAATTCATGTCATAATCCAATGATCAATGTAATTTGTATTCAAAAGAACAAAATGAAAACAATTCTATGTAGTCTTTGCATGTGTTCCTATTTACAATATTAACAAAACACATTACTTTCCAGTTGCTTTCTTTTATTTAGTGAACTACACCAGAAATCACATGATACTTCCATTAGGGGAACTTACTCTTGTTATAGGAATTGAAAACATTTATCAATTATAATTTTATCATTTTATTTAATCGGTTCTCCGTGCTCTATGAAATTTGAAGTAAGCAATTTCTTTAACTCCATTGTCACAAATTCCATGACTTTTCCAAAACTTTGCAAGGTTTTGATAAATTCCATAACTTTTCAAGGCCCTTAAAATTTATTTTTTAAATTCCAAAACTTTTTCAGGATTCCATGAACTGCAGGAACCCTGATTTTAGTTATTTCAACATTTTTTAAAACTCCATCAATTAAATTCAAAATGTTTTTGGCAGAATTTGAAGAGTTTCGGAAAGGACCTTTCAAGGATTAACCTCAATGTTTTTAAACTCATGGAATGCTCACAGTGACATAAACACAAAAATCAAGGATTTCTAAAGAATGTATAAAACACATGTAATAGGCTATTCACCTGCCAAATGGTAGATGTAAATGTTACAGAGATTCTATTCTGGTTACAACATCTCATATATATATATATATATATATATATATATATATATATATATATATATATATATATATATATATATATATATATATCGATGCAATAAACTGACGAGGAACAGTACAAAATTAGTAACTAACTAGCCTAAGCACTTTCGACTCTTAATGAGTCTTTTTCAAAGGCAAATACAAAACATATATACGACAAACAAATAAACACAAAAACGTTGTGTTTGTAAACCTCTACATGGCTGTCTCCAAATGTGTTAAAACTATAAATACAACCAGCTTGTATAGACTAGTTGCGTCAACTGAAAACAAAAAACGGTGTATAATTCCCTAAAAGTCTACAAGCCAAAGCGACATCTATTTTTACTTTCTGTACATTTATGTAACGCAGATTATATCCCGGATATTTGATTCTATACCAGTTATTCTTATAGTAAAAATTGAAGGATAATAAGAAGATTTAGAAAATGTTAAATTCTACTAGTGTATAGTTTTCATTTTCTAGTCTTCTTAATTTAGACCGCATGGTTTCAATGTTCTAAGGCGGCATATCCAGTATGATTCCTTTTCCTTCCTGGTTTCGGAACTCCAGCTGTGGTTGTTAGCAATAGCAATAAGTATTATATCACTGAAAGTGTGGCCAGGGGAGTAGAAGTGTTCTGCAACCGGGCTTCTGTACAGCTTTTTTGTCATCCAATCAGATCTATGAAGGTTTATCCTTTTGTGTAGCTTTTCAGTTTCTCTGATGTACTGAAGGCCACAGATCTTACATGTGATGAGATAAATGACATTCTCTGTTTTGCACGTTTTGTTTGGACCATGTATATTTAGTTTTTCTTTAGTCACTGTGCTAGTGAATGTCTTGGTCTCTATCATATGTTGACAGGTTTTGCATCTATCATATGTTGACTAGGTTGATTTTGACTAGCAATTGGCATTAGCTTTGCCCTGACTAGAATGTCCTTTAGGTTTTTTTGGTCTCCGGTAAGCTACTACAGGTTTGTTCGGAAGTATTAGGTTTAGTATGTCTGACGATTGCACGGTTGGCCAGTGGTTTGTGATGATTTTACCTACTTTGGGATTGTCTGGGTGATAGGTCAGAATAAATGGTATCCTATCAACCTTTTCTTTCTGTCCATATCTGAGTAGGTCATCACGGTTTGTTTGTTTGGCCCTTTAGATTGCTCTGCAATCAGGTCTTTGTTGTAGCCTCAGTAAATTAAATGTTTAGCCAGCTCTTCAGACCTTTCTAGGAATCTATCATCATCGGAGCAAATTCTGCATATCCCAAGCTCAATGGAAAAGTGAAAAATGAATTTGTCTTCAAAAGATTCCTCTCAATTATCAACAAAACTGGTCAACGGATCTAAGAAAAATGAGGGTCTCTGGAAAGGACAGATGCTTTATTGACCAAAAAGTATTTCCACAAATCCATGATGAATTATTTTTAAACTACAATGCATTGAAACCTTCTCTGTTATTCTTTTGTCGTTTTAAAGATGTTCAAAATAAAAGCCACACTGGATGCAAGACTGGCTCAATTTCATTTAGAACCAACAAGATATAAACAAATCTTGTAGTAAAAATTCCATATCAATATAACGATCCATTCAGAAGGAATAATGATAAAAAAACTAACACCAAGGTGGCCATACTGGATGAAATTCAAACCCATTTTCATTCATGACCAGCTTTCTGTTGAATGCCATATAGCAACAGGACTTCCATTTAGGATGAGTAGCAATAACAAAATTTACAAGATGTCTGCCCCAAGGCAACCAAATTATGTCAGATCAGCACCATTTTTAACCAGATATAAGAAGTTTTTGTGAAACTACACATTGACATGATTACCCAACTAGATGTCATAAAAATTCTTTTGGTGAAAACCCCCGTGTCAATGTAACTTTCTGTTCTGGCAGAAAAGGAACAAGATTTCCAAGATGGCTGCCATTTATGACTATATTAGTTGTCAGATTATCACATTTTTTATTTAGGACCTACCATAAATAAGAAGTCTTTGTGAAACTCCATGTTGATATAACCATCCATTCAGGAGATGTAGCAATAACAAGATTTTCAAGAAAGACACATGGCAAACAGAATCAATGTCTGAGCAGTACCATTTTCATTCAGAAATAGATCTAAGGAACTTTCAAGGCAGTTCTTCAACAAGTTCAGGAGGTGTAGTGAAAATGAATCAATTTTTATGCATGCCAGAAAATAGATGAAAACTCATTACATAAGCTCTACTGATCTGTGACAAACAGAGACAACAAGGAAGTGAAAAACAAAAAACTTAATACAAACCTTCAATGACTATTACCTGTCTCTAAGGTAGGAACAAGTGCTGCAGAATTCCTTAGTTTCATTACCATTCATCCCATACATTAACAAACTTTAACAACAACAAAAAAAAGTTTTATTAAGGTGACCTTGACCTATAGTTCAGAAAAAAGTGAGTGTATTACAAAACTGTTGATACTGTCATAGCCAGCCATATTCAATATTCCTTCAATAAAGTGAATATGAACAAAAACAATGTCATGTAGAGAAAGGACTTTAAATAAGGTTATCAAGATACTGTTTTTATAGTTCATAAAATGTAATGTTTGGTAGATCCTCTTTTAGAAATTCATAAAATTTAATGTTTTGTTATTGAGTTTTAATTAAAAAAACATAGACATGATTTGGAATTTAATATCTGTTCAATGTGAAAGGCCAATATTAATTTTTCAATGTGCAGAGATAATGTATTTGTAATTATCCTGAAGTAAATAACAAGTAAAACTTACAGTTCCTTTCTAACCATATAACTGGTAGATAATAGAATAATTATTAATAGCAATTAGACAAAATATACAAAGATGCCATGGGCAAATATTTATGTACAAGGATGTACAGGTCAAATATTTACGTACAAGGATTACAGGGTATGTATATGGAGAAAGATTGTGACCAAAATGTACAGGTCAAGTATTTATGGAGAGAGGTTGTAACCAAAATGTAAAGGCAAGCATTTATAGAGAGAGGTTGTAACCAAAATGTAAAGGCAAGCATTTATGGAGAAAGGTTGTAACCAAAATGTAATGGGCAAGTATTTATGGAGAAAGGTTGTAACCAAAATGTAATGGGCAAGTATGTATGGAGAAAGGTTGTAACCAAAATGTAATGGGCAAGTATTTATGGAGAAACGTTGTAACCAAAATGTAATGGGCAAGTATTTATGGAGAAAGGTTGTAACCAAAATGTAAAGGCAAGCATTTATGGAGAGAGGTTGTAACCAAAATGCAAAGGCAAGCATTTATGGAGAGAGGTTGTAACCAAAATGTAATGGGCAAGTATTTATGGAGAAAGGTTGTAACCAAAATGTAAAGGCAAGCATTTATGGAGAGAGGTTGTAACCAAAATGTAATGGGCAAGTATTTATGGAGAAAGGTTGTAACCAAAATATAAAGGCAAGTATTTATGGAGAGAGGTTGTAACCAAAATGTAATGGGCAAGTATTTATGGAGAAAGGTTGTAACCAAAATGTAAAGACATGCATTTATGGAGAGAGGATGTGATCAAAATATACAGGGCAAGCATTTACAGAGAAAAGTTGTAACCAAACACATACAGGACAAATATTTATGTGCAAAGATGTACAGGTCAAGTACTGATGGAGAATGGTTGTGACCAAAGATCACGGGTCAAGTATTTATGGAGAAAGGTTGTGACCAAAGATGTACTGGGTAATGCTGTCAAAATCAAATATTAATAAAGGTGAAAATATAAGTGGGTCTTCATTTGTTTACCGATGAAAATAATACCTACTTTTGAAAGACAAGGCTCCAGCTGACTCAAGAAATGATGGCATTTTCACAATGAATATGAAATTTCAGTGTTTTCATCATGGCAAAAGTCATAACCCTCTTCTTCTCTGAAATGAAGACAAGACAATTGTCCAAAATAACAAACATTATGTGATGGTCTAACAAATCTAATATCGTAAACCCAATGACTACCAGACTGTAGGGTTGGACAACAATATCCTAAATTCAGTTAGCCCAATGTGTTATGGTTGTAATTCTTTTCTAATCAAAATGAGTGTGATAATGATTTTCAATGTTTCTTTAACAATCTTTCAGTCATATCGCTAAGATGTTTGCAGTATGGCAGTTTATAATGACGTCCAGCACTGGGGTATCATGCCAAAGACATGTATCATTTTGTACCACCTAGTCACATTATCCTGATGTTGTTGTTGGGTTTAACGCCATTTTAAGTACACGATAGGCTATTCATGGCGGCCAGTATTAATGGTGGAGGAAGAAACCGGGAAATCACCGGAAAGAACCACCCACCCACGAGAAGCTACTGGCAAGCTTTCTCACATATCCACATTCGCCGAATCGTAGACTCGAACCCACGCAGACAGCGGTGAGATGGCAGTGATCCGTAACGGACAGCGCTTTAGACTACTCGGCCACTCGGAGCCCCTATACTGACACTAGGCTGATCAGTCCTAACACTAACCTCTAAATGCTGAGCGCCTACCATTATTATAAGTCTTTGGTATGACTCTGCCAGGTTTCAAACCCATGACCTCCTGCATCCGAAGCGGATGTTCTAACCACTAAGCCACTGAAGAGGTCTTATGTAAATAACTACAATATTTTACTAAGTAGGATAATAATAGATAATTAAGAACAAAGATAAAAGGTTGGTCTAATGCCAGTAGTTTATTAATTGCCTTCTCTGGGATACCATGTTTAAGTGGTGCTATCAGTTTTGTCTAAAAAAAAACAACACTGGCTGCTTTTATCCATCTAAACACTAGCAGATGTAGTGTTAGAACTAGTTCACCTGATGTCAGGATAATGTGACTGGGTGGGACATCATGCTACATGTTTGCAGCATGATGCCCAGATGCTAGACATCACTATAAACTGCCACACTGCAGACATCGTAGTGATATGACTGAAAAATTGTTAAAGCTATGTTAAAAAAAATCACATCACATCACTAGGGGACAAAAACATAGGTCAATGCTCCCTCTAGGAAATCACCATGTATGCATACATGACAAGTTTCAAATCACTCATTAAAATATCAGGTACAAGTACATTTCATAATATTAAAACTTAAATTTTGACAATAGGTATTTTTCCAAAAATAAACAATTTTTGGAATTATTTGTGACAAAAACAGACAAAGCGCTATGAATGTCATTAAAATCAAAACATGATTACTAACTGAAACTACCCAAGTAACGATACAGTGGAAAAGTAATTTGGTAGATACCACCAGAAAAAAATACCATGGTATACTGGTAATACTATATACTTCTTATGAATTAGACCTTTTGTGGCGACTTTTATTTTTTTTTACCTTGGCTATGTTACAAGGTCAACATTTGTGCTCACCATATTTTTCAAAGAATCATTACAAGTTATGGACACAAGTTAGAAAAAGATCTGATGATCAGTCTTAAATTGGCAGCAGAAAAACATGCATGCCATTCTTAAAGACAAATGACTTCTGAAAATCTACTTCCAGTTTCTAAAAAGTAATTAAGAATTCTTTTGTATAATGAGAGGGAAAATGAATAAGAAAATATTTGTTTCAGATGTTGGTAAGTTATTAATTTATTGCAACATAAACTACTAATAGTGTAATACACACAAATTCATGCAGCAGTTTAATGAAATATTTATTCTGAAAACCAAATTTTATTCCGGTAATTAAGTAAAGGCATTACTACATAAGTAACTAGATACAGCAGACTGCAAAAAAAGCAGGGATGAAACACGTTTTTTTGGCTGACATTATATAAATACCAAAATTCTGCAAGTATTTTTTATGAGAATGGACATTGGTGTAACTTGGACAGATCATTTGGTTAATGTAACTGGGTCAGATCAGTTGGCTGATTCAGAATGGACACTACTATAAATGGAAAAGATCAGTTTATTATTGTAAAAGGGACAGATCCATTGGTAACTGGGACTTACACAATGGTTGACACGGAAGCCAAATCCTTGAACAAGCCTCAAGAACAATCCTTATATTAACAATGGATTATAGTTTCTTTAAACTCTGGCAAAAATCAGAAGAATGCAAAAGTCTCCAAAACCCATAACAAAATTAAAAAATTGGGTCACTGTATAATTTCAAGCAATACTTCTCTTAGATTATTCTATAGAGCAGAAGCTGATCCAAGGATCTGGCCTGTGACTGTAAGTTTTATCTGTGAATCAGAGGAGGTAGCTAAAAAAAATGCTAACCTGGGCCACACTTGGGGGATGTTGCCCATGCCTGCTGTAGAGGAATTTTATCTCCCATCTCCTATCAACTGCCTTGTACATTTGTACTCAGCCATCAGCTCAAAACATGTTAGTGCCTACTAGAGTTAGGGGACCTAATAGTGCCTACTACAGAGATAGGGGACCTAATAGTGACGATTACAGAGATAGGGGACCTAATAGGCTAGCCATCAGAAGATGTAACTTGCTCTTATAAACGAGTCATTCGTGATTAGTTTTTTTGCTCTTATGGAACGGTGTTCTTGATTGCTTCAACTGTTCCTTGGCGTCTTTGCTTCTGTCTGTATTTGCACCAGCTGACAAGTATAGATGCTAATTTTGTTTTCTCTTTGCAGTGGATAGGCCTATTGCTAAGCCATGACTAGCTGATAAAGCAGACTGAGAAAATTTCTGCATAATACTGCTTGTCCTTTGTAGCAAATGCACAAATCAGATATTAATGTAGCCAAAGATAGTTTGTACAATATGACATGCCATGATTATTTTATCTGAAATGCTCTCAGCATTTTATCAGAAGGGGCATCCCCCCTCACAAAAACGGTGTAAAAGAGAACAAAACTAAGGTGGAGGAGGAAATGGCCATATTTCAATATTTACATAAAACTTCAATATCCAATTCTTTCTTCCTGATCCACTCTATAAAGCCCCCAACCAAAATAAAAAACAATCTCTGATCCACTCTATAAAGCCCCCAACCAAAATAAAAAACAATCTTAAAAACATGTTGCCTTTAGTTGTATAAGTATTAATCTGTTCAGTGCTTCTCTGTTTAATCTGTTTCTTTTATGAATATTTTTCTGTACTGAGAAACTCATTTCACAGTTCACAGTTATTGTATGCTCCATAATGAGATTTTCCACTAACACAAGATCTGTCAAACTTTCTTGAATTAGAACTCTGCATACTGCTATGTGAGGTTTATGTTTTCATAATGCAATATCAGGATTTTAAGTCCATTAAGGTCATAGTCTACTTATTCAAAAAACAGTTATTTTAATCATATAAATATCCTTATTTATTAATTTTAATTTCTAGATTCTTATTTATCTGATTTATCTAAACCATTATGCTATAGCTATATGGTTTTGAAGCACATGATCCTGCAGTGCTACACTGTGATGAAAAAGGAAATATAAAGTGTACCCTACTTTTAAATTGTCTAATAATTTAGATTCCTGGTCTCCCTTTTCAACATCTAATTTTAAAATACTGCTGAAATGAGGGATTGGTCATCTTACCATCTGCTGTCCACCCTGCATGTACATTGGATTTGTATTTAACACCAATGTTTTGGTCAGAATCACTCACTAGTATCACCATTAATACTTTCACAGCTCCTATCATCTGATGTACATCCTAACTTTAAAAATAAATTGCATTCATTATTATGATCTGTCAGCATTTACTGAACGATAATAACCCTCATTTTGAAATGAGAAACACTGAGTATTGGCCGTCTCAGATTTTCTAGATGGCCTGTACTAGACACATTCATTTGCCAAATTCCTGATGCAAGTTTCACAACACAATTTTTGTTACAGGACCCAATGTAACAATCAAATTTAGCTTAACAACCATTCATGTCAAGATGAAGAAGTCAAATGTGTAAACAGTTACAAAAAATTACATAACTCAACAATTCTGCAATATTTCTACCATTATATATGCACATTATGGGTGCATGGCTGAATAAAGTTGTATATTGTGCAGAGAAAATCTTGAAATTAATTGTCTGGAGTTCTCGTGAATCACTGCTTTCTAAGAGTGCAAATTCATTTAAGCTTTGTGTGAATCATGTGACTGCATGCCCTGGGAACATCTATGTGCTACTGATATGCATTATTTATTTTTAGAATTAGTTGTCCTGTTCAACCATAAAACAAAGTTTTTCTAGTAAAATATGTTTCTCCAATAATAATTACTAATCAAAATACTACAACCACCTCACAACTCCAGCCATTCAGCTAGAATAAAAAGCTTCTGCAGCAAAATGTCTGGCCACAGGTGGCAGTCAGAGTGATCTCCCTGGACACAGAGATTGGCATTATATATATAGTGTGTATGACAGCTAGTAATGTGATGGAATGGAAGCTTCCATAGTATGATGTAACTGCAGGAAGGCTGTGAGGGTATATCTGTATTATGACTGGATAAGTAAAACATTTTATTCTGGTTTCTTCAAATACATTACTCACTCATAATACGGAAGATGAGGTGAAGAGAATTGCATCCCTTGTATCAGAGAAGTCATCTCTGGTCCCACAAATCATCATTGTCCAATTAGCATCATTTAGACATTAATATTCATCAGATAATATTAAAGGTCTGTTGGGTGACTTGGGGGTGGGGTGGGGCCAGGTTTAAAACTGTTGTCAATTATTGATGGAAGTCATTGTAATGGGTTTAGAAAACCCTGCTTGCAATTTTTGAGTCCGAAGTCATATGGCTGATATATTAACCAATCAGACAAGTGTTCAATGCATTTTACCTAGTCCTTAACCTAATTAAATTCTAAACTGACAACTGTATAAAAATGAAGATGTAAATAAGTACAGTGAAGTTACCATGACTGCAATTGCTTGTGAATATAATTCAATTTATTGAAAACCACTTAGGGAAAACATAACCATTTATTAGCTTGCTTTCATGGAGAAAACTGGGACATCTTTCTGTAATTTTCTACTGCTGTGTGGAAATTGATCAAACATAATGCAAAGGTTGTCTCGGATGTTTCTGGGAATAGGTCACAAGTTAAAAACTGGTGATTTTTTTTACAATGATTTCTTTCAAATTCTGTCATTTGCAATCAAATATTTTTATGCCACAAATAAAATACATTGATTAGAAATCATTATTAACATCAAGATGAAGATGATTTCCAGTTGAATATTATTAACTTGTGAATACTTACTGAATACTTTGAAAAGCTGCTCATCACAAATCATATATCTTCTATCCTCAGGATCCTGAAAAATACAAGATGATTCCTGCGGCTAAAAAGAATTCTGAATGGGAATCAAGTGTGTTGTGTTGATCAAATTAGATGCATAATATACAATTAGGAATAAGTGTGTTATGTTAATCAAATTCCATGTGGAATCAAATTTGCTGACAGATAAGAGCAGATACATTGATTCATATATACTTTTATCAACAAATCAGGCACATGGGCACAAATGATAAAAATATCTGATTCAATGACATAATGTTATCTAAAAATGAAATTTACTCATGAAAAATGGTGGTTACACTGTTGGTTTTATTAGCTACACTTGAACACAGGTGATAAAAATATATGAGATTTACATTGTTACAGTTTTATCAGCTTTACACTTGAAATTCTGAATAACAGATTAAAAAATATTAAGTGTACAGTACCATATACATAAATAATAGCCAAAAATAAACGTGTACAGTATCATATCCAAAAATCAATAGCCAAAAATAATGATGTACAGAACCATATCCAGAATAATAGTCCAAAGACCTAGATGTGCAGCACTATCTGAAAAAGGCCCAAATTAAGACAAAATTATAGCCCCAAAATGTAATAGTGTACAGCTCCATATTCCACCCCACCCCCAATATAAGTATACAGAATTTTTATGCCAATAAATAGATGCAAAATATAAGTGTAAAAAACCATGTCACAAGTGTATCCAAGTTTATAGTGGCTAGCCTTTATACTGCAGACTTGTTAAAATAATGGTGGTCTTGAATGTTCCCGGAAATCAGACAGTTCACAGGTAGGCATATATACTGTAGTGTCTCAATCACTCACCTTTTCCATTTAAAGAAAAATTCCTGAAAAAATGTACTTTTCAAGAATAACAAATATACAGAAACATAATTATTCCTGCAAGGTTCAACTTTAGGAAAGTTGGTAAATTAGTCATAAAATTTTTTAAAGTCTCAGAATGAAAGTATGTTCCTTAAGACCTAGTTGTAATGAAAGCCTATACAGAAAGCCTTCTCTTGAATAGTCACTTAGTTGCTTAAATTAAATACGATCTAATAGCATTAGGTACATACGTGACAGGCTTGACTGGACTAAGAAATGTATGAATCTCTGGCATGCTTAATCCTGTGGAAACAAAATGCCCAACAAATACACAATACTTTATTACCTTGTGAAGAACTCAATCCTTAAGCATAGTGCTTTTTCATGTTGTAAAGTAGAAACTGCAATCAAAATTCAGCTGCATACTAGGAGGGGTAGGGAAATCAAGATAATACCCTCACTCCTGTAACTGCAGTAGTTTATAAAACTATAAAATTTTACCGTAAAGTATAAATAGTAACAAATTTAAGAGTTTCTCAAAGAGACTGCACTCTACCGCTGAAATAAAATTTCCAGGAATTCAAGATAAGACCATTTCATTTACAGACCTGTCAACACTGATGAGTCAGTCTCAATAAGGCAGTTGATTTTTTTTTCTGTCTGACTGACCAGTTTTCAATAAGGTGTAGGAAATTATCACAAACTGCTATTGTAAAGCCGGAAAACATAATTAAAAGTTTGGTATCTGAACATGCAATGATGATAAACATTACATTCAAATGAAAAGTTTGTAAGGTGCACATAGACTTTATTTACCACTAGTACAGTTGCACACAAAATATAGTTCCAAACCCTATGCTGCTCTATGGCTTGTTGCTATCTCTCAACATGACATAATTCTTGGGAAGTCTTCTTCCATTTCACATGACAATAGCAATCATATCTCCTACCATGAGACCAACTCAAATTGGCATGTGTCCAATAAATGTAATTGTGTCCCTTCTAGCTTTATTCACAAGAATCTGAATATTCCTTTATATTCTTCAGTGTTGATTATTAACAGTGTTCAAGAGGCTTATTTTCACTTTCATCTTGAACATTCATCGATTGCTGGATGCCATTTTTTTTAATTTATAAGATGGCGCTCTACAGTTTCATATTTTGTATAGGATTAGAATTTTAAAGAAAATGAATTTACTCGGGTTTCCTCACTAGTTATACTGGCTATTTAAAAATGACATTGTGCATCTTAGGTATTGTTCAAAAGAACCTTTAATTCCCTTTATTTTGGTGTATGATTGATGGATAACTTTTTTTACATTTTATATATTTGGTAATTCATTCATTGCACTATCAGAAGCTGATATTGTCTAGTCTGGCAACATTAATTTTCCCTATTTTAACAGCTGCTAAGGATTGTGTACTTTAGACAAATTCAGTCTGATTTTTGGAGTACAAAGGAGCAGTAATTTTAGTTAGCAGTTTGCTAAGATGATTTACAATTTCCAAAAGTACAATATCCAAAGAAATATCAGCCACATTACATCAAAGTAGCATAGAGGTATGCCAACATTCTCTCTACTGACTGTGTATGTTTTAAATGCAAACAACTTCACCTTACATGTCACTCTCTCAAATGTATATAATAATTGGTGAACGCCCGCTAATTATGTATGATTATGCAGTCGCTTCACATGAACAAATAAGTGCAGTTTAAAGCATCGGAGGTACTGCTTTAAAATTAGTCTGGTTTCCTGACAATCTCACCATTCTGATATTAAACCCGGATTCAAATCAAACACAGATGAATCATTTTTCCAGATTTTTTTGGCAATGATCATTTTCCCATAGTTTTTGCTTTTATGCCGTTAAGTCCTATTTTAAGGGTAATTTTTGTAAGACTAATGGCAAAATCATAAGGGTTGGCAGATCGGTTTTTAGCTGCTTGGTGTTGAAATCATCTTGATATTCCTGAGTGATAACAAGATTTTCAAGATCGGTACTATATTAATTTATGACAAACCAGACATCAAAAAAAGTATCTTGGTAAAACCATATGTATATGCTACCTTCAGTTCAGGAGTAGTGATAGGATTTTCAAGACGGCTGTCATGGTGGCGAAACTGGATCTAAGCTAAGCACTATTTTCATTTAGAAGCAAGTAGAGATCATAAGAAGTCTGAAACCTCTCTTGGTGTCCTTGGGTCAACCAGGTGAACTAGGTTTTTGACCCCAAGACCATGTTCTTGTGATTCTTCAGGTCTTGACACCAAGAAATCTCAAGACCTGCATTCTCTGGTTAAGATCTCACAACATCTATGAAGTGGGTGTAGAAAGAGCAAATATGGCAAACATGTTAAGTGTTAATCTGCCACACTTTTTATCCCAATGTGCTTGGGCCAAATCTCACATAAGAGTACCCTCTATGTTGATATGACTTTCCATACCAGATACCACCATTTTTATTTACAAGCAATCAAACATCATAAGCCTTTTAGTTAAAAAAAAAAGCCATGTAGGCATAACTGGCTTTTTAAAAGATGTAACAATAGCACAATTTTTAAGAAGGTCCCTATGGCCATTGCTCTTAATTTCATTTTGGATCAACTGTACTCAGGTCACAATTATTACTTGCAGTTTGGTACCCACCAATAAATAGTGCCAATCTATTTTTTGAGCATTTTTTCCAATCTCATTCTGGTTGCAATTCATGCATTAGAATTAGGCATTCTTGGTATGAAACTTTTTTTCTTTATAATATGAGCATCATGGTATGCTTCTGTGTGTTTTTAAGTGACAGTACAAGTTGAAATCTATTAAACCACCACATATCTTTATTATTCAGAGTGTAGATACACAATAAAAGCTGATTAACCTACGACAATGACTTCTGTGTGAAGAAATTATAGATCATGATATGATTTATTGATACACACAGGAAAGTTCAGTTCCAACAAAGAACTGTAGGACTATATAGGAAAAATAATTTTGATCTGAGGCCAACCTGGGATGAATGTGCATCCTAAGTTTCATGGCAATCCTTCAAAGTAGTTTAGCACAAGCAGTAATGACAAATCTGTTCTTATGGATGGATGGACAGATAGATGATGCACAACATGAAATCCCACACATCATACACACTTCTGGTTGATGGTAGATTGAGTTAAAAGTGTAAAAAGTGCCTAACATATATAGCAGTACTGAATATTGCTGTAAACAATTTTGTCAGGTCTCCAATGAAAGGTAGTAATTATGTGCATACCACTAAGTTTCGTTCTCTAACAATCTCCCACATACGCTTCACAACTTCAGTTCTTGGCATCTGAAATATAAAGTTATGTATTAATATTGAACGTTACAGGTCATCACAGTAAATTTGCTCATTTTGGCCTTGCATCGAATACAAAATAATAGGTTAATTTTTACAGCTATAATTATGTACAAATAGAGTAAAAATAGACAAATTAATTTTTGTTGGAAATTTTCTTACAGTTTAACAGATCAAGTAGAAATTGAATGATTCTTAAATGTGTGTGTTTGTTTCTTCAAGGAAAAGCAAGACACATAATACAAGTTTTAAGAATGCTGATGCAGTGTATCCCCCAGGAGTGTAAAACTGAGTGTATAAAAAAAACCCTTGGTGTCAGAACTGGAAGTCAAATAAAAAAATAGGGTAAAAAATGTACCGAAAATTGTCATCTAATCCATACTTTTTCAGCTGGAAAATTTGCAATTTGCACAATATTCTCTCTCTCTCTCTATTAAATACAAATAAACCAACATACAAATGCACTATCCATTCAAAGGATACTTTTATTAGTTTATTTTCCTTTTAGTTTAAAGTCATACTTTTAACAGTCTCTTTATAATTTTTTGTAGCAATATTATAAAACAACACATTACATATAAGCCAATACAAAATTCCATACAAATCTTTTTAATAAAACAACAGTTAATTTACTGCCTGTCATAAAATGTGTACTATCATTGGTTTCATTGTACTTCGTCCTAAAAAACATTTATCCAAAAATCTGAGGATCATGATTCATCTTCTCTTTAACAAGTTACACTTGAATTTTTAGATCTTTCTTTTGTTGCAGCAAAGTTAGCAAAATCTGCAATGACCCCGTGAATTTGTAATCCAAATAATGGATTTGTCTCTGCAAGTTTACTTATTTCTTTGTTCTGAAAAAATGTTTTAGGTAATAATGTATTCAAAAGATATCTTGTGGTGATCATGGGTAGATTTGTAAAAAAATTCTCAAACGTAGTCTCAAAATGATTACTAGCTTGTGTAGTATTCGCAATCTCGAAGTCACACCAGTAATCCCAATGTCTTGGATGTGTCTTATTCTAGTCAAGGGAATATTTTCTCCATTTTCATTAGAGTTAGATCCACATTTATACTTTCGTGTTTTACTTTTTTCACTTTCTTCACTAATGATTCTTAGTGCACGCCGTTTTCATCTCGAGATCACATTTTAGTGCAACAAGAACTGAGGTTAAACATCTGGACGACATCTTGCTGAACTTGATAGAATCACGTGAGAGCTCGCAAGATCAGGGGAAGCTACTCTGTCATAATATTACCTATAGGTAGTCTGGTTCTCTGGTTTGTATGCTCAGTATAACAGTGTGCAACACAGCATACGAAACAGGAAACCAGAAGAAGTACACAAGCAGCAGGGAGGGTGAACCCTACAAATTTTTGCGACAAAATCGATTAAAGCCTCAGAATGCCAAATGGAGCCTTCCTACGAAATCTCATATTTTAACCAAAAAAAAAATAAAGGCCCCATTTTACAAATGGAGCCTTAGCGATTTTGTCGCAAATATATTGTCATAACCGCCCTCAAATTGCTGCCATCTACGTCTACAAATTTTTGTGACAAATTCGATTAAAGCCTCAGAATGCCAAATGGAACCTTCCTACGAAATCTCATATTTTAACCAAAAAAAAATTAAAGACCCCATTTTACAAATGGAGCCTTAGCGATTTTGTCGCAAATACATTGTCATAACCACCCTCAAATTGCTGCCATCTACGGTCGCAAATATGTTGTCATTTCACCCTCCCTGCTGCTGATTAATACAAATTATTTGTTAGCTTTTCACAAACAGACTAATCGATAATACTTCACCACGTAGATCAATCAAATTATTTGACTGATCGGTGAGTGTAAAATTAATTCTAGTTAGTAAATCATTTTGACATTGCATATAGACTGGATTAGTGGGATTTTCAACAATTAAAAATCCGGGGGGTGCTGTTGGTGAAAATGAATAAAGAATGTAACCTTGTCGGGCTTGATTTGATTGTTCCATATTAATTTGATAACTTCCTTCGATTACATCACACGTTAAATTAAGTGTGATCACCGATGAAATATTCACATTGTTCGGTGTGATATGTCTACCGTCGCCGTCGGGAGAATTATTATAAGTGAGGATAATAGGCTTCGGCTGGCTATCTTTCCATGATTGATAAATTTTATTAAATCCTTCGTCGATGGCAGTTCTGAGTTTTTTCTTTAACTCGGGAACATTATATCCTGGTAATTTATAATTTGGATTTTCATTTATATTTTTTTTATAATCTTGAGCTGAGCTAGTTTTTGAAATCGGGCTATTTTCATCAGTGAAGAGATTAGTAATCCTCGAATTAAATATTTCCATGTCATCGATGATTTTATTACCCGCGGCGACTACACTAGTAAACTCAGCTTGTGAAAGAAAGCCAGATCTTAACGACGGTAATAGCAACAAAAAATCATTATTCATTCTATCAAGGATGTGATTTTTAATATCTACAAATGTTGGACTTGTTTCATGTATTTCCAGAATTTCACCTTCCTGTGGGATATAATCATTAAAAAATGGAATTCTCCATACATCTTCACCATATTGATTCTTATATCGATATCTTTTTGTGAAGTTTATATCCTCGAATTTTTTATAAGTTTTTGATGGATTTTCAGGTCCTATTTCATCAGTGACGTAATCAGATTTTACAGGCTCGGGCGTGGAATTACCAGCACTTCTAGGTGGATCTTCGGGCCATCCTAATACTGTTCTTATTGAACTGTTATAAATATCTACAACATACCCAGGAGAGCCTATTTCAATTGTAGATGATAGTGTTGGTTCATGAACTGTTATCGCAATTTTTGATTCTTTTTTAGTAATGGATTTTATTCTACGTTGTAATTCATTATTAATTTGCTCAATTTGATAGGACCCAGTTGGTATTGAAACAACGTTCCAATCTGGAGTGTCATCTTTTTTATTCCTATATGCAAATACCAGGGAATTATTAGGTCTCTGACCGCCAAATGGAACCGATCTGATATTAGGCCAACTATGATACACTCGTAATTTTGCCAACGCGATTTCCTTTACTGAAACAGGTGAAGGAAAATTCACACTGAATTTAGGGTTTGTTGACGATATTGATATCATACTTGTTTTCCGCGGAGTGGTATTTTCTGCTATCCGCTGAAGTAGTTGAATCTCTTGCGACATTATTATTATTATTTATAATGTCTAATTTTGCAATAGATGAAAAAACGCTAGCGTTTTTAATCGTAGTATCATAAATACGTATCATCGCGGAGAATTCGTCTTCGGTAATTATCATATCATCAATCGATGATGACATCAACGAGGATAATTGTGAGTAACCGTTAGATACTGCTTGATGTTTTACTATATAATCGTTAAGTTTTTCTTGAGAACACGATGATATTTTTTTAGTAATAGCATTTGCAATTCCAGCAAATGTTGTCACCGCGGAAATAGCAATTGGGACAGCAATCGGAGCTACCATTGTTACTGAAGATAGTATAATACCAGCACCGGCCATTATACCGGATACTGAGTATACTGTAACATCAATTACGGTAATTCTCCTGCGATACTTTTTAATTTTTATTTCATACTCATCAATGAGTGTTTTGAGTTTTGTTAAGAACTCTTTGACGGTATCATAGCGATATTGCGATGACGGAATCATATTATTTTAAAATCTCAAGTGGTTTCTAATTGTTAAAAATTCTAATTTAGATCAGCTACAAACTCCATGTACCATACAAATGATGTCTTATTTAAATTAGGATCAGTGCTTGTTATTGTAAATCGTTTGTATTCATCCATGTCAATAGTCGTTGAAATCACGTTGTTGTATCCATATGAAGTCGATGATGATATATTAAACTGATTCAGTGACACTATTGTTAATCGATAAATACCCTTCTTTGACACAGTGAGAGTTATTGTATTCTTTTTAGGTTCCCAATCTAATGATCCAGAGAGAACTGTGTATATCATATTTATGATATTTCTCTCATGAGGAATCTTTATTCTTTCAAGTAGCGGAAGATTGTCTGTTTTAAATTTTGTAATATCCTCGATAGATTTTTTAATACTATTAATGTTATCTCTAATAATACTAAATCCAGTATCATTAATATTTTTAATACTGGATTTAATTTCATCAAAATTGGATTTAATTTCAGCGAGAGATGGAGAGGTTACCGCTGGTGTTCCAAAAAATTTATTGATAATATTTCTACGAAGGGAAGTATATGCTGTTATATGTTTTTCAAGTTCTTCATTTAAATTTTTTAATGCATCTGTGATTGTAGAAACAAGTACACCTGGTTTGAGTTTTCCATCATTTGAATATAACGCTATTGTATCTTCAACGACGTCACGTCTTCGTATTAAGACATCATCCAATGAAACATTACTAGATTTCAATTTGCCCTGGCGATCTTGAAATACAACTATTTCCCCAGGATCTACACTTGACAAATTTAATGTCTCGGCGATTTCATCTTCGATTATTTTTTTTACACTTTCCACAGCGAATTTACTATCGGTTTCTGTTTTTTTTTATTCTGATAAAGGTCGTCCCCAAATATCAATCATTATACGAAAACGCTACGTTTTTCTAAATCATAACGCTATCGTTTTTGCCATTGCCTGCTAGTATATTCATTAACAACAACTTGTGGTGGTTTCCTTGGAAATTTAGATATCTCTGCAAGGACATTTAATACTTCACGACCGCATATCGGTGGATCATTTAACTGTTGTGTTGGTAGCGTGGAATAAACAATTGGAGATGACTTTGTTATTGTGGATACATATCGCATGAATTCTTTTGGTGGAGCTAATCCATATGAATCAAAATAGACAATTCCACGTGGATCAATTGCATATGCGACCCAATGAGTTCCTTTTCCGCTGCTGTTATCAAGATTGATAATACCCGTTTCATTTTTCATTGGTTTTGACGGTAATTGATCTCTCATGAAAACTCCTCTAAAGTTTTTTTATTGATAATGATTTTACAGCATCAATTAAATCAAAATTGGACATTGGTGAAAATCCTAGGGATTTTTCCACTAATAAGCCGTTCCTGGTATTCTTAGGCCCGTGCCCTTGTACCAATTGTATGGGGTTCCTGGTAGTATTAGACCCTTTCCTTTTTTTTTATAGCCTTTCCCAGTAGCTTTTTTCAGGGCCATTCCTGCGGCAGTACCAACGGCTCCTAACGCTGCCGCCTTCGCAACCGCTGGGGCAGCCGCTGCAATCAATGCTGGAATAGCAGCTAACAGCGGGAATATTCCACCTGATTTTATCATATTGGCGATTGCTGCTTTCGATAAATCAATTTGAACTCCTCGTTTGTTCTTTAGCGCATCATTGAAATGTTTTATTTGACGATCTGTCAGTGATAATTTATGTGCACCACCGGACATTTGAGTGGGTTTCAGCGTTATTGTAGTTCCACATTCTTTAGCCGACTTTGATTTCAATTTCTTGACCTGACCATCAGTCAACTGGACATTAACAATACTATATGTCATTCTATTCTAAAATGTAATTTACACTTTCAATTGATCTTATTGCGAAAATCCTAACTACAGGTTTTCTACTGGTGCATCAATAAGTCTCATTCGTCCGCCAACTCCTTCTAACAACATTGATTTATCACTGAGAATGACAGCAACTGCTCTATAATCAGCTATACCAGCAGGGCGTTGTACCCGAGCTTGGAAGTATATATCAACAACAGATTGTCTCATCATGTCAAGATGTTCCAATGAAAAGTAATAAATCGGATAGTGTTTTTCAAAATCAATTTGCGATATTTGCAAACCAGTATCAACATTTTGATCACGACCCATATACGACAATATTCTATGATATACACGAGCTATGTTGTTGTTTTCATAATTAAGATGTACAATCTCTGCTGGCTCTTGTTGTCCGTTTATTCTCAACGAAACTTCACTTACTCCTAATTTATCAAATATCATATGACTAGATAATTGTCGACCCACTCGATTTGCATCCTGTAACGCTATAAAGATATGACGTGGAGCTGAAACACCTTGTTTTGATGCTAAGTGCCATGTAAATGTGCCATTTACATTATCCTGCTTCGTATCAGTCGTTGTTGTTAGCCAACTTAGCAATGATTTTCCACCTGTGTCCATAAACGATAGTAATTCTTGCTCTATTGTAACTGCTGGTGTCAAGACGGGTATCCATAGAACCAATTTATTTAAAATGACTTTACCATCAACAACATCATCATCACGCCAGATTGCATCATTGTCATTCTCCTTTCGCACTAACACGACTGTATGCTTTGCTCCATAGATGACTTTTCTGACATTTCTACAGAATCCGAATATATGATGTAACGGAATTGCACATGAAAACCGTCTATGTTGTCCTATTAATGCTCCTTTTCGTGTTGCAAATCCTAGATTGAAATTATCATTGATCCTTTTTAAAATGTCGAATTGAGCGCCTGGTTGGGCTTCACGGTCTGGATTAGCATCGAGTTGTTGATCAGCTTCTGCAGTAGCTTGCGCAGTTCGTACTTTAACAAATTGATAATGGTTCGGATGATCAGAAGTATCCTTAGCAAACATCATAGACGGACCAGTCGACCTTGTATAATCATCAGAATATCTCGCAAGTCCGATTATTGTTGTTGCAATATCAACATTTTGTTCTATTGATTCAATTTCTTTTCCATCAATGATATATCTTGCACTGTTAAATAGCGCCATAATGCCATTATTTACGAAACCAACTCGGATATTTTGGTTATCCCCATATGGCGTATCAGCTGCAACATTTGTTACAAGCTCTCCTTCTACTTCAATAAACGCCTCACACGGCAAAAAGTATCTACTTGTATCTTGAACTTGAAGTTCAACTCTCCCTCGTTGATTAGGCTCTCTTGCAGGATAGGCATAATACTGATAGTTAATTTTAGAATCATCTTTATTCATCGGCGCTGCCATATCAAACGCTGGATCAGCAATTTTTTTAAATGCCATTTATACTAAAACGTGTCGTTTTTCTAAATCATTTTCTTTTACGATTTCCTCCAAGACCGCTTCCCGCTATCATACTTGCAATATTACTACTATCTGGTGAAGTCATTGCTAATGATGCTAGTTTTTGTTCCACTGCGTTATTTATCACTTTACTGACATTTGCAGGCATCATTGTTGTTGAAGGTAGCGGTGGTGGTGGTTTTCGTCCGAATCTAGATTTCACCAATGACGTTATTCTATTCTTTGCGGTAGAAAAGGCCGTTCCTGCAAGATCTCCAACAGCGTTAATTCCCTTATTACGAATAACATCAATGGCTTTCATCGCTAATTGTTTAGCAATTGGTGCTACTTTTGGGGCTGTTCTTGTGAATAAACCCGCTATGGTATTTCCAAGGCCGTCTCCATAGTATGCCTTATAAACGGGCAATCTTGAGTTTACCACATACACGATTGTTGGTTTATTGTGATTATAGTGTACTATCATCTTATTTGAAATGACTTTGTAATTTCTAAATACAATTTCAATCACTAAATTCCCCCGGAATTCCGTCCATTAACTCATCCAAGAGTTCTCGATACGTATGAATATCAATTATCCCACCTTGGAATAATCGTCTGCAAATATCAAATGCTTCATTAGTTATTTCGACTGAGTTATTCCCAGCTCGCTTACCTCCCATAAGAACCTCAAGTCGTGATATATCATTAATGATATTACTAGGACACATATGAGAATCCTGATGAGAACTTCCATAACCCTCTCCTGAAGTACTTTCTGGTTCGGAAACGTTTTGAATTTCTAGAGCTGGTTCGGAAACGTTTTGAATTTCTGGAGATTGTCGACCTTGACCTCGACCTCAACCTCGACCTCGTCCTCGACCTTGTTGTTGTTGTTGTTGTTGTTGTCGTTGTTGTTCTAAAACATCCGCATCAACTCCTATTTTAAAAACTCTGTATTCCACTGTATTCTTATTTAAATTGCCGGTGATTTCTTTATTAATTTTATATATCCAATCCACCCATTGATCTTTTTTTATTGTGTTTTTTTTATACTCGTCTTTTAAAAATTCTTCTCTGTTATAATAACGTTTGGCAGCGAATTCACCAAATGACGCATAGTCTTCATCTTTCAGCAATTGAAATTGTTTGATTTCTTCTATAGCTTCATCAGTGAATTTCTCGCTAAAGGGAACACATTTTTTAGTGGAACCTTTTTCAATAGAATCACTAGCATCTTCAACGGGGTTATCATCAGTATCAATATCAATATTACCCATTTGTTGTATTTCTCGCTGAGTTTGTAACTCACCTGAAAGCTGTTTTATTCCCTCCTTGGTTTTTTCAGTTTCTGTAGCAATCTTTCCTAATACATCAATAATAGGTACTGCTCCCTCTTTAGGGATGTCGCCGTATATAGCACGTTCTGTTGCAAGTTTCATATCTTTAGTGGCTTTAGTTACAGGGGCAAAAAGTTGTTCGCTTCCAATAGAAAAGTCAGTCTGCGCTTGCTGTCTAAGTTGTAGTTTATCTCGCACGTCATCTCGAATTGGTATAAACTTTTTCAGTAATGCTAACCTCTCACGGGCTAGTCTGGTAGTTAATGCTTCTGATGTCATTATTGGAAATGCTAACGATTTTTCAATTGTCGGTTTCAATGCTTGCATCAATCAAATGTCTTATAGATTTCACTTTCAAAGCAATCTCTGACCGAACTTGGTACTGTTCCCCGAGTTTCTTTCTAATGGCTTCAACTATACTAAATAGCCGAATGAATAAATTAATATCATTGTTATACAAAGAAGCATTAACCGCTTTTTGGATTCTTTTTATCAGTGAATACATTTTAGGTAGAACATATCTTCCATGTTTCAATTGTATATCAATTTGTTCAAATTCATTCAAAAGTCTGTCTTCATTCAAAAATTCAGAGAGTACGATTCCTTGATTTCTTAAATTTGATATTTCTGTGATGATAGATGTAATATCTTGAAATTCCATTTATTGAATATTATTACTAATGTATTTTCTTATCTTTAAAATATTTGTATCGAAGATATTCATATACAAAAAAAAACAAAACATATACAATGCCCGTCTCTTCCTCATTCGAGTTTCGAGGCAAGAAAGGGCACATACATTAAAGACTTATACAATACCCTAACCCCCCAATCGAGTTCAAGGGCGGGTTATATGGGTATTAGACGTGAAATCCAAGTGATTTCTTTACAAACATATAACATAAAGCCTCATTTGGAACCTCTTTCGCGCCAAACGACGTCAAAGAGGCCCAGAGGGGGGACAGCACATTCTTGGAACTCATTTAGTGCCTTCGCATTATATAAGCCCAAGGGCCACAAACATAGATCTCCCAATTGGAAGCTCTAACGTAACAAATGCTATATTAGGTATTGTAACAAATGCTATATTAGGTCTTCCGGAAGATATGTTGTGGGGGGGGGGACAGTACATTACATATATACAATGCGATTATATTGGATATACAATGAATGAATATTTACAATGAATGAATATTTACAATGAATGAATATTTACAATGCGATTATATAGGATTTACAATGAATGAATATTTACAATGCGATTATATAGGATGGTTATATATATACAATGCGATTATATAGGATGGTTATATATACAATGAAATGATAGGATGGTTATATGATAGGATGGTATGATAGGGACAGTACAGGACGATACAAACATGAAACGACGGGGCGGACCAACACCCAATCTGCCAATCAAAAGCAACCCAAGAAATTAACCCTGGTTGCAGTTGAAAAAATTCAACCACACCATGTCAATGGCGTGGGAGTTTTGATTGGCAATATTGGGCTTCGTTTAAAGCCCCAAACTTATTACGACTCATATTATATATAAGGTGAACTAATACTGCAGTGTCAATGTGTAGGTGTGTATTTATTTTCCTAGCATTTCATAATGAATATTGTGTAGTAATTTCAATGGAAGCTAAGTATTTAAATAAAACATTAAAACAAGAAATACAACTGTTAAATAATAGCAATTTTTTTATTAATTTCTATAATATTACGATTAAATAATCGTAATAATAATGGATTTACATGACGAGATAACTCTGTCATGGGGATCCCTGTCAATTCAGGACCTGCTATTTCTTGAATCGAGAATGATATTTTTCTGAATTTTATTACACATAGCCACACTAAAAAAACTAAACTACATGTAGCGCGTTTTACTACCCTGACCTCACATACAATCTATTTTAATTTGTAATTATAAAGTAATTTCATTTTCATACAAACGCTGTTAATGCTGTCTTTGTAATTGGGATTTTTAAAAAATCTATTAATAGAACCCTGGCCTCGGCCATACATAACTCTGTCAAATTGTCTACCTACAGGTTTTTCCAACAAAACCCTAACTGCTGTTCTCAATACAGTCTTTAGAAACAAGAAACAATAACACAAAATCAAAATCCGTACATACCTGATACGTATAACCATTAAATACGTACATGAGATCACACACATCATTAATTCAATCCAATTTCACATGTCGCACGAATTACATATCCGGGAATCAATATCGAAAGTAGGATAGTCACGTGACGATCAGTAGTAATGAGGGGAAATACGGAACAAAATAGTAATTATTGAGAGTTATCTTGTAAATAGGAAAACTTTATTCTATGTCCATTTTTCTTTGAGATAGCTGTTTGACAAATCCCTTCAGCAACTTTTCGTACTGAAGGCATACATATTTCAAAATATTTCCCTGCAGCATTCATTGATTGAAAAATTCTTTTTTCATTCGTCGTTGTATCAAATGACTGTACTGGTCTCTTTCCAACTGACTTATAAGTCCCTGTCTTTCCTCTTTTTGTATTCTCTCTTTGAGAAATGCATTGTAAATTGGAAATCGCGTTATTTTGAATATTAGAATCAATGTGATCAATAACACAGCCATCTTTAATCGGTCCCATATAACACTCAAAGACTGCCCTATGACAGAGATATCTCTTTCCTCCAGCAGTAAAACACAAATATCCTTGATTATTAACAAAACCAATTGGTTTTTTCAGTCTACAGTGTCTAACAACACCATTACGAGATATTTCATAATTAACGAGTATTGGATGTGGTCTGAATTCTTGCTCCATTTATATATAATAATACTATTTGTCTAATTCATTATTTGCTTTAATTATAAATCTATTAATGTAGTCTTGAGGGGTTTTTATGATTTTGTCTTTGACAGAGTCATGGTTAGGGTCAATGATGGCGTTTTTTATTCGTTTATCATAATAACGTTTCAATTCTCTAAACCGCTTACCCCCACAATTGATACATAATTGTGATTTTCCTCTCACACCCACCCCACAATTTATGCATGGGGACGGGCCTGTCGAATTATTTCTGACACTCTGTAAATGATATCCACAGAATTCACCTCTACACGATTTATTGCATGGGGTTACTGATCCAATCATAAGCCATTTGCAGTGATTCATTATATATAAACAAACTTTTCTATTTAAATACTTGTCTTATTTATATGAATGAAGAATTCAAGAGATTATCGGCAATCAAGCCTCAGAAAAATATTAAATTCAATCTTGATAGAACTCTCGAAGATGTACCAAAAGAGAGAATAAATAATAGAAGTCTGATTAGAAAAATACGAGATTGTGTTCATGAGTTTAAACAGGATGGTGCATCACACACCTGGTCAACATTTAAAATTGATGGTGTTGTTGATGCTAGAATGAATGATGAAACAGCAGCTATGATACTATCACAACTTGGCAATAAACGGTATTTTCTCAGAGTGAAATTCATTATCAATTTAGAATCGGGCGAATGGGTTATAAGAGACAAGTTTGAACCAATTCTCAAAGATAGGACAACAGTTATTGTTAGCCGTGATTCCAGACCAGGGCTGTTAACTGGAATTGATAAACCATACTATGAAAAAGCGTATCCAGAAACAGCAGTCGTTTATGGGATGTATCCGTTAAATAAGAAACCTGACATTGGAAAACTAGCACCAATGAAACAGTCAACGTCAGCGGAAAAGCCACTCAACTGTGTGGCACAAAGAGTCTTAGAACATTTTACAAATGCACTCCGTGGGAATAAATTAACCGATCTAAGACATAAAAAAATAGATGAATGGGAGCTAACAGTGAAAGAGAACGGAGCAACTATTTCCGATATAGCTAGATTGGAAAAGTCGTTGAGATTTCCGATAACCGTTTTAACGATAACTGGCGAAGTATTATACGAATCGAAATACAATAAAAACGGAGCTCCAATCAAAATTATTGATCATAACAAGCACGCATGGACATCCGCGGTTACAATATTCCCGCGAGACAGAACAGTGAAGTATATCCCAGAAGAATTCACCAAGGATGGTATTCTCACTGAAGAAAGATTATTCGATGCTATTGCTAGTTTGTGTAAAAACGACCCTGTATCAGTATGGCTACTTCATAGTTTTGAAGATGAAGAATGTCAATTCAATCAATTTGTGAAACCTAACGGTGAATTATATCGCAGTGAAAGTCTACATAATAGGATGAAAAATCTAGCAATAAGTCTCAGTGAAAACGCTAGCGTTTTTAATGAAAAATCCGAAGATTACGAACAGTTACTTACAAATTGTTTTACAATTCCATCGGTTGCAGCTCATTTTTCAAGAAAGAAAAATAATTGGAAACCAACACGAAAAGAGTTTTTACAGGATGTTCAATCCAGCTGTTTGGAATATTATCATGGCGGTCTATGGAACGTTAAGTACAATCGTGAGAGTATGATATCAGTTGATATCGTTGCCTGTTATCCAGGAAGTTTTCTAGGATATGGATTCGCTGGTGAGTATTTTAAACGGTTTGGACATCCCACACATGAAATGACTCGCGTAGCTATTAATGGACCACTGCCTGATTTTGATTTGACCGGTTTTGCTTGCGTAGTATCATTTGAATTCGCTGAAGGACTTCATCCGTGTTGTTATGTTTGGATTGGTAGACACATGGCTGAAAGGATGTGGTTACCAATAGTGTTATTGCGATATATGATTGATTGTAAAGTGTTAGTTTCGTTGATTGTCAGCGAAGCGATTATCTCATATCAAAAACAAACTAATGTCTGGTTACCAGAACCAGAATGTCTTGATAGTATAATCGATAAGTCTAGAAAACATATTGATGCTGACGAGGAGTACATCATTGAATGGTCAAAAAAGATATTTAATCAACGAAATAATGAAGCAAAGGATCTCGGCCGAAGAATAATCGGTAAATTTACACAAGGTGGAAAAAAATTCAACTTTAAAAGACAATCCTCACGATTGATTATAGATGATGCCGAATACGACTTCGTTATTAAAGATGCAGTAGAGAAAAATAGATACGCAAATTGTAAAACAGCCTTCTTGTCCAATAAAACAAAGTTAGGTAGAATTGTTACTTACAGTGATGGAGAAAGCTCTGCATATCTACATTTGAGAGCTTCTATGCTGGGTTATGCATCTATCAATTTATTTGCAATGATAAATAGATTTCCTAGTATAGCAGTCAGAGTTGCAATTGATTCAATGTATGTCGATAAAAAATATATCAAAAAGATAACTAAATTTACTAATAGCGAAGAGACTTGGGGAACATGGCGAATTAAACATGAAATACAATGCGATTATTCTGAATCAGCAGACGTTGAGATTAAAAGCAGTTACCTAAAGAACGATAATTCTATCAGTGAAAAATCTATGTCTAAAGAACCACCGATATCAGATCCAATTTGTAGATATAAAACAGTTTATTTAAACGGTTGTGGTGGATCTGGAAAGACAACACGTGCGATAGAATTATATCGAGAGAGAACGTCCATGATTGTACTCACACCAACCCATAGACTAGCGAGAGAGATCAAACAACGAAATGTTGTAGCTTGCACGTATCATAGTTTTTTTCGATACAAGGGTGATGCTTGGACTCCTGAGCGAATGGGTGAGAAATTTATTCCAGCGGTTATTATTTGGGATGAAGCATGTACTGTTTCAGAAGATGTATTAAAAATGTTTCTTGATTGGTTATTGCAAAATAATACAAAAATTATATTGTGCGGCGATCATGGTCAACCACCACCATTTGTTGGTAGAAGTCCACATAATTGGTTAAAAGGATTTGTTGATTATTACGAAGAAATTGATACTGACTATAGAGCACTCGATGAGCAGTTACGTGAGTTTAAAAAACTAATTAGATTACAACCCGATAGAATTCAATGTGAAGTAGCGCGTGAAATAATTTCTGAAACACCTTTGAATGATTTTTGGGAAACATGGAAACCAAATGATTTTGTAGTAGCAAGTAGAAAGATAGTCAGAGACGCACTTCAGAAAAAGTTGTTTGAGCTACACAAGAAAAAATTCCCAACGTTTCCAGTACCATTGTGTTATAGACCATTGGATACACGAAAGCAGAATATTGAAGTTGAAATTCCAGGCCAGACGGAGAAACAGATTCTAGTGTTAAATGATATTGTGCTAGTTGATATCAATACTGTAGAAGATGCATTATGCGCTGATAAATCACCATGGACGCTTGGTTATGTAACAACAATACACTCGTCACAAGGATTGACCATCACGGATACAATTGTCTGGATAGTTGATAATCGCATTGAATGGTCAAATTTGGTCTATCTCGCAGTGTCCAGAGTACGACGAATAAATCAACTACGAAGGATTGTTTTCGATGATGATTTTAATGCAAACGATGATAACACTGATATTAGCATCATTAATAAAAAACTCTCTGGTTACAAACAGCAGGACAAAAAAAACAACGAGAATTTGATATTGATGCTGAAGTAATAATCGCATTAAAAGAACAACAGAATAATCACTGCGCCAGTTGCAATTGTATAATGCACTGGCAGTATTCGGATAAAGACCCTCGACAATTCACCGTAGACAGAAAAAATAACAGTCTTGGTCATGTCAGAAACAATGTGATGTTGACCTGTCTTGAGTGTAATAGACGTAACGGAGCTAGTTAAGACCATGTGGCGGTAATTGAGTATCGTCCGGAATGACTTGTAGTTGTTCGCGTGTAAAACCACGCTGAGGTGCAGTTGAATCCAATTTGTAGATTGGAGGTCTACCAGTTGATCGCGTTATGGTTGAAATTTTATGCGTAGTAACACTCCATATAGGATCAGTAGCTCTTCTTTTACCGCCTTCAAGCTCTCCTGGTTCGTATAAATATCTCACAGTAACATCACCGAGAAGTGGCTGAGTGCTAACCCGCTGTGGTTGTTCGGGAATATATTCTTTTTTTATTGCAATATTTGGTTTCATATTAATAGTTCGAGTAATCTCGTTATTTAACGCTGCAACTACACTCGGTAACCTTTGGACCCATTCACGAGATCGTTTTTCTTGGATGAATTCTTTTGCATATTGATATCCAAATAACCGTTCTGCAAGAGTTCTATTAAATCGTTCTACAATTGCCTGATCACGATGTAGCGCAGTATGTCCCCGTCGTATTGTAACACTATGAGTTTTCATTGTTGATAGAACAGCACCTTGAAACTCTTTGCTAGGATCAACTTGTAATAGATTTGGCCATCTTAGAGGACCTCGTCTATAAATCCTTTCAAATGCAGAAGCGACTTCAGAAGCTGACTTTGTTTTCAATGGTTCTGCTTGTTTAAATCGACTCGCAATATCAACTACAGTTAGCGCGTATTTGTAACCATGGTCATGTGGTAAAAACAATAAATCAGCCTGATGAACTTCATTGGGTACGGTAACATCAAAATGAGAATAATTAATTTGTTTAGGCGGTGGTAGATAAATTTGCCATATAGCCTGTTTGGATAACCAATCTTTTGCAGTGGATTTTTTCACTTTTGCAGCGTTAGCGAGTTTACTAATTGCTGCTTTACCCCTCCAGTATCCTTTCGGAGAATAATAAAAAGATTCCATACTATAAAAACACTAGTGTTTTCAATTACCAGCACCTAACACTAATTTGCCTTTCATAGCTGATTTGACCAACCATGAAGCCAATTTTTCTTTGAAGGATTTATCGGGAATAGCATTTAACGCATGAATTAATTTTACATCCGCGATATGTCTTTGTTGCAAATTATTGCTTTTATATGCAACATCATGAGCATGACATGCCTTATCAATAGCATTTATCGGATACTCACCAGGCCAGGGCTGATTTTGATCATCAAGTCTGATATCTAATCTCGTTCCGGGACCACAGTAGCTATATCCTGGAAGGTGTTTTTCTCCGGGGTATTTTGCCCATGGGGTTCCGAGGAGTTTTCCAAGTTTTGCGGCAATATCACCTCCGAGTTGCTTTTTTTTAAAAATCGAAATTTTTTTGTACCACATGTTACACACTTACCAGTAAGCGCTAGTCTATTGTTTTTAGTTGTAATGGTTGTCTGATCGGTTGTATCAGTACGCTGTTTACACTTAACACAATATAGATCCATAATTTATATATAGAGTTATGAATATAATTGATTTTTCAGCGACTAAAAGAAGAGAACCGGTAAAACACCACGCAGCGCTTCCGAATTCTGTCCGTGCCATTATAATCGGACCATCTGGATCAGGCAAAACACAATTACTGCTTAATTTGATAGTGCGATTTATGAAATGGGATAAATTATATTTAGTTGCCCCATCCGTAGATGATCAACGGTGCTATGAAGTGCTAAAAGATTTTAATGAAAATGCATCAGAACTTAAAGGTGAAAGTGTAATTGATTTTATAACAGATATTGATGATGCACCATCAGTAGAAGATCTCGATGGAGACATAAACAATCTTGTAGTGTACGATGATGTAATGTTAGATAATCAAAAGAACCCTGCTAGAATATTTTCACGAGGTAGGCATAAAAACACTGATGTGATATATGTCACTCAACGATATACTCAAATTCCAAAAGTGATTCGCGATAACTGTAATATTCTTGCTGTATTCAATGGCGTTGATACACATACGCTACGAAATATTTGGCAGACATGGTGTTCCGATATGGACTTCAATGGATTTAAAAATTACTTCGGTCATGCTCAATCAGTCCCATATGGATTTATAACAATAAATTTACACGACCCTCGGTCACGATATCGTATTGGACTTGATCAAATATTTGGTTAAATAGTTTGTATTAATCAGCAGCAGGGAGGGTGAAATGACAACATATTTGCGACCGTAGATGGCAGCAATTTGAGGGTGGTTATGACAATGTATTTGCGACAAAATCGCTAAGGCTCCATTTGTAAAATGGGGCCTTTAATTTTTTTTTGGTTAAAATATGAGATTTCGTAGGAAGGTTCCATTTGGCATTCTGAGGCTTTAATCGAATTTGTCGCAAAAATTTGTAGACGTAGATGGCAGCAATTTGAGGGTGGTTATGACAATGTATTTGCGACAAAATCGCTAAGGCTCCATTTGTAAAATGGGGCCTTTATTTTTTTTT
The DNA here is from genome assembly GCA_016746295.1 of Potamilus streckersoni. Lineage (NCBI taxonomy): Eukaryota > Metazoa > Mollusca > Bivalvia > Unionida > Unionidae > Potamilus > Potamilus streckersoni. The sequence goes on from JAEAOA010002205.1 coordinate 2,954,447, forward strand.
TGGTTAAAATATGAGATTTCGTAGGAAGGCTCCATTTGGCATTCTGAGGCTTTAATCGATTTTGTCGCAAAAATTTGTAGGGTTCACCCTCTCTGACGTAGATGGCAGCAATTTGAGGGTGGTTATGACAATGTATTTGCGACAAAATCGCTAAGGCTCCATTTGTAAAATGGGGTCTTTAATTTTTTTTTGGTTAAAATATGAGATTTCGTAGGAAGGCTCCATTTGGCATTCTGAGGCTTTAATCGATTTTGTCGCAAAAATTTGTAGGGTTCACCCTCCCTGCTGCTACACAAGATGCCATCCCTAATGATGTATAATTGAAGTATACACAATGTCATCTCTAATGCAACGCATTGGATATTAAATAAATTTAGATTGTATTTTGCAAATCCTATGCATAAAAAAAAACGCACAACAAAAAATTATGTGCATCAATTTTCTCCAGTGTGCATCCCTGATGGCTTGAAGGTAAAGGAATCCCATACAGTAATAGGATCAAAATGAATGAGCATATATTATTAAATATTAGTAATCAAGTTCCTTTTTATCATCATATGCAAATACCAAATAAATATGTAATCTGTATTATAAATGTTTCAGTCTTTTCTTCTATCTCCTTTAACTGATTAAAATATTAATTAAAAACTTTATAGAAAATATCTTTTATGAGCATTCTGTATTGAAATGATTCTACACCAAAGCCATCAAACAATTCAGGGGAAGTAACCACTCTGAGGATAAAATTCCTATTGGGAATAAATTTGGTTGTTTTCCTTTTTTAATTTACACCGTCTGACTCTCCATTATCTTGAACAAAGAGGCTGAACTTAGAACAGTACTTTGTAATAGAATTACAAACTATTTTTGGTAACTGATATAGATGTCAAAAGCCTGACAGAGATACATTCTCATTGCCCCAAAATGCCAGGTATAAAAACTATCCTTTATACAGTTCATGAACCACATAGGTGATTTCTTTTTAGAATGTAAAATGTAGTGATTTTAACCCTAGAACGTGGTGTCTAGAATTTTCACCAATTTTTTTTGTGCAAGTGTTGACATTGGAAACTTACAATTTACTGAGGGAAAAAAAATTTTTAAACAAGGAATAAAGGGTAGACTAATCTGGCAATGAATATTGTTAGTTATTATTGTTATTATTATAGTTGTTATTCTTGTTGCAACTACTCTAAACATTGTGCTTGAGATATTTCTTGATATGAGAGCAAATAATCGACTTAATATAGGATGAAAGAGATGTCCTCCTATATCATCCTGTCCCTTGTAGAGAGGTAAAAGTTTGAGAACCCAATTTATTGTGAAAAAACCATTTTCTTCTTTAAGTCAGTGACACTGACATCTCAGCTTTTCATCATGATGTTGAAAGGGTTCCTCCTTATTTCAAATGCAAGCTACCCATAAAGTTTGGCAACTGTGGATGGGGGAGAACATTTTATGCTGAAGTAATAATTCTTTTCCTATCAGCGACCTAAAGATTTTAAGTATGAAACTGATAGCCAACCACAAAATCTGAGAACATTACATAGGCAGGCATATAAAAAAAATTAAGAAAAGGATAAAAATCCTTAAAATGTAAGGTCCAATTTTTACATGTACACTTATAACTTTGCACATATAAACCAGTCAAAACAGAACCAGTCCTCTAAATCCAAAGTTAAGACATTAAGACACACACACTACACACACTTTATATATATATATATATATTAATCTGCTCCATCTTACCTTGTCTTTTCCCATGATGGCAGCGAGATCTGGTGATAATAGCCAGGGCTTCTCAACAGATGAAGAACCTGAAACACACATCCTTTTTCAAATATTTGTATATTCTTATCTTTCCATGTTAGTAAATATCCAGAGCAAAATGAAAGCCAATTTCTACATTAAAATGTTTCTTCCTAAATACTTAACATTTTTATTCATAATCCATTAGTAGTACCTTGACTACCACACAAATCCAGCCATTCCATGCACCCCCCCCCAATTTCCAGAACCTTTGGCAACAGTAGTGTAAAAACATCATCTGCTTGTGAAATGGAGCTCAGACTAGAGTTATCTCCCAAATAATAGAGGAAGTGGTACCAGATCCCATCAATTGTCAGTTTATACCAGAGCAGATGAGCATGGTCTTCCAGAAACATCACCACAGGGAGGGTTTAGAAAGGTGTGCTGATATAATAATTGGACAAATAATATCATTTAATTACATTTTATTCACAAAATGGTGTCTCCAAATACATTACACACTAATAATACCTAAAGAGAACAGGAAAGAGAAAGCGGTAATTACATCCCTTTGTTCTACAGTTTGATTATCTTAACATATATGTAAAGCAGCTTTAAATTTCATGAGAAATACAGCCCAGGAGTATCACACAGTGTATGCACTTGATATGGTCTGAAGATAATAAATACAGCTTTTTCTTTTGAATACATTCCAACGTCACATTAAAGTTATGATATCTGGTAAAAGGAGTCAGCAATATTGAGTACTCTACTTCTACCATGGTTATCCTTAACTGGATGATGACTTTTTTCCTATAAGAGATTAAGCCAGTCCTAAATGAGAACATTACAACTGATGGCCATGTACGCAATGACAACCATACCCGGATACAAGAACAAAAAAAGAAAGAAATAAAAGTAAAAATTTCAAGTGAATCCAGGAAGGTTGTACTAACTATAAGTGGATGGGCGATGGTCTGAGCTGCAGCCAAATGACTTTATTGATTCAATTCTTGTCTGTGCAAAGCTTGCTCTACCACATCTTGGTTCAAAATCTGAGTCCAAATGTGAGGATTCCAAAGATAGCTATGATTTTATGAGGCAAAATCTTCCTGAGGCATATTTGATATTTTGAGATCTCTGAGTATGCCAAACATGTTGCCCTCTTGAACGATGATGGAATGATGAAATCTTCTTCCACTGGTTTCACTGGAAGAAAGTGGCATTGTTGTATCACACAGTACTTTTCTGTTGACATCAGAGTGTTGGAGAGCACAGATCAGGTCCTGCATTACTACGTCTTTAGATTTAGTAATGTCGGTCAGGAGATGCATGAGCAATTATTTGACTGCCTGCTGATTGCATCATGTTCTATTCTACAAAAAATAGGACTGTGTCACTAGGACCATGGAACTATCAGATCTAAACTGGAGAGAGTTTAGGTCCAATAAAATGGTATGTAACATGCTGCACCTGCATGCTGAAGCCAGAGCTGTCAGAAAATACAGCTTCAATGAGATTCTATATAAAGGTTTGAAATAATCTGAACCAAGCCAAGTTAACATCCATGAAAGATCCCATTTCGAAATCTGTACCATGATGAATGAATGTGTCCCTGAAACCCTGACACTTCTTGTACACTTTCTAAATGGATGACCTTGAAGCTTGCGATATTGTCTCCATGACCAAAGCCTTAAGTTCTTTTCTTTGCTGGGCATTCCTGACATTAGCCAGGCATGAAGGGGTAGCCTGTCCTGGCAGGAATAAAAACAATTGATTCTCAATGGAAGGGAATTTTCCTGTGAGCTTCTATCACTAGATTGAGAACAATGTTTACCCAGGAGTTTTCCCAGCAGAGATGGGTGATCAGATTGAATCTGCATTTGCAACCCTTTATATTTTGAATTAATCTCAATACCAGAACTTCATAGAGGTAGAGGGGACAGAAAATGCACAAATGACAAATGTGCTGAAAGATGTATGGGTCATTCTTTGTGAAAGGTCAGGCTCTTCTGGACAATATATCACCCAGAATACTGGTCAGCAAAGGATGTGACCGATGTGGATAATTATATTCATTTGTGCAAACCAGGAATGGATCTAATGCAATTACTATGGCCTTAATTTCTAGAATGCTGATGTAGTGACGTACATCTGACTCCCATTTTTGACTGTCTGTGGTGCAATTGGACTACAGGTAGACTCTCCAACCATATGAACTGGTGTCCATGCAGAATATAACTTTTGGTTGTAGATTTTCCACAGATATTTCTGCTATAAACCATCATGTATTGTGCCACTGACAAAGAAAGAAGACTATTTTATATGTGATCATGATTTATTGAGCTGAGCAGAAAAGGCCATTGGGCCACCAGGACATTTCCAAGGCAATGAAACAAGTGTATGAGAAGAACCATATCCATTGCTGTTTTGTGTATTTCGAAGTGCAGAAACTCTTGCAAATTTCTACTCCTTGTCTGCTGAGGACGGTTTCCATTGGCTTTGTGCAACAGAAACAGCAGGAGTAAAAACAGCAAGGATTGTGAACTATTAACCTGACTGCTCTTTGAGTAACAACGAGATCTTCCGCAAAATTCATGCCTTCTCTTAATTGGATGACAAGTCCATCACAGAAGGGGAACTTAATAGGAAGGGTTTGAATAAATAAAACTTGAAGCTTTTACGAAATAACTTGGACTTGATTTCCATAAACAGATCAATCATTCACCATGAAAATGAGTCCAGCACACATTGGTAGTTGGGATGGCAAGTCACCAAAGAGAGAGAGTGATTTGTAGTTTTAACACATCTTTAACAATTTTAGTGATATTACTATGATGTCTGCAGTATGAGAGTTTAAAGCAATGTCTAGCACAGAGGCATCATGTCCCACCCAGTCATATCAATCTGACACCAGGCCAACCAGTACTAACACTAACCCCTTAATGGTGAGCACCAAGCAGGCAGCTGCTAGTACCATTTTTAAGTCTTTGTTGCAACTACACCAGGGTGTGAATGGAGGCAGTTTCTCAAGCCACTTAGGTCAACAGAATAGTCAAAACATTTATTTAAATCTTGTGCAAAAGTAATGGTAGTCTAATACTGCACTGTCATAGAAAGTATGTATGACTCAGTCAGTGCTCAAACCAGGTACTTTCTGCATCCAATGTGGAAGCTCAAGCCACTTAGGCCACTGAAATGGTCCTATACAGAACTGACTTGGCAGCTGTACTGGTAGCTTGGCAAGTGCCACATTCTGTCTTGCCAGTAGAAATTTCCAGGAAGTGTGCTGACTGGCTGGACAGTGAGCTCAGCTACCTGCTGGATAGGAAGTTTGTATCTGGGGCAGTACATACAGCAAAACAGACAGACTGGCTAATAGGATCCCCATACACTTCTCAGGGTTCCTGCAGACTTAACCAAAACAAATTCCATGACTTTTCCAAAACTTTTCCAGGGCCATTCAACAAAACTCAAGGACCGCGCTCTCTTGCATTATCAAGTAAAATGAATATAAAGAATGACATCTTTCAAAGAAAATAACAAATAAGTTACCAACAAATATTTTTAATATGTACATTTTAAATTTACCTGGGTTTGCACACATTGACTTCATGCAGTAAATCATGTTATAATCCAATTTTCAATGTAATTTGTATTCAAAAGTAAAAAAGAAACAATTCTATGCAGTTTTTGTATGTGTTCATATTTACAATATTAACAAAACATGTCACTTTCCAGTTGCTTTCTTGTATTTAGAGAGAAGCCAACTTTTTCTGCTCTATCTCCTTTTCAATGTCGTTTATAGACTCTTGTTTCACTTTTGCAGTCTTTCGGAGAGAATTGGACGCAGTTAACAGGCTTAGGTTATTGTCCATTTCGGCTTGTTCAGCATTTTCATCTGCTAATTTGAGCAATTGCTGGATGTCATCCATTAATCTAATTCTTTTATTTAAGATGTCACCCAGCTCAAGATCTGCTTTTCATTTTCTGCTCCTCTCACACTCATCCCTCTTTTTCTTTTCCTCATCCAAGTACTGTCTGTATGCATGTCTAGCATTTGAAACATAAGTTAACATTTCTTTACTAATATTTACATTTTTTAATGCCTCCTACACTCCGAATACCATCAATAATGATTCTTCTTGAAATGAGAGACAACTGCTTTTGGTTATCTCTTATGGCTTCTTTGTTAATGGAGAATCCTCGTTCAACATCTGCCTGGCCATGAGACAGAGTTAGAAGGTGTTTTACAACTGGCCACAAGACAGCATATTCCTTTTTGTTTGCCATCAAGGAATGAAAAAATGAATCTAAGCGGTCTTTCTGTCTGGAGAACTGAGCAAATTTCACAGAGTCTTCTGATTTCAAACAATTTTCCAAAAATGATTTGTAGTTTTTAGCCAGGGCATCACATTGGTTTGGATCTATTCTTCCATTGTTGACTAGAATTTTGACCAGTGAGTGGAATGACTGAATGCTTGTCTTTATATCCTTCATCATCATCTCTGGGTTTAAGCATGTCATATGTCTTACAAGTGCAAAAGTCACTGGTGATTTTGTCAGCAGTTTTGTGACAGCAGCTTGGAAGAATTTCCTGCAATCAATACGGAATGCCAAAATGTCCCTATCTATCAATTTTCCTGATTTTTTAAAGTCTGCAATCACAGTCTTTGTCACATAGCCAATTTCAATCATTGCAGGGTCTTTAAGATGTTTGCAATTTGTTAGATCCAATTTTATGAGCTTTGATGCCTCTGTGATAAGGTCCAGATGATCTTGAGCTACAAATCGCCCCATAAGACCACTGATCATTTTGAAAATGTCTTCAGCAAGGAAAGGCAGCAATGGAGTGTCTCCTTGAAATTCCTGTAAAAATGGCTCAAACTCTCTAGCCACTGAAAGGAAAAACTGTGCTTGAGGAATGAAGAGATGAGACTTAACCACTTCCTTTAGACTCTCAAATGATTTTAATTTTGGGTGCTTTTGAAGCGACTCAATATATGTTGCTAGGTATGGAAGGAGGGATATGACTTTCTCTACAACTGTGATATTCTCAAGCCACCTGTGCTTACAGAATTTTGGTGGCAGCTCCTTGTTACCAGATGCTTTTTGATAGTCCTCTATTCTGGCTGGAGAATCTTTAAAGAAGTAATAGAGATTGCTTAGTGTCTCCTCCAGATTCCACTCTGTGGCAGTGCAACCATGCCTGAAAGCATTATGAATTAAATGCAGGCTGCAAGATCCTGTTGGCAACAACGACTTTCCAGGATTTAAACGATTAATCTCTGCATTCAACATGTCAAAGGTTTTCCAGTTAACATTAGGTCCATCCATTGAAATTTGGAGGAGGTTCCTGGTGCCAAGATCTTGGATGATTGGACACAACATGCCAAAAAGATCATCTGCAGTGGCATGTCCCAAAAACTCAGATGTTAAAAATCTTGTCTGTACTCTTTCTGCACCCTGTTCCTAAAATCTGACATGAATGTCACATTGCTTTTGGCACAATTGTTTATTCAAACTTTCATCGAACTGCAAGACATATCCATCACACTTGCGTATGCTATCTTTTAAGATTGATGTAAAGTATGGGGCTAGGCCATGAATAGCAACATAACTTGTTTTGTCATAACCGCAAGTGAATTTGTTTGCAATTGCACTGTCTGGAAACATCAGTGAAAAAACTTGTGAAATTTCCTCATTGGAATTAAAGGAGCTGTGTGTATTCACTGTCCTTAGTGTCCACAAAATTTCTGCCTTCAATACATCATTTGATGATGTATATGACGTTAATGTTGGGGCAGGCTTTGTCGTACCTTTAGGTGATGGTGAGGCTAAAGGTGAAATAAAACCAGAGAGTGTGTTGTTCTGAGCAGATTTAATTGTTTTACAATTCTGCACATTCTTCTTGCTGGTGGAATGACTTTTGAGGGCAGCTTCTCCCATATTTGCAATATCTATAATTTTGCTACAAGCTCTGCATTTAGCAGTCCTTGGGTCTGAAGCATTCTTCTCCACCCATTTTTCATAGCTTGGGTTAGTCAGCCATCTGTTATTGAATGTGCACATACCAGGCATGTTGGACTAAACCTAAAACAATAAAAAATGAAAGATTTTCAGATTTAGCTGTCATTATGGGATATTGTGTATTTTATTATGTATTCAGAGTTTTCTAACGGTCCAATGTTCATTAAGTAATTATTTTTATAATCTTTTGGCCAGACTTAGAATCTAAGATTTAGTTAATATAATATTATGTAGTCTTGGTTATTTGAAATTAAAATACAATTTTCAGACAATGACAATTCTTTTCTTTAACTTTAACAAAAATTCATTAAGTATCCTAGTAACAGCAACACTAAAAATGCCATCAAAGTTTACCAGATACAGAAAAATATTTGATTAAAGTTAAACTATAATGGTAGTAAATATGTTTTATCCTAACATGGCAACCATCTTGAAAAATGGAAGTCAAATTTCCCACACTGTAATATTATTGAAATTTTGACTGAAGTCTTCTTGCAATTTTTTTTTAAAATTTTGAATTCAAATATTTTTCTTTCTTCAATACATGATCTATTCTCTTATTTATTTACTATAAATATTTATTTTTATTGGGGTTTTGGAAAATCGGGTGAATTTAATTGGGAGACCAAGACAGGTCTAATATTAAAACAGTTCTCCTAAATTTTATTCAGTACGGTTGGCTGGTCATTTAAAAACCGCTTCCGAACGAAAACTATAGTTTTTTAATATTCTGAAATGAATGTAAAGTAACTGCCCAAAATAAGAATATGAAATTTACAATAACAATTATAATCAGGTCGTACCGTACCATCTGCCATAATAAAAGAATGACTATGCCATATGAGATGTTACTACAGACCCGAAAAAAAAAAGAGAAATATAAACGAAACCAAAATTAGTGTTTACCATGTGCATTAGATCGAGAAAATAAGTGACTTTCTCGGAAGAAATTAACTTCGTTTTGATATATCGTGAAGTGCTAATTGCTCAAAATGGTGCAGCAAACAACATTAATTTCCCTATGGAACTACAAAGTAAATCATGTGAGATATACTGTTAGGGAACTTACTCTTGTTATACAAAATTAAGAGATAAATATAAATGAAACCAAATTAGTACTTACCTTGTACCTTAGATTGAAGAAATAACAGACTTTTTGGGAAGAAATTGGCTTCCTCTTGATAGACCTTCAAGCGGTTATTGCTCAAAGCGGCACGGCTGTTCATTTGAATTTTCCAAACGAACTACACCGGAAATTACGTGATACTACTGTTAGGGGAACTTACTCTTGTTATATTTAATGAAACCATTTATCGATCGTAATTTTATCGTGTTTTATTTAATCGGTACTCGTTGAAATTTGGAGTAATCAATTTTTTAACTCCATTGTCAGAAATTCCATGACTTTTCCAAAACTTAGCAAGGTTTTGACAAATTCCATAACTTTTCAAGGCCCTTGAAATTTATTTTCTAAATTCCAAAACTTTTCCAGGATTCCATGACCCGCGGGAACCCTGACTTCTGCATCAGCTGGAATGCAACATATCTTGCCAATGTGATGGTCACTCATGAATCTCTAGACCAGCTGGACTGTCTGTTTGGCAGATGGGATGGTGGTGTATGACCAAAACTGATGGCAAATTATGTTATCCATAAGTCCACAATGATGCCCATGTGCCTGGACTTACAGGCGCTAAGGATATGCTAAATAATACAGCAATTTTAAAACCCAATACACAAAATATGGTCAAACTAAGCTTTTATTCCATGGATGATGGTTTTGTTTGCACAGAAAAAAGTCGTAGAAAATACTGTCATAAATTACCTTTCAAGAAAAATTATAGTATTTACTAACACTTTATTTTATAGCAAAAATGTATAGTTATGTATTTCATCTATATTCAGATGAATCAAAAGTTGCAGATATTGCATTTTTTGCCTGTTGCATCAACAACAACAGTACTTCAGCTTTGAAAAAGGATAGTTAGACTGCATAAGTTATACTGCTGTTTGACATTTTTGCAATGCAATAAAATTTTGGAATCTCGTATACCCAATACATTTACTATGTTTTTTTAAATTATTTTGTTTCAGTTTTATTTTGTCACTAAATAGCCTATAATATCCAAAACATTATCGGTTGGTTGCTCAACAATTTGACCGTAACTAATGCAATTTTCCGATAAAAATGGTCAATTTATGGCATTTTTGCAATCCCCTATCAGAAAGCTAAAATCAACCTATGATGAATTTCCTTCAAAAGATTTGAAGAGAAATGATAATTGTTGATGACAACATAAAAAATATAATTTCTGTAATGTATAACATCCATTACCTGGCAATAAATAATGTATGCCTTATTCCCATTGAATTTTTAATATTTATGGGTTATGTTATTTTTTTCATATTTATAGCTGAATAAACTTCAAATTGTCCATTTTCATTAACTTTATATATTATTTCTTTTGAACATGACCATTTTCCTGTGATAGGGTGTTGCTGCCGACTCCAACCAATGCCTGGATGCCTGTGAAGAATCAAGGACTGACAATTCCACAAATTCTTGTTCTTCTATCTCAAGCTGGCCTTATGTAATGGTAACTGTTTGCACTGTTCTCATCACTTGTGACAAAGGCAGGGACAAACATGACATCTCTCACTACAATAGCCAGCTTTAGGATGCAGACTCGGCACATCAAATTCCATCATTCTACCATGTTTCTTTGCTCCTTTCTCAGTACTGTAGAGATGATTTCATCTGACCATGACACACAACACTGCATGTTGTTGCTGAGAAACATCTGGCACAAGCCAGGCATGTGTCCTTCATGATATGTTGTTGTTGTTTTGTGGGTTTAACACCATTTCTCAGGCTATACATGGCAACCAGTATATTCGGTGGAGTAAGATCCCAGGAAAACCATAGAAAAAGCCACCAACGAATGGGAAGCTACTGGCAAACTTTCTTACATACCCATCTTGGCTAAGCCCAAGACTTGAACCCAGATGGATAGAGATAAGATGTCAGTGATATGTAAAGGTGAGTGCCTTAGACTACTCTGCCACCCAGTGTCCCTCAAATGACATAATAACAGACCAATTACTTGACAAAGCTGAATCAAAAGTATTATTAATCATTAGGCAGATGCTTCAGATGACCTATCATATGGCAGGTAATTAAGATGACACAGTAAGACTATCATATGGCAGGTAATTAAGATGACACGGTAAGACTATCATATGGCAGGTAATTAAGATGACATGGTAAGGCTATCATATGGCAGGTAATTAAGATGACATGGTAAGGCTATCATATGGCTGGTAATTAAGATGACACGGTAAGGCTATCATATGGCAGGTAATTAAGATGACATGACAAGTCTATCATAATGCAGGTAATTAAGATCACATGGTATGTCGATCATAAGGCAGGTAATTAAGATCACACGGTATGTCTATTATAAGGTAGGTGATTTTGATGACATGACAAGTATATCGTAAGGCAGATCATCATGATGACATGATAAACCTATCATATAAAACATAATTAAGACAGCATGACAAGTCTATCATAAGGCAAATAATTAAGACAGCATGACAAGTCTATCATAAGGCAAATAATAAAGACAGCATGAAAACTATATCATAAGGCAAGTAATTAAGACAGCATGACAAGTCTATCATAAGGCAAAAAAGACAGCATGACAAGTCTATCATAAGGCAAATAATTAAGACAGCATGAAAACTATATCATTAGGCAAGTAATTAAGACAGCATGACAAGTCTATCATAAGGCATATAATACAGACAGCATGAAAAGTCTATCATAAGGCAAATAATAAAGACAGCATGAAATTTATATCATAAGGCAAGTAATTAAAACAGCATGACAAGTTATCAAAAGGCAAGTAATTTAAGACAGCATGACAAGTCTATCATAACACAAATAATAAAGACAGCATGAAAACTAGTCTATCATAGGACAAGTAATTAAGACTGCATGACAAGTCTATCATAAGGCAAATAATTAAGAAACAGGAAAATTATATCATAAGGCAAGTAATTAAGACAGCCTGACAAGTCTAACATAAGGCAAATAATTAAGACAGCAGCATGATAAGTCTATCATAACACAAATAATAAAGACAGCATGAAAACTATATCATAAGGCAAGTAATTAAGACAGCCTGACAAGTCTATCATAAGGTATATAATTAAGATACAGGAAAATTATATCATAAGGCAAGTAATTAGGACACAGTAAGTCTATCATAAAGCAGGTCATTATGATGAGATGACAAGTCTATCAGAAGGCAAGTAATTAGGACACAGTAAGTCTATCATAAAGCAGGTCATTATGATGAGATGACAAGTCTATCAGAAGGCAAGTAATTAAGACAACAGAAAAATTATATCATTAAGTTAAGTAATTAAAACATGACAAATCTATCATACGAAGAAGACAAATTTAGTGCAAAATCCTCAGCCACAATTTAAACAGAGTGCTAAACAAACATAAATTTTGTTGAAGTACACTTCTTTGGGGTAAGAAAACTTTAAAGAATTATTCAATTCATGAAAGGGTACAGGTGGATCTGATATGGATGTATAAAATGATGTCTGACTGGACTTGGTCAATATAACAATTCAACAGCAAATCACTTAGTCCAATTTCTAATTTGGCAACAAAACGACTTTAACCCTTTAACTACTACAGCTGTTCTGCAGTTTCACTACTGCTGAGTGATAGCGTATCAGTTACTGAGACTACTGATACTGTTTACTAGGCTGAATACTAGAGCATCGTCATGGCTGACTACGGAAACTGAAAATAAAACATGGTTACATTTATATTCATTATTTCATTAGTTTTTGCTGGATTTCAGTGAAATAAAAAGCAGCTTACCTTGTATAGTGTCTGTTATTCATATATTTCCATTTTATTTACTCCTACAACAATCAGACAAGAAATCCCCGTCGCGTAATCTGTTTTGAATCACACAAAATAAATCATCATTTGATTCAAAATCACATACATCTAGTGTTGAAACGGGACTAACTTCATTATTTGATCCATTTGCTAAGAATGATCCATTTAACTCCTTGATATCACTTGCACTGAACCCTCTAAAGTCACAAATATCTGACTAGGAATCCATTTTTGTTTATCTCAACTACACGTGTTTTGTACATTGCCGGAAATTTCCTTCCCGCGTGTCTAAATTTAACCTCTCAGCTTTCCAACTGGTATCAAAATGTTCAGTAACCAGTCTTCTCGTTGGTTATCATAATGAAAAATAAGTAAATATCTGTACTTTCAACCAATCAACGTTTACTTAACATAGCAGTTACGTCCGCATAGATGGGGTATTGAGTACAGCAGAACTACGTGCTCATAAGCGACACTGGGGTTTTAAACAAGGCTTATTGACACTGCATATATGCATCAGTGGGGTTCAGGAGATATTTACAGGTGTCGTTCAGATGCGGTAGTCGTAGTTAAAGGGTTAAAGAACTTGTCTTACTAAAACAAACCAAAAAGCATGGCACGTCTTTTATTTGAAGAAAAAAATCAACATTTAGGTTAAAATTTTCCATGATGGATGAAAATTAAATGATAACCTTGCCATCTTTCATGACTGTAATTCAGAGGTGTAGTTCGCATGTGGAATAATGAACTTTACAACCCACTGTCCCCTACATCATCTAATCCATGTTGCTAATATTGACAGAATCATCATCCGCTCTTGCCAAGTTACTAATACTGACCGCCATCATCCTTCATGCAATGTTACTAATATTGACAGTCATCATTCCAAATTAATATTATTGACAGTCATCATTCCAACCAATCCAAGTTACTAACACTGACAGAATCATCATCACATTCTGCTAAAGTACTGACAGTCATCTTACCATCTTGCCAAGGTACTAATATTGACAGAACCAAGAAGAAGCCAATTAAATAGGAGTGTAACTTATGTAATAAAGCTTTTAAATTATTGTTCATGCAACAAGATTTAAAGGAAATTAAAGTTATATAGTAACCTATTTCTTCCTGTTTGCATTTTGTCTAACAGACCTCTCCAGTAACCAAAGTGGTTCGAGCAGCCACCTTTGATGCGGGAGGTCATGGATTCAAACCCAGTCCAAAGTCATACCAAAGGCTTATAAATTGGTGATAGAAAACAGCCTTGCTAGGCACTCAGCATTAAGAGGTTAGTAGTATGACTGATTGTCCTGGTGTCAGGATAATGTGACGGAGTGAGATATCATGTTACATTTCTGCATATGATGACAGTGCTAGACATTTATGTAAACTGCCACACTGAAGACATCATAGCAATATGGCTGAATTTATTTTTAAAGCTACGTTAAAAATCCAAATCGCATTTTCCCATTATACTGCATGATGAAATGCAGTATAATGTCCGGATTTGCAATATCTGGTTATACTGGTTCTACAGTATGCAGTCAATTAAAGTTTAACATAAAGTTCTAATCAACAACTTTAGCTACAATTCTAGAACATTAGAAATAAATGCAGTAATTTAATACAATATTAACTGACCCTCTCTCTTCTTCCTTGGCTTCTTTTCAGTATTTTCATATTTCTGAAAAAGAAAGGATAAAATAAAGAAAAACACTGAATCATATCAGAGATTACACATATCAGTGATTACAATCTACATGCCTTCTTTTACACATATTCATACATGCTGGTGTTTTAGCAGTATAACAATTTTACCTACTCATGTCAATTTTCAGCTATCAACATTATAAATCAAAGAAAAATAAACTGATCTGATCATGAATGATATGGGTGCAATCTGAGAGCTGTTTATATGGTGGTCTTTAAAAAAGGCAAACATGGAGACAAAACACCTTTTCACAAGCTCAAAATTCATTAATGCTGCTATGGAAAAGGGTTGTGTCGCAGTTGCCTTTGTGTGAAGGAATGTTTAGCTGAAGCCCTCTCGTGACATCATGAATTTCTAACTCGTATCTAAAAGCAGAATGTTGCTAAAGTTTTGGACAAATAAATAATATTATGGCAGCCAGTACCAAGATTTAAATTTTAAAAAAAACCACTTTGAGAAAAACGAAGCAAGCAAATTAACTTTTAATTAACATAATTAAGCAGTAATTACTATGCAGGGTTTATGCTACCAGATGAAGTGGGCAACTGAGTTGCTTAAAAATGTAAACTTCTTCTTTTGTTGGGAAAGCCAAAACAATTTCACCTTGATTATATTTAGGGGTATACTGAATAACTGTACTTTATAAAAAATGCCTGCTCACCCTAGCCAGGTTAGTTCCAGTGTTGTGTTGTAGCTGAATGCGAAATGTAGGCATCAAGCCATCAAATAGCTGGTGTTCATATCAAATACACCAACAAACACTTGCAAATTCACAAGCATGTGTTTTGATTGTTGACTGACCACTAACTCTTTCTGGAATAAGCTGGCAACTATCACAGTCCGATTTCCACAAGTTATTCTTTGATGATAAAAACATACAAACTTGTGTTCTGAAACTTAAACAATAGTATGTAAAATGCAATTTGTGTTTCAAGAATATAATACGTGATCTGAATATTTTAACTGCCATGTGTACATTTTCTTCATTAAATCAGTTTGAACCTGTAAATGAACCTATAATGATGAAACAATGGTGGACATCGCTATGTCTGAGAACTACTACTTTATCAAATTTTCTGTTTTTCTAAACTAGTGGGCAAATAAATTCAGGAAAATAACAACTCACAGAAAGCAGTCTAAATATTATGTTATTTCAGATCTAGCCTTAAAATGCAATTATGTAGATTTTTCATATGGGTTTCCTGTAATTATTGCATCATATATATAGTCTTTCTATGCTCAGATTGTCATTTTTGCCAGTTTTATTAGTAATAATTATGATTATGCATCTTGGGGGTTGGCATATATGAACTTACAACAAAGCAGTTGAGGTTCATATTTAATGTGTGTGTCCATGTGTATGTGAATCTGTGTGTGTTTATGTTTGTGATTCTGTATGTGTGCGAGATTTGGATTTTTAATGCAGCTTTAGAAAATGTTCAGTCATAACACTGTGGTATCATCTGCAGTGTGGTAGTTTATCATGATGTCTAGCACTGGGGCATCAGGCTGTAGACATTTAACATGATGTCCCACTCAGTTACATTATCCCGACACCAAGCTGACCAGTCAGTGCCAATTGAGGCAGCTGATAGTACCATTTCTGTAAATCATTGGTACAACTCAACCAGGGTTTGAACCTGTGACCTCCTGCATCTGAGGTGGACGCTCTAACTACTTAGGTCACCAGAGTGGTGTTTCACATTTAATATAATTTCCCTTTGATCTGATAACTGATCATGAGGACTGATGGTTACCTGGTAGACTTTTTCAAAAATTGTGTTAAGATAAATTAAGACTTATGTATTTTTAAAATTTTTTTAGTTTTATTGTTCTTGAACAATTCTAAAACCTAGACTCTTTTTCAATAATAATAATAATAATAATAATAATAATAATAATAATAATAATAATAATAATAATAATAATAATAATATTTATATATGAACATTTGTTATTCTATGCACACTGCTGGACCACCCTACCCCATGCAGGATATATGAACTTGTTGTCATTTTATGAAACCTGGTCATTGGGTCTTTGTATTATTTCTGGAATCGCAATTAAATGATTAAGTAGTCTGTGCTCAAACATAGGGAAAACATTTTTTATGTCAGTCAAAATCACTGGATTCTTTCGAGGGGTGTGGGCATTTAAGACTGAATTGTAAGGTTTAAGATTTTTTACTCTATTCAAAATGGACGTAGTTTAAAAAAAAAATTAAAATGTATATTATTATTATAATTCACTTCCAAAGATTTACAACTGAATCATACATGGATCAAATGATAACAACACAATAATAATAATAATAATAATAATAATAATAATAATAATAATAATAATAATAATAATACATGCAATATCATTATTAAAATCTATCATAAACCTTTGCAGTGTAGAATAAATTATAGAGGCAGAAAGTCCAATTTCTATAAGAACATTGTTTCATAGCAATTATTTAAAAATCCCTCTTATATATACTAAAAAGATCAATATTGGAGTGCAATACAACTGTCTGATATTACAGTACTAGGCCCAGTTCTTGTCCACCTAAAACAAGGAATATAACAACATTGCAATCAATATTAAAACAAATTTGTGATAGCATCAATGAACAGAACTATTGAAAAAATGGATAAGAACTCAATAGTTTATCTAAACACTTTTATCTAAGATCTTGGTAATTTGTATGAACATAGATTTCATGACCTCCATCCTAAAATAGTACTAAATTATTACTATGAAACAGACACTATTCTCCAAACAATCTGCATAGACTCATATCTGCCAGCTCATTATGCGATGACAGTGTGCAGTTTCTAACTGGAGTTGACTTTTAAGTATATATATATATATATATATATATATATATATATATATATATATATATATATATATATATATATATATATATATATATATATATATATAGGATTAAATAATCATGGTTGGGTATTTATCTATGTGTAAATTTTACCTAATTACTCACAAAGTAAAAAAAGTCTGAAGGTCTTAATGTAAACTTTGTGAATGATTAGGTAAACTTTACACATTGATAATACCCAACTATGATCATTTAATCCTTGTAATTCCAATTTAATTTCTAACATCAGATCTGCAGATGTAATCAATAACACATTCACTTTTATGAACCTCAAAGTTTTCTTATATTAGCTTCTTAACTGCAATAGAATACATAGCCCTATCTTCACTAGCCAAGATTCATTGATTCTTTATACTGTGATATAGGGTAGAATGCCATAGCGGGTCATGCCAGTAATATATTGTTATGATCATTATATTAATATATAAAAATTGGTTGTGGCAGTGAAACCAGAAATATTCTTTATTTAAAACAAATTATGCTTGTGTTTGGCATGTTTTGTTACAGCAAATTCACTGTTACTTTCTACGCTTTTCAAAAGCAAAATCATGTCCATTTTTAGTGATACCCCTTTGTTGACATGACCCTAACCTTTAATAACTGCTGCTGTAACATGCTGTCAAGGTAAAATGCAATAATTTCCGAAGACTGGCTTCTAAATCCTGCCATATGCCTTCATTGATAAAAGGGGCGAGTTTTGGAGTGCAGGAAGGCCTATGCAATTGCATTGTTTTAACTACTAATGGTCGATTTTAATCTGTAGCTTGTCATTTTTTTTATTGAAAATCACAGGAGTGCATGGATGAGAGCTTGTTGTTACTATTAGGGGGTAAAACATCGATATAGATAAAGCTTCATATCAAATGATCTGGACACAGGGAACCAAAAGTAGTTTACAGAATATATTGATGTGTAGAAAATTCCAAATCAGTATCACATGACTGTTTACATCCCATCAAAATGTAGAAAACGCAGTCAATTTAAAAAAATTGGTTATTATGGGTTCAAAACTCCATAGAGTACGAATTTAATTTCTCTAACCTGTATGATAATATTGTTTGTATTAAACTATTATTTCTGCCCACTATTATCAAGATTCTACTACAGAATCCAGGGATAGCACAGTCTGTTCTGTCTGGTATATATTTATAATTATTTATAATACAAAAATCCTATATACCTTGATTTCTTTCTAGGAATCTGGAACGACTGTGTATATATATGAGAATTATTTACTATGTCATCATGCGAGTGTGTCTGCTACACACGAGCTTATATAACACCGATTCAGTGCCATCATTTTTTGGTGATGCGTGCTTAGTCGTGACTGTATATGGGTTGGTGCGTGCAAGCAAGGCGATGGGTGCCATTTACTCATGGACCTGGGCTTGAAACTCTGTAGAGTACAAATTTAATTTCTCTAACCTGTATGATAGTATTGTTTGTATTAAACTATATATATATATATATATATATATATATATATATATATATATATATATATATATATATATATACACACACACACATCTGACATATATTCTAGTATTTTCTTCCTTTTAACTCTGTTTTTGAAACCAGTTTGATATTATTCTTTAGTTATGACAAGATCTTCAAATTAGTTGCTGTGGCGGGCATAGTGGCCATCAGATTAGCACCATTTTCATTTAGGATAAAGTTAATATCATTTGCTGAAAGCACCATGCTGATATGACCTTTTATTTTGGAGTAACAATAACATAATTTTCAAGATGGATGTCATGGTGGTGATGTTCATTATAAGACTGGCACCATTTCCATCGAAGGACAATACTGATAAGATTAGCCATCTAGAAGTAGTGATAAAGATTTAAAGATGGCCATAGTGGCAGTCATATTAAAAGCTAGATCAGCACAATTTTCATTCATTACCAACAACACGTTTTTCAATGAAAACACGATAATGATGTGACTATTTCATCCTCTGTATTAGTGTCCATAAGACTTTTTAAGATGGCAACTGTGGCAGGCATATTGACTGTGGCAACTGTGGCAGGCATATTGACTGTCTCAAGAGCTTCATCAGAACCAACATCAAAAGTTATTCAGAAAAAAATCCATGTGAATACAACTAAGAATTTGCGTGTAGATAACATTATTTTCAATTGTATTTTCATTTTTGACCAATAATACATCATAAGAAATCTTATGGTGGAAACTGCATGGCAATATCACTTTTCATTCAGGAAGATTAGCAACTACTAGATTTTTAAAATTGGCAACTATACTTGACACCAAAACAACACCATTTTCATTTACAATAAACTAGACAATATCATTTTTGAGAAACCCCATGTTGATATGACAATCCGTTCATGAGAGTAGCTGTAAGATTTTAAAGATGGCAACTTTGGCAACTATATTGTTTATCTTTCAGCACCATTTTTATTTAGAACTAGACTTTATTGACTTTGCATTCTGTATTTCAACTCAATCCCATTTCTGTAAAATGACCCATTTCATGGTCTCTACTGGAAGCACAGGGATAAAATGACATCAAGGCATACTTACAGGTAATTTTTTCACAGCTCTGTGCCGGTTCCTGCGGCCACCATCTTCCTCCTGTTGAAGCTTCTTCGCAAGCTCTTCATCAGTCAACTCCTACATGTATAAAAAAAGATACAAATGTTTGGCAACTTTCGGTTTTAAGACTGCTTACACTTGTCACAAATGTAAACAACTTTTACTATATACTTAAACTGTCTCTTGACTTGGAATTTTCCCTGATGCAGTAGCAAGAAATTTGCCCCTCTCCCACACTTGCAAATAATAAATCTGAACCACCTGCCCAAACAATAAAAAGGTTGTCTGATGGCAATTTTGGGCCCTGGCAATCTAAATGTTACAATCAAGTGTTTTCAATCATCTTTTTATCTTCATTCCCTACTGTATTGTCCCAGACAACTTGTGGATTTTGTTCTCAAATTTATGGTTTGTGGGCAGTCTTCATAATATCTACTTATTTTCTTACTTGAATGAATTTTGTGGATTTGCTCCCATCACATCAATTTGCTTAAATATGCAGTTATATTTGCCTTTCAATAAGAGGACACCGCAAGGCACAATATTCTAACCACAGAACCTTCTTGGACGTCATGCGATCCTTATTCCTTCAAAACCATTTGTCAGTAAGTTCTTAAAAAGAGACTGGACAGAACCACAGTGTGTATCAAAATCCATATTTCAGTAATTTCTACCAATAAGACTGGACTGAACCACCATTAGATCAGGCCATGTGCCAGTACATTCTTACAAAGACTGGACTGAACCATCATTAAATCAGGGCATGTGCCAGTACATGCTTACAAAGACTACTGAACCACCATTAGATCAGGCCATGTGTCAGTACATTCTTACAAAGACTGGACTGACCCACCATTATATTAGGCCAAGTGCCAGTACATTCTTACAAAGACTGGGCTGAACCACCATTAGATCAAGCCATGTGCCAGTACATTCTTACAAAGACTGGACTGAACCACCATTTAGATCAGGCCATGTGCCAGTACATTCTTACAAAGACTGGACTGAACTACAATGTAGATCAAACCATTCTGTTAAACTTCATTTGGCAGACTAGTTAATGTTTTTATTTTGGTGACAAAATCTTTTTTGTTTTTTAAATATTGATGTTTTTTAGGATGTCTCAATTATACTAGTCTTTCATATTTTAACTGCATGTATTTGTAAACTTTTTGTTCATTTTTGTGCAAACTGTCATTTAAGGCATATTTATGTCACATTAAAATTGTTTTTATCCTCATTTCTGATATTATGCGAATAAATTTCTAATTTGTGCAAGTGTGGATAACTGGTTTCTCATGCAATCAGTCCTACATTTATTTCTCAAATCTTGCATATTATGTTTCTTTCCTCATTGCTGTCATAACTTTTGTTTCTTTTAGAAATATACTGCAATTTTCACTGGTCAATGTGTGGTGCACAGTTAATGAATATTGCTACGTTAGAGTACAGAACCTTGTTATATTTTCCTTGATTGCCAATGGTATTTGAGGATGTCCAAAAGTTACGTATGCAACAAATCAGCCAGTTTCGACACCCACCCTGCTTTAAGATGCACAGCACACACTTTTTCACACTTACTCACCCCCATATGGATTCTTGTGCCAATATTCAGCCAGTGACATAAACCTCTGACACCAAAAGCAACACATTTTTTTCTTAATTAAAGTACCTATATAGCACAAAATTTAGAAACTGCAGATGGTGCAGAAACAACCAGCAAAAGACAGACAGATGGAGAGACATCATGAGATAATATGCTGCTCTGTCTTATGCCACGTATATGTGTGTCATAAGGAGAAACCTTTTAAACCTTGACATGCAAATTTCTGAGAAATAGAAATTAATCAATAATGTTAAAGAATAAAATGACAATGCCACTAAATACAGAGTTCGCATATTCAATGAATCCATTTTACCTGACCATTTGTTTCATATTAAACACTGGCACACAAACATACTTCAGGAATTTTTCCACCATTTATAAATCTGGGTCCAATGTCATGGAATTTTACACTTACACAGGTCTGATTGGGAAATTTGAATTTATTTTTACACTCTCTTAATTCACAAAAAATGACAAAGAAAAGATTCTTGAATATTCAAGAAAGGAAATGAAAGGAAGGTTTATGATCTGAAGTCAGTCATACTGCACCAATGTCTGCAGTGTGGCAGTTTATAGTGATATCTAGCACTGGGGCATCATGCAGCAGACATGTAGCATTATGTCCCATCCAGTCACATTATCCTGACACCAGACCAATCAGTCCTAACAACAATACACATTATATTCAACTAAATGTTTGTACATTTAGACCTTAATTACTCCCTCAAAGTATCATAAACTGTAGTTCAGCACCCCAATAGCTTCTCATAATCTCTCAACTTTACATCATTCTTTACTTTTTCTTCAATTTCATGTGGTGAAGTCAATCATATCTCCCACCAATGAGACATATTCAAATCAACACATGACATCCAATAACTCAACCTTTGCCTTCCTTTCCACCCTTTAAGATTCTGAAAATCCCAATTTAATTTGTATTTACTATTAAAACTTGTTATGGCACTTCTTGTCTCTTTTGTCTCACAAATATATCACCTATAGACACTTTTAGAATAATTTGGAAGAAATTGCTTGAAAAAAATGTTTATGGTATTTTTTGTAATCTCAAATTTAGTCTGGTTCCCTAACTTTCCAGTGAATCCAATATGAAACTATGATCTGAATCAAACATGGACAAGTCAGTATCTAGAGTTTAGTGCAACAGTCATACTTCTGTTGTTTTTGCTTTCATGCTAAAGTCCATATCGTAAGGGCCATATCTGCAAGACTTATGGTCAAATTGCATGTGTTGGCAGGTTGCCATAAGAGAACTACTACCATATAAGTCAACCCCTCCCATGCTAAAACTTTTCAGCTAAGGCATTAAAAGTTATCTGTGATCTCACCTTTATGAAGGGTGCCCATTTCATTTGTACTTGTTACTAGTGACGTCAAATGCATGTTCTCAATATATATGTAACTATGGAGAGGCTTGAATGGTGTACGCATATTACGATCAGGTAAGTATTATTGAAGAAACAGTTTACCAGAAAAAAAGATTGGTTTCTTTTTCTAATACACTACCTCATTATAATACCTTTATTCCACTTTGGATTCAGAGCCAATGCATTTGATATATGAAATCAAAAATAAAAGATTGATTAGATCTTTGTTTTGTTTCCTTCATGAGGATGCAATGTTGTGAAGATCACAGAACTGTAGCCTTTATCATGATTGGCACTGTTTCTCAACAAATAGCCAAATAACAATCTGAGGTAATGATGCATTCAGTCGCATAAAGTGTTTTCCTTCATATCATTGTATGAAAATTCTATTTTGCCACATACACTTTCAAAGTGGTGGCTCATCTTGCTAGAGTGAGTCTCTCCATCACTTGCTGTGAGAACTGCTTGTTTTTACGAGATTGTTCACTATGATCCAGACATGCTGGTTCCTGTACTCTGGATTGGGATGAAAATTATCTGCTGTTAAGGTTGCTTGAGCAGATGAGGAAATGTCTATAATTTCCTTGAGATTTCCACAGCTGGTTTATGAGGTCAATGATCCAGTGATTGTTCCCACTTGAGTGGAGCAATGATGATGAGATGATACTATAATCCTCTTCCTTCAAAACCAATAGTGCTGATGATTAGGCACAAGCATGTAAACCATTTCATTCAACCGAAAGGGCACTGACTGACCAGGCCTTTGGAACTGGGACTGGTGAGACAAAGGTTCAAAGATCTCATATGGAAGTGACTCTTTATAATCAAACCACAGAAACTTCCTAGAAGCTTTGGGAATAAAAACATGTAGATACACATCTTACAGGTCTACATTGATTACAAAGAAGCAGCAGCAAAGAATAGGAGCTTCCTCCCATCAGGATATCTGACAAAAAATGGCATAAAAATGTCAACTTGTGTTATAAGAAGGCTAGAATAAAAAGAGAATCATTGGTGAAAATAATCACATTCGCTCTGCCTTTAGTCCTATTTTGTTCTAGAGAACTGTGATCTTTTCCACTTGTTGGGTCAGTAGGAAGAGGAATTCTTTCCATCCTTTGGCTGACTTCCCTGAAAATCCTTCTACTGTGGTTGAGGGAAATTTGTCTCTTTGCTGTAGATGGCACTGTATCTCTTTCTACTGGTTGTAAGTTATAACTGCTATTATGGCATTGGCCAGGGCATGCTGGACAGATGTGTTTAAGATGACCATTCTAAACACAAGACTCCATGCATGTCTTCTTGTGTGATTCAGGATGAGTGATGATAAACTGAGATCAGTTTTTAGAAGAGAACCAAATCCAAAACAGAACCCACCATCACAACATTGAACACCAACTACTGTGTGCTGACAAAAAACTTCCAATTCATGCATGCTCAGAAAAGATTTGTCATCCCCAAAGCCGCAATGTCTAGGTCTACAACTTGGGTGTTCATTCATATGAAATACTGGAGTGATGGTCTTAGAGAAATTTCTACTAAAATTTGAGAAAGGTACTGCTGCAAGAAAAGCATCTACTGACACTTGGGTCCAGTAATTATCTAAGTTTGTCCTTCTTGATTAACAAGACAACATATACCAAAACTTTAGACCAGGCCCTTGTCTGAGAAAGGAGGAGAATTCCCTAAATGAAGTCTTGAAGGCAGAATTTTCTCTCTTCATTATGAGATCTAACAATGATGATGGAGTTGAAAGCAGACTTCATCATCTGTGTGATGCCACTGATGCATTCTGTGCCTCCATTGGTGTAGCTAGAGAAGAACATCTAAGGAGACAGCTCAACATATTCACTGAACACATTGACTGGGAAATGGTTACTTTCCAAATGGACATTAACTAAATGTTCCCTAGAAGTGAAAAAGGCTTTATGTAACTATGTGCAGATCATATAGGTAAACTGGACAAAGACATTTCCTCTTTTGGCTTACAATGTATGATCAACTGTAGTGATGACCCGATGCAATCTCAAACATATAGCAGAGTCAAGTTGTGACAGAGCACGTGCAACTTAGATTACATGACATTATCCAACTTGTTAAGCTGCTAAGTTATGAGATATTTGATCCACTGTATCACAGGTGGTTTGGATTTGACTTGATCTCACTCAGTTGCTAGTAAAAAAAAGGTGAATGGCCATCCAGCCTGGTGATTCTGCCAAGAAAGGTTTCTTATGATAAGGTGGCAAGGGAGGAGCCGTAGCTGATCAACCTTTCCTACTGCAATATCTGTCAAAAAGTTATTCATTCAGCAACAAAAAATATCAGCATGTATACTACTGGCATCTTTAACCCTCAAGGTGCACTGCTGTGCCTTTTCCTTTAGTGCCCCAGCAAGGCAGCCCACTGACTTTCGGTCCATTAGGAACATTATTAAAGCAAGCTACACATGCAGGATTATTATCATTTCCATGTTTCCAATGTTTGCATATATTAAATATGACCTTGCAAATGGTTTAAACCTATTATGACAAAACTAAAGCAGACTATATATATATATAGTCACCCTCTTTAACAGTACCCTCTCACCAGCAGCCACCCGCTCCTTACAGCCAGAATCTGAAGGCTCCAATGAATTTGTGTTCAAAAGTACCCCTCATGAAAGGCCACATGGCTAACACGACCAGCGACCAGCATACTTGTGAAAAAATATAAAATTTACCCCTCATAAGTGGCCGCATTTTTTTTTGTAATATGTATCCAGAACAAATTTTATTGTTGTTGTTGTTGTGGGGTTTAACGCCATTTTTCAGCACAGGAAAGGCTATACATGGCGGCCAGTATTAATGGTGGAGGAAGAAACCGGGAAATCACCGGAAAGAACCACCGACCCACGAGAAGCTACTGGCAAGCTCTCTCACATATCCACATTCGCCGAATCTTAGACTCGAACCCACGCAGATAGAGGTGAGATGGCAGTGATCCGTAACGGACAGCGCTTTAGACCACTCGGCCACTCGGGGCCCCGAACAAATTTTATTCATCACGCGTTTTAAGTATTCCGATTTCTATTTCCCGATGTCAGGTTTTCATTCCTGAAAGAAGTAGTGACAAAAGTATATGTACCACTAAGGTTAATATTATATCATTTACACATCACGAGAAGCCACATTAATTCCATAAAGCCAAGAAAGACTCAATTTTTAATCCATACAAAAAGGTAAACACAAGTAATCCTATTAGCCTTACATGCCAACTCCTGGTGAGGAAAAAGCGTAATCCAAGTGGACAAAAGGAGTAATCTGAGCAGAAAAAGCATAATCCACATATCACATAATAAAATTCAATATGCATATGTACAAAACACACACATTTTCTGCAATTTTGGCATCAGGAAGAATTCGTTTGAACAAAGGACCAAAGTTGCATTTTTACCACAAGTTGTTGTTAGTATTCTATTAAGAACTCGGTAAATAACGCCACAGCATTATAAAGTTCATTTCCATAATTTAGTTCTGATGTAAAAAAAGAAGTTACCTTAGTATTGGAGTTAGCAAAACAAGCTAATTCAAGGCATCTTTGTTTTACACCATGACCAATATTAAAATCCTTTCCACACAGCTTGCACTGGACATGAAGCTAACTTAGAATGGCCTTATATTGTGTTATTCATGTACTCATCTCCGAGTCGTTTCTTCCTGGGGTTTTTTAAAATCCATCTGTGAAATCATTTGAGAAACATTTTTGCTGTAACATATGCATTAACTAGAATACATAGAACGATTTTTACCACGATATTACTCCAGAATAGTTCTGTGTCTCACATTATTTTATTAACAAAGAATATGTGAGCAAAAATTAAAAAATAGAAAACCAATCTGTACTGTCATAAACCAGACAGCTGCTATAAATAGAAACAGAGGTCAACAGTTTAAAAGTTCAAACCAGCAAGTTTCTTGGAAATAGGGCAGATGCTATAAATATTACATAACACTAAGGAGAGTCACCGCTAGTCTACATACGAAAGTACTTTTATGTCATATTTACTCAGCAGCCGTCTTTTCTAGAATACATTCTGTGCAATTAGTGGGATGTTAATAAAAACGAGAACAATTATTTTGGGGGGGGCATGGGATATACCGAAAAAGCGTAATCCAAATACATTTATGCGTAAGGTGTAATTAAGTGAAAAAAAGCGTAATGATTATGCCAAAAGCATATGGTTGGCATGTATGGTGTTATCATGAGATGTCCAGTTTAGCCACTGATAATTGTGAAGATTACTATTATTAACAACAATAACAGCTGATAAGTGTCAGTATTGATGTACAATACACAAGTCAGCGGGAAAATGGTTTGATAGCTTTATGGCTTCCCTTCATAAGATGTTGAGCTCGTTCACTTCCATAAGTAGTGGATATTACTATTGACAATAATTGTCAAGACTACAAATCCCAATGACCGTGAGGTGTTATTGTTCAAGTCAATTCTGCATACATATTGGCATCATTTTGGCTTCTGTCAATTAGTGTAAAATAAGGTAAAATCAATAGGATACCATACTGTGACTAATGAATCACGACAAGATTGCTGTCTTTAAAAACATGGTGTTTTGTTTAAATGTATAAGAAATATTTTTTTATTCAGTCCTGGAGTTGGCAACACTGGAATAAGTTCTTGCAAAAAGATCAACATGTCATTAAGGAAAAGAAAATTTCTCAGTTTAGAAGAGAAAATAATTCAATTGACCAAAAAGAGGGAGTTTGAGGATCCTGGCAGAAAAAGCTGATGTTGGAAAGACTCAGATAAAAAATATCGTGAAAGACAGAAAAAATTCTGCAGAAACAGGAAGGTGGAATTGGATGGAGAAAGGAAGATTGTTAGAACCAGGAAACGTTTGTATCCTGATCTGAATGAAATGTTTTTTGAATGGCTTTGCATTGCATATGCTAAGAAGATACCACTCGCCAGTCAGATGATCCAAGAAAAAGCAACAAATTTGTCAGCTGAGATAGGATATGACTTTACTGTAAGTAACGGATGGTTGCACATATTTCTAATTATGAAACTTGATAAACATTTCAAGCATAAGAATTCTTAAGACCACCGGTATTGTATTTAAGTGTCTGTTGGCGACAGATGATGTAATCTGTTACATTATCATAAAGACAGTTTTAAAACTACATGTATATCAATTTTTCATAGGATTAACTGATGAAAGTATTTGTTTCACAATGATTTCACAATGTGCATGTGATTTTTAAATGAATATATTAAATGTTTTAGAATTAAATGTAGTTGTGACTTTCTATATACATGTATATTTAAATACATGTATGTACATATATTTACTATTTGTATTTGTCATCCCCCTCTAAAAAGGCCACCTGCATTAAAAGGCCACTTTCCTGTTGCAACAGGGGTGGCCTTATAAAAGGGGGACTACTGTATATTTAGGTGTAGCACAGAATGCTTACTGCTTTTGAATTCGGAGAATATAGAGAGCTACACATAATGACAACTGACCTATAAGAAAGGCGCACATGGAAGCCTAAACAGGTAAAATACTGCAGAGTTTCTATTAATACAAAGTGGACACTATAATATAAATTCTAATAAAAAGTTTAAGTATTTAATACCTATGAAGTGGACACTACAAGCAGACTATGTATAGAAAAACTATGTACTACCTGCTGTGGAAATTATATCCGAGTTTTCTAGAGCACACACACAAAATCTGTGGAAATTATACAGCTATTTGAGTTTTCTAGAGCACACACAAGATTTGCACACAAAATCAAGCTACAGCAATGTGAGGTGGCCCAATAATGATCCGTATAGGTACATATTAAGAACACTTATGTTTGAAAGTATTATGAAGGTGTAATTTTAGAATGGACAGAAATGTATATAAGGGGCTGTTCCATTAAAACATACAAGGGACCCAGGGAGGCACTTTTGAATTGGAGTACTCACCCATAGATGCAATTTACAATTTTCTTTTCATCTTAATATGAAATCTGTGAAATCAAATTACCCTGAACTATATATTTTTTTTAAAAACTGCCTTACCTGGGTACCAAGTATGTTTAAATAGAACAGTCCTAAAGAAATATTCTTCCTTTAAAAGAGACAACTCCTACAACTTGCTTCAAGGTAGAATACCAGAATACTTGAAAGTTAATTGTGAGTCTTCTCATCAGTACAGTGAGTACTTCTTGACAATGGGAGATAACTCTAACTGCCACAGATAAAAATTTAGCAACAGATTAAATAAAATCCCCATTCTCTTTGGTTGAAAGTTGAAAGTGTACAGTTATCAGGTTACTTTTGTCAGGTCATTTTCTACTGACAAGATCTGACAAAATGTACTTCTGAATTTCATGGAATATATGTCATTTTCATTGTGATAATCCTCTGCAACTTTAGTATTGATAATTATTTTTAAATGCAAATCAATATGTTAACCAATTATTCTAAAATCTGTGCCAGCCCTGGTTGCTAATCCACATTACTTGCCTTTTCTTGTTTAGGTGGGGGCTTTTTGACTGGTTTTGACTTGGCTGCTTGGACTGGTTTGGGGTTCTTACTTGTTTCCTTAGCCTTCACACTGGTTTTTCTTTTCTTCTTTTTAGGCTCTACCTGGTCAAATAAAAGAAAAGATGAGCACACTATCTGACAAGACATGCGTCTTTGGAACAATGTATTTTGACATATGGTGACAATGTACTTCAGGTTTAATTAAATAAAATAAATGATTTTCTAAAACATCAAGAAAAAGTTTTGAAAATTTGGACATCACCTACTGGAAAGAAAAGGTTGCTTTACTAATCACTAATATAATGTCACTAACGCAGTATATTCTCTCCAGATAATTCATGAAGCCACTTAAAATGTTGATTCAGGTGTGGACCAGGGGTTACGCTACCAGGCGAAGTGGGCGAAAAAGTCGCCTGGGGACGCATAAACTTCGCTTTCTTCTATTATGAAAGTGAAAACTACTTCGCCCTCTGATTTTTCAGATGTAATATGACTAGATTACGACTTTGAGATGCCCCTTCGCTGTAGCAAATAAATTCTGGCACTGCTGTAACCCAACGCCAAATGTATTTACGTGGTGTTGATACCAATCAGCTTATGGTGACAAAGAAATTCTTGCACATTCACATACAAGTTTTAATAGCTAACTGACCAATAACCCTTTTCCGGAGCAAAATATCACTGCTTAATTTCATGAAGTTGGGCCTACTGTGCTAAGATGAAAATATACCAAATTCTATTTCGAAATTTAAACATCAATATGTAAATAGTAATTTGCTTTGAAAAATATGATCAGAAAGGAGCGTTTTCTAATTTATATCCTATTTTTAATAAATGGAGATTTTAACAACCATATTTGCGTATTTCTGTATAAAATCAGTTTGAAACCGTAAATGAAAATTTAATGGCAGGCATTGCTGCGTAAGATATACCACTTCATTAAACTGAGAAAATATGAAATAAATATATAGTGATGAAGCAAATAATAATTAAACAATGCATGTCATTATTACCAGTAGGTTGACAAACTATAAATATGGAGACTTTTAATGGATTTTTGTAACGAAGCAAGAAAGTCTGTAATTCGAGAAAATCCCTTCATCTAAAAATAGATGCACCCACTCTGTGCAAGACCAATTCTTGGACTTTCGGTTGGGGTAAAAAAAAGGGTGGGGGGGTCAAATTTAGTTATATATCAGCATTAGTGATTCAGTGTGTTCTCTATGAATAGTTACAGTAATGTTTTATTGGGAACAATGAAATTAGGATGAAAAGTATGGTTTTAAGTCACTTGTGCATTAATTCCTATGTACCTATATTAGGGGCTGTTTCAAAACTTTTAAAATCTTTTTGACTGCAATTGTACACAAAACTTAAGAAAATAAAATAATTAAGTGGTAGTTTATTACGCATTTTTACCAACTTGAAGTTACAATTCTCTAATCTTGTTACTTCTATCAGTGAAAATGTACTACAATGTATAGCTTCAGATGTGTTTTTTAAGTCATACAGCCAAAATACACTGCATTTACTTCAATTCAAACACACATATACTAAGTATGAATAGAATGGGTATGAATATAATTTTTTTCATACACATACAAAATATATTGATACTCACAAATAACACATATTTTTCAACTTGAAAATAAGGCATTGCTTAAAACTTAAAAAGCATACCAAGAAATAGAGCACATCATTAAAATAAGATAATGCAGCTCTCTCTCTCTTTATATATATATATATATATATATATATATATATATATATATATATATATATATATATATATATATATATATATATATCAGTGCTTATTGTTTCAGTCTCAGTGCTCCCTGTTTATCTCCCATTTCTCCCTGTTTAGCTCCCACTTCTCCCTGTTCTGACCAAAAGGAGAAGTCACTTCTCCCTAAATTTTAAGTCTAGCTTGACCCCTGGTGGACTGCATTTTTTCCTTGAAAATATCAACAAAACTGGCCCTTATTTGCTTAACATGAAAAATATCATGATAAAACTGGTAAATTAAACATTAATAAATATAATTATATTACGGTCAGAAACTGCAGTTAGTACATGAAAATTTAAATAACATCATGAAATTCACAACTTTTGTCAAAAATCCATATAATGTTAAATTTTTCTAATGCAGAACAATTCACAGTATAATGTAATAGAATATTTGAGATATTTTGATCCATGAAAATGTCAGTAATGCCTAATGTAGCAGCACTTGAAGAAATAAAAACCAATTAAATACGGCCAATATGGGTAGCTTCTTGTGGGTTGGTGGTTCTTTCCAAGGTTTTCCTGGGTTCTCCCTCCACCATTAATACTAGCCATCCTGTATAGCCTATCCTGTGCTGAAAAATAGCCTAAAACCTTACAACAATAACAACCAATTAAATAAGTCTTGCCAAGTGAAATTCATTTCTTAGTTCTTTTAATTTGGTTTGAGTGTAATCATCATAAATATAGTGATTCCGCTATAGCATGCTCCATTATAACACAAATTCGGATTGTTATGATCCCTTAAAATTTCATATACATGTACGTTTTCATACAAGAAAATTTTTTCTTTCTTAAAAGTATGAAAAGCCACATGGAAAAAGTTTTATCATCATTCTTGGGGAAGAGATCCTGTATCAATCCTAACAGAGTCAAACCCACTTATCTTGACCTCAGTTATCTTGAGAACCCATGCATGTCATGCACTTTGGTTCAGTCCCGAAAAATCCTTGTTTGCTATGCTAATTTTTCCCAGCTTATCTTGACCCCTGCTTAGTTGATAAACCCGTTATGTCAGGCATATGTTTCAGTCAGAAGTAACTTGGGCCCATTTAATTCGACAAAATGCAACTTTTAATGTCCATTACTGTACCATGATTACATATTCTTCAACACAAACAGAATGAAGCAGAAAGCAACAAAAGGATTAAAATTTAAAAACAGAAAAGAGTGCTATCATCTGTGTTGTCTTGAATATCAAAGTCTTGCAATCCATCAAAGAGATTAGCCGACTCTCCTTCTGGAGCTGTGTTCTTGCCGACGATCTCTGATCAAAGTCGGGAGAGATATGGAACTACAACTGTATGATTGGAATAAGTTGTCTTCTAACTGCATGTTTGGAATAAGTAGGCTTCATACAGAATTTGATGTTGAGACAATCAACTTTAAAGACTTAAAACACATTTTACAGTTTGTTAGTACATGAATACAGTCAGCCATGTCTTTTTCCAGTACAGAAGCAAAATTTATCAGTAAGAACCATTATATATACTGGTGTACAGGAACCCCTGATAATCAATGAAAAAGAATGATTTTCACCACAATATTGGTCAATTACATTTTGCTGCTAGTCACAAGTCAACTCTAACAAAAGAAAACACTTAGAAAAAAAGTATATACATGTACATGTACTTCAATTGGCCTAGATTTTGGATAGCTGAGATCATTGTCTTGCTGAGGCTATCAAAGGGATGTGGCTATTCACAGGAAAATGAAAATAACTTTAAATCAATGACACAGTTGCAGTAACTTCTTGTAAAAATATGTGATTTATTACTTAATCTCATTTAAAAGACCTCCACTGTTCTTTTTTCTCCCACTAGGCATGACTGAATTTTCATTTTTACTGTGCATTAGAAATGCCATTTGTTTTTAGAAATAAAACTCCTCATTTCTGGTACTTCTGATGCATAATCAGTGTTATGTTGATGATTTTTTGCCACCACCCACGTAATCAAGATAACGGGGTTTGACTGTATAAGATGATTGTGGCTTGCCTCATGCAATTTCAGATACATGTATTTTCTCTTACTTGAAAAAAGTTTTCTTCATTATGAAATATAACATGTAAAAAGTTTATTCAGAGATTGTGCTGAGCTTTGCCAATGTCGAAAATTGTGATTTATATTTCTTACTGATGACAAAATAAACCATCTGGCAATGTTTTTCCTCAATATTACTGACTGTTTAAACTTGTATATACAACCTTGGGTTTGAAATATAGAAATTTAGAGGCATCAAGAACTGAAATCACAAATAGGATATAAAATGCACTGGAATTTTATCTATTGTTAGATAAACAAATTCTTTGTTCATATTGATAAATCATCTTAACAGTGAATTGTTATATCATAATCTGCTTATTCTATTTGGCCGGAGTACTGTATGCTGTGAGATCTCTTTATTTTTTCCAAACATTTCAGGAAGTGCCGATCAGTGATCTCATTATGTGGATGGCAAGTAAACTTCCTCTTCTTTTCACTCACAAAATTAAATACTTCAGAACACTTATTTTCTAATTTATAGTTTTTTTTTTAATTAAAAAAAATGTCTGACACATGCATAGGATAAAGTGTCACTCCACCACCAGAAATGTTGCATCCCCTACAAACCAGAGATCTACTTTTTGGCCAATCTATGGTACTAGAACTAGCTAAACTTCGAAGAGAACTCATCACCTCTAAAGCACTGATCAATCTGTATAAATACTAAGCAAATTAAAAAAATTAAGTCTTTATCAACGTTCTACAATTGTTTGATGGTGCTGCTGCAATAAGAAACATACATCTGTTTGGTCCTCCAAGGCTGTCCTTTAGCAGTAACTTCAATAACACATGCACCCTTCATCAAAGAAAGCCAACTACAGTCTTCAATAAAAAAAAATAATCTTTCATCAAAGGTAGTCAACTCTAAAATTCGAAAAAAGAAATGGAATCTAATAGATTGTTGCATTTTCCAAAAAGTGACTAGAACACATTTATTGTGCCATGAAAGTGTCATTTTTGCAGGAAAAAAATATCCTTCTAGTTGTTACAAATGATGGTGTAAAAAGTGAATTAAATTTACAATCTTTTCAAACCACAGATATATAGTCACCACATTAAATGATGGGGTATCTTGCAAAGATATTTGATAAACTTATTAATTTGTTAAAACTTTCATTTCCCTATCATAGCCTCATCACCTGGATAACCTCCCAAGATGATACTGTCTCCAGCTGACCAAAACCTATGCCAATTTAAGTACATGTACATGTAGTATGTAAACAGCTATAGCCTTGTGCTGCTTGCAACAAATGTAGTGAATTATAAGTGACAAACTGGACACAGATCAAGATGAGGACTACCATTTTTATTATAAATACGTCTTACTGTTGTTTTCTAACTGGATGTGAGTCATACATGAAGTTTATAATGTGATCTATCCTCGAATTCATGGATTTATTATATACAAATACAGTTCTTAATGGACTATGGATTGTAATACACAAATGTAAGTTATCAATATAAAAGTATTTTTCATACTAAAACTGTTTGTCTTCATTTAATCAAAATCATGTATTTTTGTATCTGCTTTTATTACCCCTCCCCCCATCCATATTTTAGGTAGATACATCATTTTCTTCAGCTAACTGTCTTGGTTGGCTATAACAGTTTGGAATTCATAGATAACATTGATGTAAGAATTATAATTATCCTGACCAGAGGTAATCATATTCATCAAACGTTGAAAGGTACTTGTAGGACCCTTCATCCCAAACAGCATAAATTTATATTGATAAAGTTTATCTGGAGTCACAAATGCTGAAATTTCCTTTGCCCTCTCAGTTAGTAGAATTTTCCACAATCCTTTCAGAAGGTCAATTTGGTGACATACTTGGCATTTCCAATTTTATCATTGCAGTCATCAATTCTTGGTAATGGAAATGAATCTAGTTTTTGTCACACTGTTCACCTTCCTATAATCAATGTGCATATGGAAAGTTTTATCTGGTTTCGGAACAAGTATACATGGTGAACTCCAGTAGCTTCTACTGGGTTCTATGATATCATTCTCCAGCAAAAACTGAATTTCCTTTTTCAAATATTCCTGTTTGAGACGGTTCATCCTGTATGGGTGTTGTTTAACAGGTTTGGAATTCACAATTTCAGTGTCATGAAAAATTTTGTTTGTCCTCGTAGGAACATATGTAAATAAGTGCTCGTAGTCAAATAATAACTGTTCATGTTCATTCCTTTCTTGTTGCAAATGTGAAAGTTATTAGTCCAGATTATTCATAATTTCAGAATTTTTAAGATTTCTCAGTCCAAAATCAGTAGAGTCCGATTGAATCTCTTCACTTAAATCCTCACTGAGTGGGACAGGTACAACTAAATTAAGTGCATGATTTACTTGGCAATCTCTCTCACTCTTAATATAATGATACTCCATTAATTTATTTAGATTAGGGTACTATTATTATACAGTAAAACCTGTCTTGAAAGACCACTGCTATGTGAGACCATCTTTCTTCAGAGACCACACTCTCAATGCACAAATTTAGTGATTATATAGCACTATTACCTATTAGAGACCACATGTCTTGAGAGACCATAATTTGTTGGCAAAAGATGTGGTCTTTTAAGACAGGTTCTACTGTAATTTAACTCATTCATTTTCTTAACATTGTCAGGCCGTAAAACCTAGTTTGAAGACAATTTTGAAGAATGAGCAAGAGAGAAAGATCTCTATTACTACCCTCAAAGTTCTCTCTACTGAAGATCCATGAAACCATATCTTCACTTTCAACTTGAACTGCTGAATGCCAAATTCAAGCAAAACTAGCTGGCAAATTCCAGGCCAAAGTGAGTAAAAAATTTCATCAAAGCTTTTACTATCATTTTAGTTTTAATATTCTTCAAATTAATTACCTCTGGTAATCTTGTTGACACACACATAATGGTCAACAAAGATTAAATGCATGACCAGGTCTTACATAAGGGACCAACACAATCTACCATTATTCTGCTAAATGGTTTGTCAAATGCAGGAATAGGTTGCAGATGAGCCTTAGCTATCTTCTGATTGGGTTTTCTTAATATTTGACAAGATCTACAAAATTTACAAACAATTTTGGCCAATAAAATTGATCTTGTGATAAGTCTTATTAATTAATCCCTAAATGACCAGCCAGAGGAGTTTCATGGGCCAGACCAAGTATTTCCTGTCTGTAAGATTTTGGAGCTACATTTTGATAGTTCACTGACGACTTGTCACCAGCAGGTACCTCAGGAGGTCTCCATTTTCTCATAAGCATTACATTTTTAATAAAATAACAGACAGTTACTTCATTGGCTTCAGTTCCACTAATGGCCCTCTTGAACAAATAGGAGATCTCATGATCTTTTTCCTGTTTAATGACAAGTGAATGTCATTTGTCACCCTAATTAGAAAACAGATAATGTGTAGTTAAAAGTGGATCACTGCAATCAAATCTTTTGATTCATCCGAACAAGGAGCAAAAGTGATCTCATCGAAAACCTGACCAATACATGATTCAACTAAAGGAATATTTTCCTTATTGGAACTGTTCTCAAGAGCTTTCTTTGCTATAGCTCTAGTACTAAACTGTACAAGCTGGATATAAATCTGGGAATTCTTTTTCAATAGGATCAACATTCTGATCCAAACAAGGCTTATCAGTTACTTGGATTAACCACAACCTTGTCTCCAGTTATGTTGTTGCCTAGTAATAAGCGAATGCTCTAGGTGGGTAAAGAATATACTACTCCGACTGTCACATGTCCCAAAGCTAAGAATGATTACAAATTATACAATGAAGAGGAACATTAACAAAACTGCACTCTACTCTCCGAATAAGAATACTCTCATTAGAAGACTTCTCAGAAAAAGTCAAAGTAACTGATAATAAAAGACTGCGAAGCTCCTGTGTCATTTAAAATTATAATATGGATAGGACTTGCCAAATCACGCAAGTGTGATATAGAACCCTTCAACATGAATGATTCATAATTCTCCATAATAAAACCGGACTGGGGTTTATTAAACTCAACCTCTTAGAAATAAGAGCAATGGAATAAGTCTATCTTGATTCTGATGTTTATATTTCAATTTGAAGCAATCATAAATAATGTGTCCTTTCTTCATGCAATAGGTCCACATAGGAAGAGAAAAGGATTTTGAATCAAGCTTATCTGAAGCCTGATTTATAAAAGTTTTGCCAGACTGAGTTTGAGGTAGTTTTAGGCTAAAATACCTTCTTACTAGAAGTCTGCAGAGTGAAAGAATTGTCTACAACAGGAACCTTCCAAGTCAAGAAATTTGTCAGCAGCAAGAGCAGCATTTTCCAAGGTTTAGATCTGATACTCAACAAGATAAGTTTTAATGTCACTGTGGACACAGTTCCTAAACTCCTCTACTAATATGAGTTGTCTAAGACTCATACTTTTTATTGTCTGATTCCAGATGTGGTTCATATATTACGATTTCATTTGGCAAATACAGTAGTGGTGACAATTTTTAAAGTTATGACGATTACTGGGGCTAAAAAAGTGTTAATGGAGATACCACCAAGTGATTTAGAGCCTGAAAAAGATCAGATTTTTGTTTTGGACAAATAGCATGCCCATCAATCTCCTTTTCAGCAGTATTTTGAAATGCAAAAGGGGCAAAACAAAGAGCCTAATTAAAATAAAATTTAAATAAAGCAGTATGCAATTTTCAGTTCTTTTCTCAATCAACCTGACAAAACTTGCTATGTATATGCCCCTTTAGAAAGAAGCACATAACAATATTCATACAGATAGAGAAAAAGAGTATGCACAGAATTAACCAATTAATGCAACTAACGGTGACATCTTTCAAAGATTTTGATTTCAGTAATGCTCTAACAAAATGGAGTAGGAAGAGAGACTGACACTGAAGTGTTAGGTAAATATTGAATGATGACTGTTTCCTTCCCCTCCTATTATCTCCTCCTCCTTGTTTCTATTATAAAGGAGAAGGTGCCCCCTTTGGATAAAATACTGGCAGCATATCTCCTTAAATATACATGGGAAACAAATCTGGATTTTCTCCTTTTATTCCGAGATATTTAACCAATACATTGAGGGTGCTCATGGAATAAATAAAATTAGAACAAAATCAGAAACCACTCAAGTTATCACCTTGTGTAAATTTTTACCTTAAATTTTATTTTGTGTAAAATTAACCAAAATGTTATTGAATAGGTCATGGTTTTGTCATTGGTTCTTGTTGGGTATATTTAATTTAATTATTTGTTGTCAGTTTAAAATTTTGTTAATTCCATTACATGATATTGAAATGTAACATTGTTAATTGGATTTGACATTGTCCAGAATTTTTTTTCTTCAAAAAACCAACTAATAATAGAAACATTGTATCTCATTTTTGACCATGTTCTAAAACCAGTAATAGTTCTGGGACACAACTTTTTAAATTTTTAAAAATCTTTCTCAACGTAAGAATCTTTAGGTCCAGGTCATACCTGGGTTACATGACAATTAGCATGTATCAATTGTTACTAACTACTATTTTTTCCAGAAGAATGAACTTTTGACACTCATCTGGGAATCTATTTTGCATCTTAGTTAGCGTATAACTTGTTTTTAATAGGCATTTGTCAGTTGGTCTCCAGACAAAGTTGTTGTCATGTTGCCACCAGTTTGGATTGATTTTTTTTATTTTCTTCAAATTATTAAATTAAGTGATGCTTTTCCCTAGAAATACATAAGTGCTCTGACAAAATTCTTGGATAAGACTTTTATTGGAAGTTACTCTGAATTCAAAACTGGAATAATATTTTCTGTCATTCAACAAAGGACTATTGACACAACAGCACTTTGCTGACCATAACAGACATCATTGCCTTTTATTTTTGATTTTATCAGAACTCAAACTCAAGTTTCTTTCAGGACTTTTTATTATTAGGACTTCTAATTTTAATTCTTGGATTATTTCTGGATGTAATTCAAAAAACCTTAAGATGTATTTTTAATTTTTCACTTTGTATTCTAGAGAAATAAACTGTTTAGTTTTACAAAGCTTGTTGTCTTCACTTATTTCTGTTAGTTATTTTAAGTGCATAGACTCATAACACTTTCCTAACAAATACAATAACCTATGGCCACAGCAGTCTTTTGCATCTGCATCAAGTACAATGTGATAGATTCTGTTGGTATTCATCTTCATTCCCATACCCAGATTTGTTCTGAAAAGATCTGCTTTGCAAGGAATTTGCTTTATATCTTCTGTTCTAAAGATATCATGGTAATGTCTTCCATGTTTAAGCCAGACATGAAATTTGTAATATGATGTTTTCAAAGCATTCATGCCATACAAAACAAAGGGCCTGGTGGCTAAAGTGAGTTAAACGGAGCAACCATTAAAGGCTTTAAACATGGAATAAAACTCAATAACAACCAACAGGTCATATGTTTTAAAGTATTTTTGTTTTCTTGACACTGATGAGAATTACATAAAAACTTATGATAACTGTATCTCTATCTGTAATATGCATACTGGAAATAGAACCTATATGTCAACATAGATAAAGGGGCACCACCTACCTTCCAAAGATGGAAAGACCATCAAGTTTATAGGTGTAAAGATATTTATTCTATCAGTCTATATATAGCAAAGGTGTAGCATTTCACCCCATCTCATTTAGATTCTTGTATATCTACAAATAAATAGGTATTCTTCCACTTGCCTACTAAGTTATGATGCAGTATCTGAAAACAAATTCTTGAAATGGAAATAAGAAAAACATCTGATTCACAAACACTGAAACTTTCATGCCCATGCCTGAACTGTTGTTTAGACCAACCTCCTCCTCCTCCTCTTCCAACTCATCTGCTGAACCTCCTGCAGTCATGGTCTGGTCTTCTGCCTCTGTCTGCCTGGGACCATTTTGTGGTACCTTCTTTTCTCCCTTTACCAGCTCCTCAGTCTCCTCTTCCTCCTCATCATTTTCTTGTGCTGAGATTAATTCCATCACAAAATCATCAATCTCCTTTCTCCTATAAATTTATCAATGAAGAAAAACCACTCAGTGTTAACAAAACAAGAATCCTGTAAAAAAAAAAATCTGACTTCCTCTTAATATGGACATTCATTTCCTATCTCCACAACATCATTATCAACTTGAAACCCTGCTCACATCATCCGAATTCATTTTAGAAACTGCAGGTTACAAAAGCAAGTACTGTATTTAATACTTAAAATGGTTTAGAAACAGTTTCTCATTACAAATACATCCATGTTTATACTATGAGGATTAAATAGTAGGAACACAAAGTACATTTATTAGAAGAAAATTGCTATCTTTATTTTTGTTCAGTTTCATTTTGAAAAACTGACAAACAAGTCACTTGACCAAATTCAGGTTCAACCTGTTAATAGTCAAGTACTTTATTTGCCACACCACTGCTGGATTTGATTTTTTTCATGGCTATAGATTTGAACAAGTGGTTATTAATTACTTTTTCCTAGCTATATATTTTACCTTGGTGGTTATCTATTACTTTTGCCTAGTAATAGATTATACCCAAAAGGTTGTCAATTACTGTCAAACATATTCATAATATCAGTTTCTGCTGCTTGGTAATGGGACATCTTAGTCAGCTTCAAAGTACAAATATTAACATCTCAGGGTCCTTGAAGTTATTGGAGTCTGTAATGTTAAAACCATGCTTCTATTTCTGAATGACTGAATCAATTTTTTATGTGAGTTAACTGCACCTTCATTAGACAGCTTGGTATCCTTCTCTTAATGTTTCATAAGAAAATTAATCTTCTGAAATATTCATTTTGAATCCCAGATAGTATTACTCATGTTACAAGACACTTGTTTTTCTCCCTCCCTCATATCAGAAACATTGAAGATAATAAAGAAGCACTTTGAGGTCTGGGAAAATCTTAAAATGGTCTACTTGCCCAAATTAAAATCTTCATATAGTCCAATAAAAATACAGATTATTTCCTCATTCTATTCTGGATAAATTTCTCAGCAATAGCGAAAACTGAACTTGCTCAGCAAAATTATTAACTTGTCCAGTGCTGTTGTACACTGGATTTTTCCTCTTCTCTTTTATCATAACAAATACCCATCATCTTCAGCAATGACAGGATCAGCATTTTGTAACAAAATGAATGATTTTTGAACATTTTTAAAGTTTCTTTGGAAGTGCTCAAAAAATTTTTGATTACTTTACAGCAAGAGTATGCTTGCAATTCATGAAATTTAGTAAAAGTTAGGAGCAAACTGGAAAGGTTAAATCTATAACATTTTTTGGGAGATATAAAGAATTTTTCACCCAATGACTTGGCACACTAAAATAAATTGTCATACTGCACCAAGACAAGGTCAATAAACTGTTTATTACAATGAATGATACCAGACAGGAAGTATGATCATGCGAGGAAGACATTATCATGTAAGGAAGAAAGTGTTTTGTTCCCTGCCATGCACCTATCTCCAACAGTTACTTTTATAAGCATTCTTGCAGAAGAAAACAAGTCCTCATAGCTGAAACATCCTTCCAAGCAGAGATCATGAAGTCCAACAGAAAACTGATTTGTCAGCTAACCAGTTTCAAATACACACTGTATTAGATTATGGAGGCATTAACACAAGCTACATTAGTTAAGGAGAAGTTTAAGAAAGCAAAAACCTCTCCAAACCTTCTTTCCAATGGGTTCTTGAACTGTAAGCATTATGAATTACACAAAGTGTTTAGCCATGGTTAAGTATCACTCATAATTCTAATGGATTTTGTAGTAGTCATAAAAGTATATTGTTCCTTATTACAAAATTAACCAAACTTTTTTTTTTTGACAATTGGAATACTTTTAATACTTTTTGTTTTGCCACAAACCTGTTCAATTAATCATATATTTTATTTAATATTTAATTCACATTATCACTGCTAAACAATTTTCCAAATAATTAGATTTTTTCCAAATTGACAATCAATATTTTTTCAAATCAAAATTAGTATTATATAGGCCAACCCCTTACCTTTTTTGCCAATAGATACCCTGCAGTCTCAATGAAAAAAATGCAAATACACTGTATTTGTGTCTCAACAAAAACATACAAATACACTGTATTTATATGTAACAGAGCACAAAATCATTTATAATATTTAACATGATGCACCATTTTTGGCATTTGTTTTTTATGAAGTTAAAATTTATTACAACAGTATATGATCAATTTTAGTTCTACATGCAATACATTTATGGTAAAACAGAAACCTGATTTTCTTTTATTTTAGAAAGTTTCCATCAAATTTTTTGTTTTATTGCTAAACTGTAAAGATACTTTCTTATTATAAACAATATGATCTATTAATTCTAGTAAACACATGCTAATTTGTAAAAACAAAATAATCTGAGTAGGAGTTGAGATGATTTTCATGACAGCCATTGATGCTGTAATGCTGGATGTATGATTGGCATTAACAATGCATCATAATAAGTCTATTGGTGAAAACCACAGGTCACATGATCATAATGACTCAAATCAGCACCATGTTCATGTTAAGACCAACTGGACATCATTAACGTGTTCAAGCCATACTGGAACCCAGTTCAGCACATTTTTCACTTTTTATCAGAAGTAGTGAACATGATTTTCAAGATGGTTTGCTGTGGTGGCCATAATGAATGTACAAACAGCACTATTTTTATCTAGGATCAATTAGACCAATGAATGAATGTGTGCTTCAAGTTTCATGGCAATCGTCAAAGTAGTTTTGGAATGGAACAAACAAACTTGTGTAATAGACATAAGCTATTCTGGTCATAGTAAAATAATGTTTAGAAAATACTCTGATATTTATATTGATTGGTCAATGTCTTTGTAGACAACTAATATTGTGTACTGTTGACAAACAATTCAGT
The DNA here is from genome assembly GCA_016746295.1 of Potamilus streckersoni. Classification (NCBI taxonomy): domain Eukaryota; kingdom Metazoa; phylum Mollusca; class Bivalvia; order Unionida; family Unionidae; genus Potamilus; species Potamilus streckersoni. The sequence goes on from JAEAOA010002205.1 coordinate 2,997,560, forward strand.
TGGCTGGAATGCAATGGAGGCTGGGAATGCCAAATTTGATTAAGCTGAAGTGTTTTTTAAATGAAACAAATAAAAATGTACTATTATTGAAAAAGTATAGCTTTGTTTCACTAAAGATACTTGTTATGTTTAACTGATTTTGGCATTCCCACCTTCCATCACAATCCAAGCAACTGAAACGTAGATCAACAGAACTTGAAACTTTCACTTTCAGAATTTGAATCTGTTAAGAAAAAGATATTAGAGCAAGTAAAGTCTGACTAAAGCAATTTAGTGGAAAAGTGTAGATATGGCTGCCAAGTGTGAGATAGTGCTGAAAATCTAGCCTTTCATTCCCCTGCTAATCATCCTGAGAACATGCTTCAGCTTCACAACCCAATCCAAATAACAAAATTATCAGGGTATACCTCTTACATTCAATGACTATTCTAAAAATCACATATTTCCATAAATATTACAACTTTTTTATGAAGTCTGTATGTCTTTCATTTAAAATATTTCATTTGCTGGTTTTTGAACAGAAAGTTACACTCTTCATGAAAACTGTACCTTTTCCAAGACAAACAAGTAGATCTATACTAGTAGTGGAGACAACAGGACAAGGCAGTGTTTCATAATGGATCTTTCCACATAAATACTTTTGGACTATCTGCCACTCCCTAGTAGTTAATAAATTTATTTTGACTGACCTTTGTATGAAAATGGTAAGAAAAATCCCATCTTCTTTTGACCCATAGTATCAAATCCTTCAGAATACTCATTTTTTTATTAATCTCTTTCAGAACTGAACACCTGCTCATCCATCATCCATTTACCTTTTCTTAATTGTTGATGCATGCATAGAAGGCAGCCCCAAGGTAGACAGTCTCTATGTGTTACTCTTAATTTGAAGTAATGCTTGTCTTCTACATGTGTCAGCAATTTTAAAAAAAGTTGTTAAGCAGTAGCAAGTAAATTATATTGAAAGGTGTATTCTAAATCTACTATGTCCACCTTGATAGATATCACAGCATTTCATTTCCAAATAAGGCTTACTATGCCATATTAAGATATTCTGTGATATGTTATTAATGCATACCATATTTATTATACATGTAATCTGTTTACATTTCCAAATAAGGCAGCCCTATTTTTATATGGCAAAAAAAATAAAAAAATAAATACAAGGCTGCAAATGGAAGTAATCAACTGAACTAAAATGATGGGCAATTCTAAAGAAAATATCAGGTAAAACATATTTTACACTTATTTCTACAATGATATGCAGCAATTCTGATATTATGAGGAATAAATAATTTCTTCCAGTACAAGAGAGGAACAGACATCGTCAAACTTTCAGATAGTAGGCTGAAAATACAACAGTGTGATTCACAACCAGCTGCTCCGCTGACAGACCTTCTCAGTAGGGAAAAATTATTTTTCTTCTTAAAGTTAGAACAGCTTTCAATAAGGTGCAACAAAATATCATGTCCTGATATTGTGAAGATGGAAAACATGCATAAACGTTTCATAAATGCATGGTATATATAAATATCATAATAAAATCCATCTGATATTATGGATATTTTGTAAGATTATCCAAAAAGCATTGGTAATTTATTTCTGACAAGATCATATGAAGGAAAGACCAAATTGCAACCAACAATAATATGGACATTTTCTATCAAAAATCAAGAAAGTAAGATGAAATAACATTTTTTTTAATTAAAATAAATCCATAAGCATCCAAAAAGCAATGATGTTTTTGATCATTTATAAATTTTAATATTATTGGTGTATACTGGATTATATCTTCACAGGTATCGGTTTTGGAATAAATCGCAGAATAATTCATAAACAATATCAGTTTTATTAAATGTTCATTTACCCTCTAAATCACCATTATACCTGTACCAAAATCTATTCCTGGCTGCTGACATTTGTTCCATGACAGTTTATTTATGAGTACTATGTTTTGCTTTCCCAGTTTATAATGTCATGAATGATCTGTTTCACTTTCACAAAGCAGTTGATCACAGTGCCACTCCCAGCCATCAAAGATAAGAAAAGAAATGGTACTATCAAAGGAAATGGCAACAATGGCCAATATAACAAAAAATATATATTAATCAATATTTTCTCCTTAACATCTATGTATTTGGTAAAGCTTCTTGGTTATAACAACACTGCAGTTTAGTACTATTCTGAAAATCATGCAAATAGCTTGTACTAAAAGACCGAAAAAAAGAAAATTCATTAAATTCAACAGTGAAACTGATAATTATTTGATTAATTGACTTCTATATGGATAACAAAATGTGAAGTGGAAAAATAAGCATTAGTACCAAGCGGCCAGTCATACAGCTAGCTGACTAACAAAGCTGACGCTCCAGCAAAATTGATGCAGTTGTTCACAGGTCTCCCTAAACATAGTAAAGTTGAGTAATGGGCAGTAATGGACAGTAAAGGGTTATAATGGAGAGTAATCTAGAGTAATGGGATGAAAAAAAAATATTGCAAAAGTAATTACATTAGTGTACATTAAAATGTTATAACTTTTATTATATGTACTTAAATCATAAATCATAAATGTGATTATGATTTTTAACGTAGCTTTAACAATTTTTCAGTCATATCATAATGATGTCTGCAGTGTGGCAGTTTATAAAACAAAAAAAAATAATAGAACAAATCTCTCTCTTTATAAATATATATATATATATATATATATATATATATATATATATATATATATATATATATATATATATATATATATATATATGACCAAATTATATTGCTGTATTGGGATTTTAATTAATTAACATATTACAAATCTAAAAACTTTTATTCATCTCTTTCCTCCACATCTATACTGATTAAAAATGTGACTAACATTTATTGCATTGATTTGGTCTTATTGTCCTGTGTGTGTCTATATGCATGATTGTGTGGAAAACAAACAGCATTAACAGGTACACAATTTTAATTTTCCAAGTTATTTTCTATTTTTTTTTGTGTTTTGTTTTATGCAAATGTGTTTAATATGCTTATGATCCATGCTATGTATTGCTTATTCAATTTCATGGAAACCAGCTGCTATGCTAGAGTTGTTATACTATTTATTTCTTTAATTTTACAGTTATTAATTTATTGATAGAACTGATGGATTGCATGTAACCCACATATTCAAATGCATGTTATTCCTTATGGTTATATGAAGAAATTTTCCTTTGTTAGATGATACTGGTTATTGTGAGTTAATGATGATTGCATATTTATATATGGTTTTGTAATGCTTAAATGATCTTGCAAGTTATTGATTACTGCAAGCTAGAATTCAGTGAATCTTATGCAATAGTAATTGAGCATTTATCTTATTGAGTGGATCTGACTAGCTAGGTGTAAAAAGTCTTATGGTAAGGTGTGTGTGTGTGTATATATATATATATATATATATATATATATATATATATATATATATATATATATATATATGGCAATGCACAGGTTAATTTTTAATCAACTGTCATGTGGAATGTGGTGATGAACTGTTTAATTAAGGTTAGCCTTGGTATATTGAAATGGTCATTTGTAACTACTTATAATAATAGTACCTTATCTAAACAAGATGGTAAATTTGTAAGGATCGTTAATCATTAAGGTCACATTATACCAAAATTTATGCAGTGTGGATAGCTATTTATGTTTTTCAATAACGAAAGTAAGAGAAGTTTATATATGTGGATAGGTGGTGAAACAAAGAGCTTTAGTCGTAATCTTGTCATTTAAGGGAACAGCTTTATATATCCCTCCCCGAGAACCCAATGAGGACAGTCCAAGAGGAAAGTCTGCAAATAGAGAATTTGAATAGAAGGGTCACAGGAATTACCAAGCATACATGCTAGATGTGAAATACACAAAGTCAATAGAGGAATGATGCCAGGTAATGCAAGTCAGGTATGGACATTGTACTCTTTTTCACCACTCGTTAATATATGAACGAATCTGTACATTGAACACTGCTATTAAATTCCATTAATGTATATCTGTTGGATTTAAATTGCAATTTTAGTTTATGTATCAATTAATTAAAATTTATTTTATTTTTTTTTTTGTTTAAGCAGGCTTGTCTTTGTTTACTTCTTCACAAAAGACTCACTCAGGTCTCTGTCAATGTTCTATCTATCTGCTCACACTGAGCAATACATCGAGAGAGATCATTCTCTTCTCGCCAAAACAATCAACAGAGGGGCACAACCACATGACACCCCTTATCTATATATATATATATATATATATATATATATATATATATATATATATATATATATATATATATATATATATAAAACTAAAACTGTCCATCATTTTTATTTTGTTTTCATCTAACATTGTTCAGCTCTCATATCCTTTTTGTCAGGTGAGGTTTTTTCCCTCCTGAAGGTGTCTTTGGTATAGCGATTTTACCACTTGTAGACATTAATATTTGCTTAATTATGACAAACTTTCAAAACAATGCTTTTCATTCATTTTTCTGTTTTTTTTTAAACCACACGTCAATAGAAAGTCTCCTGTGCATTTAATCAGATGCCAGCTTGAAATTGCCTCTTCTAAACAATGATCTTTCTGCATCTTTATACTAGAAACTGGCAATTGATTGTATATGTCTGATATATCTTTTTAATTCCAGTGGGCGCCCAAATATTTTACCCTCGCAGGTAAGTTAACATGATCTTTCAGAATTCTTACATTTGTTTCTCAAAGTATGGCTGGAAACCAGATGCCTTTTCCAAAATGACATCTGTTACATGTTTTGTTCTTGCTTCTAATACTAAAGAATTATCATCTGGTGTCACCAAAAAGGGTGTTTACAAATGACTGTTTTGCACTTTGACGCCAACTCTATTTTTTTAAATAATCAGTGACATTTTTCTACAAGTGATGTGTACAAACAATCTATGTCGCTCCAGGGAATAACCACCTAAACCTTTCTGAATTGCAGTTTCATCATTTGAGCCGACATTCAAGTTTTCTATTTCTTCATCTGTGAAATGACTGGCAGCTTGTGATAATAAAGCATTGTAAGTTTCAAAGTCAGATTTACCATATAGAAAAGAAAGGCCCCAAAAAATAGAAGATTCTATATTTGATATAAATAGAAAAAAAGAAATCAGTGAAGTGGGCATTTAATACAATTGAGTTTGTTGAAAATAATATACATAATGTATATACACATAAAGATCAAATGAAAATATGAATAAACTTTTCTTGTAATATTTCTGGCTGATCATTTTTGGAGATTAAATATAAAATAATATTAGAAAAATAATCACGAGTTATTTAACACCTTGATTGAAACCTACAATTCAACATTAGTTATAGGGAACTTACTAACAATTTAACTTAAATCATTACAATATGTATGATTTGCAACACAGACACAGCATAATAAACAAATACAGTAAAATACCTAATATATCATTTAATTCTATGCAAATTACGAATCATCTGACAATCAATTTGCTGAGCTGCATGAATACATTATGAGAGACATCTTGTATTATCAATGTAACGGAATTTGTCACCCAAAATTTTATAACATTTGATGCATTGTCTTACTTTTTATTGATTTTATTACATTACATAGACCATTTTCAACGTTTATACCAGTATGCAATCAGCAATTAATTACATCAAGTTGATCAAAGTTTCTTATCAAAGACTCAATTGCATGATGGAAAGACAAAATGTTAATTTAAAGACTAAAAATCACCATTTTGCAATTAGTAATATACATTATTCCACCTGATCATAAAATTAAGGATAAAATGCAATTAATATTGAAAAACATCTACTTTACCAAGTTTAATTGAAATTAATAAATGTACCGTTATTAATTATTTTTGTACAAATGATGTTAACATTACAAAAAAATGGACATGTATATCCTTAAGAACATGTTATTATTTTAATCGCTTTTTTGTTTCCTTTTCACATCTAATAGCATATTAAGTACACTACTTCCTTGACAACTCACATACATAGGGGTACAAAAACATAAACCCCACAATACGCGAGGTTGCATGTTAACGAGGTACTTCCCAGAAATCCTTAATACAAAAGACATCCAGAGAACTGTGGGGTTGAAATGGATGAAACTGGGCTGTTTTCTGACTGAATCCTCGTTTTATAACCACATCGAGAATAATTGACAACAAAGCACTTTTTTATTGAAGTTATTCATTGTTCTGTATAAATCACATTTATTTTCAAAATGTCTAACATCTGAAAGATTGACAACACAACCAACATGGTACGCGAAAACATTTGAATATTACATCACGACTTTTTATGTTTGTTTAATAGTCTGCTTCCCAGAGTGGAGTGTACTAGTTTTCTCGAAACAAGGAGTCTACAAATCTGTGAGTCAGGCTAACTGTTGATACACTACCAGACAAGATTCCTTTTCTTAAAAAAAAAAAACGTCAACATTTCATGAGACAATCGTCTATTTTCAAAAATAAATTTTTGAATTGTTCAATTAGTAAAATATTGATGTCGTGATTTCATTGCATGTAACAGTGAAACTTCTTATCATCCATAAGAATGTCTCTATGTGCAAATTCAGGAATTCTGAAACTTGTTTTTCCCACAAATGGTCGGTATCTGTGAAACAAAGCTCTTTATTTTATGAAGTACTCATTTTGCTTGGCTGCCTTACTATCTTTAATCAGTTATAATGAAGTAGGTTAATTTAAAGTTGTTTAATTTGAATACATACACAGTAACATTACTAACAGTGTTAAATTGATCAACTGAAATGAATTACCTGACATATGACCAGCGCCGCTGGTTCTTAAACACGTAGAATTTGTATGCCTTTAAATTTTTTTGTTTATTAAACCTCCTTTATTTGATTCAAAAGCAGTAAATAATGTGATAATAGAAAAAGAGACCACTGTTTTTTTTGCCTAGTGCAACAATACAACAAATATTTCCGCTAGTCCGATATTAAAACAAGGTCAGCATTAAATTAGGATCTCAAAGAAACACTCACGAACAGAGCTGTTATGGTAGATTCACACAATTTACATTTAATTACAACAAGACACATTGTATTTATGATGATCACACCTAAAAAAATAAAAGAACTAGAACACAAATTTCAAATGATACAAAAAATTATTTTATTTCTATTTATCAGTGTATTACCCAGGGGTATATAACTGAAGGTAAAAAAAAACAACCTTTTGTGTCAGAACTGGGTTCAAATAAAAAATGTGCGTCAATAATGTATTGACAATTTTCATCAGATCCATACTTTTTAAGATGAAATAGGATTTTGCAACTTGCACAACATACTCTCTCTCTCCTCTAAAATGCAAATAAACCAATATGCACAATTATACAAATGCATTGTCCATTCAAAGGATAATTTTATTAGCTCATTTTCCTTTAAGTTTAAAGTCGTACTTTAAAGTCTCTTTAGAATCTTTTTGTAGCAATATTATAGACCAACATATTACCTATAAGCCAATATAAAAATCCATAATTATTTTTAACCAAATGTCAGTTAATTTACTGCCTGTCATAAAATGTGTACTATCATCGGTTCTATTGTACTTCGTCTTAAAACATATTTATCCAAAAATCAAAGAGGCTAATGATTAATCTTCTCTTTAACAAGTTACACTTGAACTTTTAGATCTTTTTTAGTTGCAGCACAGTTAACAAAATCTGCAATGACCCCCCAAATTTGTAATCCAAATAATGGATTCGTCTCTGCATGTTTACTTATTTCTTTGTTCTGAAAGAATGTCTTGGGTAATAATGTGTTCAAAAGATATCTTGTCATCAAGGGCAGATTTATAAATCACTAAAGGATTATTCACTTGTGCAGTCTTCGCAATCACGAGAGCAGATGTCACACTGGTAATCCAAATGGATGTGCGTTATTTAGTCAAGGAAATAGTTTTTCCTTTTTCATTAAAGTCAGATTCACATTTACTCTTTTGTGTTCTGCTTCTTTCACTTTATAATGATTCTTAGTGCAAACCGTTTTTATCTCGAGATCACATTTTAGTGCAACAAGCATTGAGGTTAAACATCTGGGTGACATTTTGCTGAGCTCGATAGAATCATGCGAGATTTCACGAGATTAGAGGAAACTACTGTCATAATATTGCCAATGGTAGTCTGCTCCTCTGCTTCGTATTCTCTGTATAGCAGAGTGCAACGCAGGGAGAATACGAAACAGGAAACTAGAATATGCCTATGATCAAAGTATGGACAGATCTCACCTTGGAGATCATTTTGGTTAATTTTATAGAATTTTATATATTATGGACACCATAAAAGAAAGACTTGTGTTGCTACTGTGATTATTCACTAGTACATCTAGGGTCAATTGAACAAGTTTTGAGAACATTCTAAGTTTTCTAAGAGGTAATAAAATAATTATATTTTACCTCTTGTTACCTGTTTGTACCTGCATTTTAACAGTTGTAATAGATATGCACATTTTATTGAATTAGTCATAAAATTTGATCTTTAACCTTGATTTTGACACCTAATCTAGCCAGATATCTTTAACATTGGCAAAGTTATGTTGTTTCAAAGTCCACAAGTCATTTTGCTTTACAACTCCATAGTTACTTAGTGTTGAGGACTCTATGCCTACAAAGTCACTTAGTGATGAAAGGGTTAAGTTTCTCAGCTGACAAGTTTTACTCCATAATAAACATAATGAACAAACAGGAAAGCTGTCTGGAAAAAAGTAAATACAGTTTACATACAAACATATAGTTAAACGAGAAGGATAAAAGAGGGGAAAAAAGTGTGAGTGATTCATGTCTGAAATTTGCAATTTTAAATTACAATTGTGATGGAACAAAAATTAAACAGGTTTCTAAATCTTTTTCTGTTAATAATATATTTCTGCATTTCTTTTGTAAAAAAAATATTTGGAGGTGTAATATATTACAGTATCAAGTTTAATGCCAAATAAAAGTGTATCAGAATCAGTATTTATTACCGATAATCTGCGATAAAGTTCATTTCTTGTTTCATTAAATATTCTGTATTTAAAAATAATGGCCATTTTCTGTTCTAAATCTATATGAGCAAGAAGAAATACAAAACTGCAATAACTTTGGGCAGACATTTTGTGCTTGTCAAACATGCATTACAGTTCTTTTTCTACATAAAGTCAAGCTCTCTTTATAAAGGCTTCAAACAGCTCGATTTTGAGCTATTATACAATAGAGTATAGGTATGAGAAGAAAAGTGAAAAGCCTGAAGAGAGAAAATACTAAAGATGTAAGAAAGAAAAGAGAAAGACGTTTGGAGCAGAAGAGATTGTGAAACAAGAGTATTGTAAAATTATAAGTATATAACAGGTTTACATATAAATTTTATAAAACTAGTTCCATTAATTTACTCTGTTCTGGAATTTCTCTTACATAACGGTATTTTCATCTCCATTACTGTGTTATGGGGCATCAGTTATTCTCCACCACAAGTCAAAAAGGCAAAATGAAAATAAAAAATGAAAAACAAACGCCTAGAATAATTTCTTGGTCTGCCTCATCACTATGAAGAGAGAATCTATCTATCTATTTATCTATCTATCTATCTATCTATCTATCTATCTATCTATCTGTCTGTCTGTCTATCTATATATACATACATATATGGAACGAAGTTTCGTGTGATAGTTTCACATGCTGGTAAACTTTTAAGCTTTTAAATGAAACCTTACGTTAACTTTAGTTACTTTTATTACTTAAATTACCTGTCTGTAAAATCAACACTGAATGTTTCTTCTAGTTGTTTCCGAATCTTCTTCGAAGATAACGTGGTCAAATCGGCATTTTTTAAAATGCCTGAAAATAGAAGAAATTGGACTTTTAACTGAGTTTAATTTGTCAAAATTAATTATAGGAGTGCTTATCTCTTATGTTACTTCAAGACGTGCAATATCGCGTCAACATGTTAGAAAATAACTACCTTTTATGTGAACTTTTAGGTCTGATATGTTGATATCCGCCATGATGATGCTCATACTGAAAGGAAGGTAACTCTAAGATCCTTAGAAAATTCCCGCGCTTTTTAGGTACATACTAGTTCAGTGTCGTATTTTCTTTATTATTGATTTGTTCTTCTTTCGCAAAATTAATTAAAGGGATTTCTTTATATTTCTTATGCATACGTCTTTGGAAAAGAAGCATTTAATTTGCATATTATAATCTTTGCAATTATTAAAAGAAACCTTGTGATCACTTGCAGTGGCGTCGCTAGGGTTGGTGTTACCCAGTGCGGTAAATCATGGTGTCACCGCCTTGGACCTCCTTCCTGCAAAACATTCAAAAATGTCATTGACAGTCATGTGCGGTAACTCATCGTGTCAATGCCATGAACCCCCTTTCTGCACAAAAATTCAAAAAATTTAGTCATTTTGGTGTTATCCCATCTGATGCACAGGTACTCGACGCGAGAATTTGATGTTAAAAAAAACAACAAAAAAAATCAATAATCTTAAGGAAAAAGTTATAGAGTGACAAAGATACCTCAGATTACCCCCATGACCCGTTCTGACCTTGGACCCTCTCTTTCCTAATTATATATTTTAGGGATATCGTATGTTTATGTGAATTTATGAGATATATAAATGCAAGTTTTTTTTATTGTGATTCGAAGCAAATATATTTCCATTTTTAATATTTGAATGCAACATTCGTTAAGACCTGAAGGTGTTTCTCTGAAGAAAAAAGAAATCGATTTTTTTTTTGCATTACATCCATGCTTTGAATACATAAATATCTTTTATTATTTACAATATTAGCATGAACTTCTTAAAATAATAAAACAAATTTAATTATCACCACCATCACCATCTGTTCGTGTTGTTGATGATGATTGTCACTGTTGCCTATGTTGGTTATTTTGTGTTTGTTTGCTGAAGTTGTTGTTGTTTTGTTTTTCTTTTTCTTTTTTTTTTTTTTTTGTTTTGTTTTGCTTTGTGTTTTTTTTTTATATACATTTTATTGATAATTCCAATATACAACTAATCAACAAATTATATGAGAGGTTTGAAAAAAAAAACCGCGTGTGTCAAATGCTGTTTGAAAATTGTTTCTATTCTTTTTCTAAAAACAGGAGAGGAAGTCATATTTTAACAAATTATTGATAGTAGATAACATGCTTAAAATTTTGATAGCTAGAAACAATTAATTACAATTACTGGCAAAATTATTAAAATAAATCTAATGGTTTTTTAATTTCAGTTAATCCAGTAAAACTGACCGTATTTTACTGCAATGTCACATAACTAACGAAAATTATAAAACGGTGGTTACCTGAAGTTTTCCTCACTGGTTACACTGGCTATTTAAAATGACTGTGTATAGCTTAGGTATTGTAAAAAAAAAAAATCTTTTAATTGTCTATATTATGGTGTTTGATTGATGAATGTATTTTGTGTTATAGTGCCTGACTTTGCTCCTTTTCATTTTATCGACTTCAGAGATAAATTGTATAAAAAAAATCCGATAACATCTTTTTTACATTTTAAATATTTGGTATCCATTTATTTCACGTTCATAGACTTGTACTGTTTAGTCTGGCAAAATTCACGTTCCCTATTTCAAAAAAAAATCTGAAGATGGAGTATTTTAGACTAATTCAGATTGATTTATTTAGCACATAGGAGAAGTCATTTTGGTCATCATTGTACTTAGATCATGTACATTTTCCATTAGGAACAATATCAAATGAAATTTCAGACACATTACATGAAAGCAACGTAGAGATATGCTAACATTTTATCCATTGTGCATGTTGCAAATGCATGCCGGGCAAGGCGAACGAAGCAGCCGCCTTAGCCCCTCGGTTCTCCGCATTGCAGTGGGTTTGTGTGTGTGTGTGTGTGTGTGTGTGTGTGTGTGTGTGTGTGTGTGTGTGTGTGTGTTTTGTTGCTTTTTTATTTGCTTGGGGCATCGCACTCATCGCTTTCTGTCTTAGGCCGCGCGTGGTGCCTTGAGCCCTTAACATCTTACGGCCGGGCCTGTGTAAATGAAAACAAATGTACCTTACTCATGTCACTCTCTCAGAAGTTCATAATATCTGTAAAGCTAACCCTATACTGTTACGACATAATGCTCTTTCCTTTTGGTGATGCTGCTTTCCACGTATGCCCAAAACCAGCTTCTTGGTATACCCGTCGCATAAGCCGATAAATCAACCCCTCACCCATGATGATACTAATTGGTGGTTTAGGGGCTGATACCACCTATTCATTGAAATATGCAAAAATATGCAGAAAAGTTTAGCTCCACTGATCGGTGTACATTTTATACACTTACCGATATTTCTCGAGGCTGTGGAGCTATAGGCTGAAGGGTTCTTCTGGGGACATCCTATGTTTGGTGACTTCTAAATCCATGTGGAATAGCACCTCCACCTGTCCTGTGGTCATTTGGAATTTCGCGCTAGATATGGATGCTACCAATTACCGGTATGCAGCTAAAGTGTACGCATGTTTGTTCCGGAAAGATATACATGTAGAAAAATCTCACAGCTTACTGAACAGGTGACATTGGACCCACATATTGTCCATCAGTATCAATACAGATTTGGGAGTTGATTTATTGGACTACCCTCAGCCTAAGTCGTTCTCCGGGTCACAAACTGTGTCGCTCTTGATGTCGACTTCATCGTGCAGAGAATCGCCGACTGGATCTTGTTTTGGATCTTACAAAGAGTTCTTGATTCAATTATACTCTGAATAGTATTTTGAGAAGACGATTTTGTAAAGACTAAAACGATGGTCTAATTCAAGTGACAAGAGTTTGTTCGTGCGTGTGTGTATGTTTATTTTAGCGAGATGTGGGCGGACATCCTGCCCCCCCCACTCCTAGACGAAAATATATTGCCGTCGATGGAAATGAAACATTTTATGGAAACGCAACCGCCTTTGGTGTCCGAGTCACTAGTCGTCGTAGTCGGTTTTGAATAAACGAGACCGTCTACGATCAAAGATTTTTTTACTGATCCACATCGGCGCTTTTGACACTGTCAACGACCTGCATTGCAACTTGTTGAACAATGTACAAATGCACAAATCCTGGAAAACGTCAATGAGGCAACTTTCGCAAAGTGGATTTCTCGCATTGACAGCACGAATATGTGTTATGAGTACGGCTGTAATTTTGTTAAATGTCAGGTCGATTTCTGATGTATTTTCATTTTCTCTCCACGCATGAAAAAAATGTACTTGAATGCGTCGGAGGTTGTTACAAGGAAGATACACTGACACAGGAATAACCGACATCAAAGCATCCTGTGGCTAATTATGGGCAAACCCTAACAGCATCTAATCTGGAAAGGTCACGCTAAATCAGGGGACTCTGTATGGGCAAACCCTAACAGCATCTAATCTGGAAAGGACATGCTAAATCAGGGGACTCTGTATGGGCAAACCCTAACAGCATCTAATCTGGAAAGGTCGTGCTAAATCAGGGGACTCTGTATGGGCAAACCCTAACAGCATCTAATCTGGAAAGGTCGTGCAAAATCAGGGGACTCTGTAACTGCCACTGATGGAGTCAATACTAGATTCATTTGAGTCGTCGAAGTGATCGTGACAATGCCTTGCGCGAGATGATACATATACCACCAAGATGAAGCATGTAACATACGCGCCTTTTACAAAAGCCCCTTAGGACCCTAATCGTCACGCCAGGCAACACAACAGAATCGTTCTCAACGACGACTGCGCGATGTCAACCGCGTAATTCTGAGATTCATTTGAAATGGTAGAAATGAAATTGGACTTCGTATTGGAAATTGTAAGGATTTGTCGATCACGAACGAAATCCTTTTTCTGATCTTGTAGCGTTCCAGATTGCACCACATCTAATGAGTTGCCTTTGCTGTTCATTTTCTTAGCATTTGGGATCATATGGGAATTCCCGTTTAAGTGGACGTTTGTAAATTGTTTTGGTTCGTACTGGCACCTTCTGACGTTTGACACGTATTTTTTCCGCGTGTTATTTGGTGGGTCGGAACAAAGTTTTTGTTATGAGATAGTCACCGAAATGTACTTTTACGTTTGGCTCCGAATTCAAGTTTAATGGACGTTTGCGAAGAGGTTTAGGTTTGAGTTCGGGTTCAGGTTCTCAGGGTTCGGATTCAGATTCAGGTTCGGATTATTACGACTCTATGGTCTTAACCTATAAAATGTAAGCCAGCAAGTTTAGTTAAATTCAACAAATAATTTATTTCCACAGAACACAAAGTGAAAAGTGTAAAAAGATTATACTGGATTGCGAATTTAATTCCAAATAATCCTAAAATGTTTAACACAAGTCATAATTTTTAAAGTTCTGAAGAATAAATGGAATTACATCATTTGAATAAATAACTTCTAGCCTGATAGGAAATATTGGACAAAGCAATAATACAACCGGTTCTGTTCTGATCTCACAGCATGAATAAATAATTTCTTGAAAAACAAGATTATAGTCCTCTAATTAACCTCAGGTCACAATTAAAGTTTTAAGTATTTACAAAATAAAACCTTAGTGATAATTAGAAGGTCTGAAAAAACCTAATAAGCAATGCTAACTAAATTCACATAACAGTATGATGGCCCGGCCTGTTGTTCAGCTGCTTGTAATTGAATCCTGGGAATTTGACTATCTTTATTTTCTCTCTAATAGAAGAATCTCACATTTTTTTCGTTCCCGACATTGAAATGTTGAATATCAATTGCTTCATATTTTTAATCATACCTTCATGAAAACACTTTCCGTAAATCCAACTCGGGCTTCAGCACGTAATAACACATCTGTTATCTCTGTGACCTGTTTTCGATGTCGTGCGAAACAGTTTACATCTGTGAAGAAATAAAAAGCAATTGATGGTAATACCATCGCCACGCTATTTACCGTGGAGTAAGTGTCCTAGGATAGAAATAATGCGATCATGCAACACGGCTGAATATATCCGAATCGATTCCAATAACCGACCAAAGCCTGGACAAGGACATCTAAACTAAATCGATACTGTGGGTTATCGTGTATTGCGAATAAGAAATCAAGCAATATCCGTGCGCGTCAAAGCGCTGATGTGGACCTGATACATATCCTAAATCGGAGAGAGAATTGCCAGATGAACTGTCAAAGGAGGCATGAAGATCAATATTGCACTTACAGGCAAAGCATCGATATAACAAATATAGCCTTCCAGCGAAGTATATCCTGGATATACAACAGTCTCAGCGATTAATGGATGGTAGCTTGAAAAGTTACCCAGCTTGCAAAAGTTACCCATGAGATCACCAGAACATTGCTCACCAGACAGTGGTTGTGACAGATTTACATACCCTACTGGTAGGGTGATAAGCACTTGTGTTGCATCAACAGCGCTTCTAGGACAAGTGGATAATTGTGCAACTCCAGATCAACTTAAACGAATCAACAGACGTTGCTGTTGTTGTCATAATAGCTTATGTGTGCATGGAAATCTATGTGCCCGTGATCCCAACTATATGAACTCAGAAACGGGTATCGGCTGCATCATTGCCTCTCCTTAAAGGTTCCTTTTGTCCAGATACATGATATTACTGTTCGGGAATATCAGCATCTATCCGTCCACGCTCGGATTATTTGGAAGAGCATAACGATGACTTACCATGTAAGTACCGCTAGGGACACCACATTCGATAAACAATGTTGATTGATGTCAGGGAACTTGATGCGAGCTTTTAACCGCTATGCATCCCATGACGTTCCTATTACGGGACTAGTACTATGATTTATCTTGACGAAACCTCAAAGACATCTGCGAGCATCGACAGAGAGTTCAACAATCAAACTTATCAGACATCGTCCGCATTTCGGTAGACAAAGACAAATAAAGACTCTCTCCGTCACAACAGGGTTTTGGAAGATTTCTCCTGGTCAAGTATGTACTCGTACTTGTAAATTCCTTTGCGGCAAAGCAACTTTAAAGGTTAGATCGTCATCCGGGACAGCACCGTAGTATTGATGGGGGATCGTAAAGCTATGGTTGCCTAATGACAAAAGGTTGCTGACGAATATGTTCAGACGGTAAATTGAGGAATTGATGATATAATTGAGTCTATTTTTTTCAGCCGTCATCCTTAACGTCGTGTATTTTTTGCCATTACAATTGCTTTAATGATCAAGCGACCATCTTACCCGTGCAGGCTATATATCACAATAGGAATTCTTATTCGCGATGGGTAATTTCGTTGCATATTTCAAGCGCTCCTTACGGCTCCTCTGAACGCGCCAATGATGTGACAGTGATTG
This sequence comes from Potamilus streckersoni, assembly GCA_016746295.1. Classification (NCBI taxonomy): domain Eukaryota; kingdom Metazoa; phylum Mollusca; class Bivalvia; order Unionida; family Unionidae; genus Potamilus; species Potamilus streckersoni. The sequence continues at coordinate 3,013,879 of JAEAOA010002205.1, forward strand.
ATGGATATGCAACGAGGCTATCAGATCCAGTGGCATCACTAGGGTTGGTGTCATCCAGTGCGGCAACTCATGGTGTCACGTCCATGGTCTTCCATCCTGCATAAAAATTCAAACCTTTTATAGAAAGTCATGAGCGGTAACTCATGGTGTCACTCCCATGAACGTCATGCACACACAAAAAATTAAACAATTGTATAGACAGTCATTTTGTATGTCACCTCTGCTGATGCTATCACCTCCCAGTGACGCCACTGTTCAGATCATCAGTGGATCTGAAATCCTCGTTGCAGATCCTTCCATGCATTATCCGCGAAAAACTCACGAATGTCATGAACATATCTTTTGGCGAGGAAATATGTGCTTGAATTTATTCCGCTCTAACTCCGAGGGATTTGCTATTCGGATCAACCGTTGTGATTTAGAGTTCTTGGCGTGGTACTAAACTGGTAGATCAGTTGCTTCATCGCATCGCATGTAACAGAACTAACATACATGGTGGATGGAATCACCCATTCAAGACACATAGTTTCGCTGTTTTTCAAGCTTATTTCGGAATATATGCATAAGATGGAATCTGTCTCGTGGTAGAGGACGGCTCTCGATATGCTGTGTAAAATAGTTCCAGATATTGTAGAACCAAACGGAAATTTGGCATAGGCACAATATTACCTCATAGCAAAATTTCAACAGAGTATCATGAAATGAACATTCGAAAGGAAATGCAGTGTGATATACATTTTAGTATAATGAATTTGTCAGTGTGAGGGTGGATGTATTGAAGTGTAAAACAGAGAGAGAGAGAGAGAGAGAGAGAGAGAGAGAGAGAGAGAGAGAGAGAGAGAGAGAGAGAGAGAGAGAGAGAGAGAGAGAGAAAGATATGCAACATGTCAAAGACTATTTCTGATATTACAATGCATAAAACATTACTCTTCAACAAACAATGATATAGTTTTAAATACCATTTCGCAACGACAGGACTTATGTTGGTTGTGTTCAACATTGTTATACAAAATAGCTTCAGTCATGATTCGATACTGCACCAGTGGTACTTAAACATTTTAGCGGCTGACACTTTGTCACAATGGACCTTGAGCTTTATTTGGATGCAGTAAGATACTTGTTGTAGTCAAACTATGTAGCCAAGGATGACTTCCGGGGTAGAGCACTAGCCGTTACGGATAACTGCCATCTCACCTTTGTCTGAGTGGGATCACGTCTCATGCTCGGCTAGGGTGGGTACGAAAGAAAGCTTGCCAGTAGCTTCTCGTGGGTCGGTGGTTCTTCCCCAGGTTTTCCAGGGTTCTTCCTCCACCAGTTATACTGGCCGCCATGTATAGCCTATCTTTTGATTATAAATGGCGTTAAACCCTACAACAACAACGACGACGACGACGACTTGTATATGCAATAGAAGTAAAAAGTAAGGAGATTTCTAGCTAACACCCTATTTCGTTTAAAACAAACACAAATGCGCAATGTTGAGACCTCTATCTCATTTTTAATACGACATCATATTTGCCTTACTTTGTCAGTAGATTAATGATACAGAATATCCACTAATACTCCTTACTCGTCAGATCAGTTATTATTATATTTTATAACTTTAGACAAAAATTTACACAACTTTTTTACCTGTTGTAAAGATATTTGAAATATCCACTGCCGTCAAATCTGACAAATGAAAGGTTTAGTTTGTCAAATTTACTGAAACATATTACTGACGTTTCATTGCTAATTGGAAGTTGTTATCGGTCTAGTGTCAACCATGAGATTTTTTAATTTTACGTTTGATGCCTCTGTCCCTCTTATTTTTTCAAATATTATTTCTTATTTTTGACAAAATTGCATAACTTAATCAGAGTAAATAATATCAAGTATATCAAATTTAGGTGTTTTATAATGGCCAAACTCAAATGTGTAAATGTTATTATCATAATATATATATATATATATATATATATATATATATATATATATATATATATATATATATATATATATATATATATATTAACATTATATATATGTTATTATCATAATATCACTTATCATCAAAATTGCTTAAAGCTTAATAATACCATCTGTTTCGAGTTTATGATGCTTTGTTCGAATAGCCATTGTGCTAACATAACTAGATCCACCATCAAGCGTATATTCAAAAACAACAAAATTCATTTGAGATTTGACCTACCCGCTTTTTTATTACTTTATTGTTATCTAACAACACAGCGCACATTTTACTACGCAATACAATAAACGTTTTTGCTTTCAATAAATTCATTTCAGCCCTTTATTCAAATCACCAGAAAATTTTCTATCGCGAGGGAAATCTGAAAAGGTCAAACAGATATCGGTTATCAAAGAATCCTGATAAACATCCTCGCACTATCTTTCATCGATAAACGAGTCAGTATCTGTAAACAATAATTTACTTGACGGCCACTGCTTTTTAACAATATTATAGTGAAAATCGTACATTAACAACTTGGATAAATCTAGCACAGCAACTCCAACATAAATCGGCTTTTTCCACTTTAAGTTTGTTTTTCATCGTTGTTATTGCAATAAGATTTCCATTCAAAATTTTCATACTAATAAAATCATTGTTTACTACAAGGTTATTTCGATGGTTGATATAATTAACGAGTTCAATGTTTACTCGTTTTCTGATATTTTCCATTGTCTTACGAGTAAAGTGGCAGAATGTTGTTGTTGTTGTTGTTGTTGTTGTTGTTGTGCTTAACGCCATTTTTCAGCACACGGTAGGCTATTCATGGCGGCCAGTATTAATGGTGGAGGAAGAAACCGGGAAATCACCGGAAAGAACCACCGATCCACGAGAAGCTACTGGCAAGCTTTCTCACATATCCACATTCGCCGAATCCTAGACTCGAACCCACGCAGACAGAGGTGAGATGGCAGTGATCCGTAACGGACAGCGCTTTAGACCACTCGGCCACTCGGGGCCCCTATGAAGAATTTACAGAAAGATGTTGTGGCAGAATGAAGTTTTGTCATGACGATGAAATATTTCTAATATCAACCATTGAGACATCAATAAATGAAGTTGTGTAAAATTTTGTCTAAAGTTATAAAATAATCTCCAAAGAGCAAGGTACTTTGCAAAATATTTTGTCTAAGGTTATTAAATAATCTGACAAGTAAGGAGTATAGGGAGTTATTCTATATCATTAATATCTTGACAAAGTTAGGCAAATATGATGTATTATGATTGAGATTGATGTCTCAATAATGCGTATTAGTATTTGTTTTGAAAGAAATATGGGTTAGTGAGCCACAAACCTCGTCACTCTTTACTACTGCTAATATCCTTATAATGTGACCTAAATTGTAACAACCTAGTAGGACACATCATTAGTAGACTTTATTTTTGGGCGATTTTTTAAATAAATTACAATTGTCCAAGTTAGAATGATCATCTAATTAAGACTTTCAGCTACATGATATCGTGTACAAAAGAGTGTAGCTTGGTAAGATACGCCAAAATTTCGATGTCACATTGAACTTTGACTTAGAGTACAAGAGACTAATTATTCACATCTTATTCAAGTTTTCGTTTTAAAAGTAATACAGTGTGCATACGAAGTTAATCACGGCAATACAATTTTTGTCCCAGGAACACTGACACTGGAATAACTCTAGTTGATCACCTGTGGGGTGAAGGTTGTTGTGTTCAGTTCATAATGTTTGTTACACAAGTATTATACTGCAAATATCTATACGTTTATTTAGTGTTTCTATGTAACGCCTTCTGTTATTACAAAACCGACCAACTTCTTGTCCGTCATTTCCATCTTGTAGTCAGTACTGGGGGTCATAACAGTTCCTTATAGTTCACCTACAGATTATACACGTACTACATAATCCTAGAGTTATCTATATAATGTTGTCATACGTTTCCTTTCCCGGACATAACATCCTTTTCGGTCCTTTGGTCTATTTACTGATACAGATTCACCACCTCTTCTGAGTGTCATTTTTGTGAAGTTTTTAAAACATGCAAGTACGATTTGTACGTAAACTGTCAACAACAGAAGACCATGTGGTAGTCAAAATCAAGGTCAATAGCGCATTTTCTCGTGCAAAGGTGATAAGGTAAATATTTACTATTTAAAAGAAGTTTTGACAAATAAGGAATGCATATTTAACACTTCAACTATAATAATCAGTTACAGTTTAATACTAATATTTGAATGTATTCGTTATTCGCCGACTATGGACAGTTTGTGAGCTCGAGACTCGGAAGAATGTGGTTCTCAAAAACATTTTCACACATGTTGCAGACTTTAACGTTAGGTGTTTGGAAATATTAAAGGCATTGGTCTCGAAAGATTAACGACAACCATGAAAATTTCAATCAAAGTGTGGTCGAGATACAGAACACGTAGCACCCCACAAACGGTTGGTTGGCTTCCGTTAGTCTCGAGAGACGATGTAAATGCGCCCATGAAAGGTGTCCTAGTTTGTAGCTGTGCAGCGTCTTCTGTGACTATAAAGTCCCACACGGGAGTGGCAATCCTTGCTGCAGTTGCTACATTTGAAGTATGACTCAGGTCTTGGTTGGAACTGCATCCTCTTCCTCTGAGATCTTTTCTCATCAGCGAGCTGTCGTAACTTTTCCTCGCTGACTTTCAGACCTGTGTACAGAGCATGTCGCCAGCTGGACTTGTCGAGGGCAAGCTCTTCCCAGGTGTTGATCTCTATTCCAAGAGCTTTTATATCCTGCTTGCAGACATCCATGAAGCGAAGATGTGGCCGTCCTATTGATCTTCTGCCTGAGGAAAGCTTAGAGTAGAGAAGGTCTTTGGGGATCCGTCCATCATTCATTCGATGCACATGGCCTAGCCATCTGATGCGACGTTGGCGGAGGAGTGTGACCATGCTGAAAATTTTGGCCTGTTGAAGCACCTCGTTGTTTGTCACACGACCGCTCTAGGTGATCCCAAGTATGCGACGGAGACAACGCATGTGAAAGGCGCTTAATCGTTTCTCCTGAGAGGCGTACAGGGTCCAAGTTTCGCTGACATACAGAAGAGTGCTAAGCACGCAGGCACGGTACACGGTGATCTTAGTGTTTAATGTCAGCTTGTTGTTATTCCACACTCTCTTCGACAATCTAGAGAGAGTTGTTGACGCCTTTCCAATCCGCTTGTTGAGCTCGGCATCGAGTGAGAGGTTGTTGGTGATGGTAGAGCCAAGGTAAGTGAACTCCCTGACTACTTCTACTTTGTAGTTGTTAATGGTTATGCTGGGAGGGTCTGCGTCCTGAGCCATCACGTTGGTTTTCTTTAGGCTGATGGTCAGCCCGAATTCATCACATGCTTTAGCAAAGCGGTCCATCAGGCGTTGTAGTTCAGCTTCTGTGTGAGTGACTATAGCAACATCATCTGCAAAGAGCATGTCCCTAATGGTTGCTTTCCTTACTTTGCTCATTGCCTTCAGTCGTCCCAGGTTGAACAGTCTGCCGTCTGAACGCGTGTGCAGATAGATCCCTTCTGTGGACGCCCCAAAGGCGTACTTAAGCAGGACAGCCAAGAAGATGCCAAAGAGCGTGGGGGCAAGGACACAGCCTTGTTTCACTCCGCTGTAGATATGGAATGGTTCGGACGATGAGCCATCATACTGCACTGTGCCTTTCATGTCTTCATGGAAGGACTGGACCATGCTTAACAGCTTTGGAGGGCATCCAATCTTCGTCAGGATTTTGAAGAGTCCGTCTCTGTTGACCAGATCGAATGCTTTGGTGAGGTCTATAAAAGCCAGGAAGAGGGGTCTGTGTTGTTCCCTGCATTTTTCCTGCAGTTGCCTGATGGAGAAGATCATATCGATTGTGGACCTCTCTGCGCGGAACCCACACTGAGACTCTGGATACACTCTGTCGGCAAGCGTCTGCAGTCTGTTCAGGATGACTCTAGCGAAGACTTTACCCACGATGCTGAGAAGTGATATGCCCCTGTAGTTGTTGCAGTCACTTCTGTCGCCCTTGTTCTTATACAGGGTTATGATGATGGCGTCTCTCATGTCCTGAGGCACTGCACCTTCATCCCAGCACTGGCAGAGAAGGTCATAAAGGTGTGTGAACACACACTGCCGCCACATTTGATGACTTCTGCTGGAATGCCATCCTTTCCTGGGGCTTTACCTGTGGTCAGTTTCTCTAATGCTAGCTTTAGTTCTGTCTCAGTAAGTTTCTCATCTAGTTTGGTCAAACAAGGGAGGTTTTCAATGGCGTTGAGGGCATTGTTGGTCACGTTATTCTCTCTGGAATACAGTTCGGAGTAGTACTCCACCCAGCGCTCCATCTGTTTGTTCTTGTCATGAATGATATCGCCTGCAGAAGACTTCAGTGGAGCTATCACTTTCTTCGTTGGACCCATTGCTTTCTTTATGCCATTATACATGCCTCTGATGTTTCCGTTGTCTACTGCTGACTGGATGCTCTGACAGAGTAGAAGCCAGTATTCATTAGCGCATTGCCGTGCTAACCTCTGCACTTTGCTTCTGGTAGACCTATATGCATGTAGTGTCCTCACGCAGGGAGAACGCTTGAATTCCAGGTGGGCACTGCGACGCTCTTCTATTGCTGGCATGAGCGTGGCGGAATTGGCGTCAAACCAGTCATTGTTCTTTGTCTGCTTCTTACCAAAGATTCTTGTGGCTGCACTGTATACAGTATCTCTGATGTTGTCCCATCTTTCTTTGGCACTGCCGTAGGGAGGTTCTGAACTGAACGCCTTGGAGAGAGCGTTAGTGAATTCTTCAGCCTTGTCTGGATATGACGTCTTGCTCACATCGATGTATGGTTTACCCACTTGCCTAGAGTGCTGGATCTTCTTTGGTTGAAGCTTAAATTTACAGCAGACTAGAGAGTGATCGGTGTCGCAGTCAGCGCTGTGGAATGTACGAGTAAACTGCACACCCTTCATGGCTGAACGTCTTGTGATAATCAAGTCCAGCTGATGCCAGTGTTTGGATCGGGGATGCCTCCAAGACACTGTGCTGTGGTTTTGTCTGAAAAAATGAATTTGTTATGCTGAGGTTGTGGAACGAGCACATTTCTAGTAGACGTTGCCCGTTTTCATTCATCTTCCCAATGCCAAACTTGCCGAGACACAAAGGCCAGGAGTGGTGATCGGCACCCACCCTAGCGTTGAAGTCGCCCAGTAATATCAAGTTCTCTTCCTTCGGAATATTGTCGATGAGCAAGTCGAGCTCGTTGTAAAACGCATCCTTGGTATCTGTGGTGGCACTGAGTGTGGGAGCGTAAACACTGAGGAGATTAACTAGCCCGGTTGTGGTGTGGAGGCGAAGAGATAGCAGTCTTTCGTTTCCTTGTTGGCAGGGTTCTATCATAGGCAGTAGAGAGTTTCTGACAGCAAAACCAACACCATACTCCCTAACTTCGTCTGAGCTCTTTCCTTGCCAGAAGAACGTGTAGTTCTTTTCTCTGAGAGACCCAGAATCTGGTAGCCGTGTCTCTTGAAGTGAGGCGATATCGACATGGAGTCTTGCGAGTTCGTCGTTGATGACTTTAGTCTTTCGAACATCACTGATTGCCTGGAGATCATCTGAAAGCCCTGTCAGCATAAACCGGACGTTCCAGGTACATAGCTTGAGGATTGTTGATTTCCTTGTTTTTCGTGTTTTTTCTTGGTGCCGTAGTTGCAGCCCGCTTGTCAGGTACTCACGTATCTTAAGCCCTGAGCACCCAGCAAGGCAGGCGAGCTGTGACAGGACGGCACCTTATTGGCTGGGGGCTGCCCAGCTTGAGGTGGGCGATAGCTGTCCAATGAGATCTGTTGGTCTCTCCCACCGTCGGAAGCAACCCCTGGCATCTAACTCTACGCCAGTTACCCACAAACGGTATTTGCATGTTATTTACGTGACGATCTCAACCGATAGGCCTACATATTTATCTCTTGGCAAACAAGAGTTCTCAATTTCAAAAGTCACTTGTCAAATATTTTGATGCACGTAGCCAATTTCAAGGTGACGAGATAATAATTAATGCATCTGTAAAAATAAAATGTTCATAAATCCACAAGTTGCGAGTTCAAATGAATCTTACAAAGTAGTTTTATTTATGCTTATGTACGCGTATGATCTGTTATCTTGTCATGAATTTTTTTCCTTTAAAATACCTCTGAGTTTAATTTTCATTATTTGTTTACTGTTTAGTTCCCGAAGGAGGTCATAAGCAGTCATATTTGTGGTCATCTGGCATATTTACCGTTGACTTAAAATGGTGACTGAAAGTTGAAATAAATGCATTTAATCTCAAGATACTTTTACAAAAGTTACATACATAAACAGAAAGAAAATAAAGCTCTCTGTCAGTATCTATATTTGTGATTAATAATTGACTTTGGTTCATTGCTTTAGTGTGCATTGTTAAAAATGTAAAATTTAGTTGATTGCATATAGGAAAACCTGCAAGTTGCCCATCATCCAGGTAATATGGCAAAATATCCTCTGCTTGTGATGTCATCGGGAAGCATCGATATTAGGACAAGATCTTGGGCTAGGTACCTCTAACTACAATGGCCACACCACTCGTTAGTTGGTGAATCTTTGAAAGGGCTATATAAATAATGGAAATTCACTCAGCTGAACCATGCCGTTACTTTATTTACAACCTTCTGAAAGACTTAAGGTAATTCAATTATCTTTAACTTTCTTCTAAAATATGAAATACATCATCTGTGCACAATAAAAGACAATATTAGTTAAAGTGAAAGTAAGATATATATTATTCTACCATACAAGTATGTGAAAAATACACAAATGAGACTTATCGTCATGAACACACATCATAGAAAAAGATCATCACAGCTTGAAATACATCTGTATTTAGCAAAAATTCATCAATAATGCAGATTTCTTCTCAACAAGAGATAAATTATAACAGGGTATAAATACCAAATTCTGATTGTTACATTTTACTGTGACAGCAATGTTCTATTATATTCAACTGACCTATGTATGATGCATTTAACTTAGTAGGCACTTGATGAAATGCAATACCAGTCAAACATGACAGTGCATTTTATGGAGCTGCAAAGTTCCATACAATGCATATTGTCTAGATTAATTAAAATATGGTCATTACCATATCCCAGTTGAAGTGATATAGCTGTTAACATCACAGCCAAATCCAATGTATCCTTTTACAATCCTCGTTGAACATAAAAGACGCAAATGGGTATTTACCATGTGTATAATGTAACTAAACTGCAGTGACCACAAGTCTTCCAATTCATGTAATTCAGCAATTTATGTCTAGCTCTGGTTCAACTATTTTAAAAAACAAATATGTACAGTTTAGTTTGGCATTTAATACATGTAATGGTTTACAAAAACAGGATTTCACTCGAATGCAACATTCTCCATTTAAAATTGTAGTTGCTAAAATTTTAAAATTTTGTGAAACTCACACACAAGTTATTAAATACCCACAAATACAAAATTTCTACACTAATGAATACTAATTTACATATATACTTACTTATATGAGGAGTCAAACAACATAGGTCTTGATCCACAATAGCATAATGCATCCGCTGTTTGTTCTACTGATTACTCCTAACAAACCACACAGAGCCAGATCTGCCAGCACTTTATGTGGTTACAGATCAGTCTGTCCAGTTTTCAGCTGGACTCATCTTATAAGCAGGTATATATGGTAATGATACATGGTGCTCTCTCTCTTTCTCTCTCTCTCTCTCAACATGGAACAACTGAATACCAACTGGCCCGCTGATCCCACATGGTGTAGCCAGCCAGGGATGTTACCCAGTTTGCTGAAGATTCATTTTCCTGAACAAGACTTTGAATTACAAGCATACTCAGCAATGATATTAACACTTGGGTGGGTTTTGCAGGATAAAGCTAAATGGCATAATCTGTTATTATCTGAATCAGTTCCCATGCTTTTCTTCCTTTTAAGACAGCCCTGGTGAAACAGGACCAATACATTAAAAAAAAATACTAAATGTAATATTTAGTGCATATTATGGCTTCTCTAGTTTTAAAATCTTTTGAAGTGATCTCAAGTAATTATGTTTCCAGTAAAACCCACAATGTATGTAATTTTATTTCTGATGTATAAATAAAGACAGTCAAATTGGTAAACATGGTTCTTCAGCTCAGTATTTGTAAATGCAAAAATTTGCAATTTTTATCATGTAGAAAAATCTCTAAACAGAAAATGTACTAACAAAAATTATTTGTACAGGTTATAAAAATATGACACACATTACAGGTACTACAGAAAGGTTGGAACAAATGGCCCAAAGTAAAGGTACAAATTTAAATTCTTAAAATTCAACTAAGTGGCCAGGAGACAAATGCTTTAATGATTTAAATAATAGTCATAATGTACATGATGCATATTTACTAAGTACAGGTTATACAGACAGATAGATAATGGGGCACAAACATTATCTACTTTAACACTTTGAAAGATGGGTTGGCTAGATATATGTGCATGCTATGCTGTCTATATGGCTTGTATTTTAGGTTAGTAAACTGGGGAACAGTGCCATATTCCTTTTTATTTTTGTCAAGAAATGTGATAATAAAGTCCACTATACCAGTGACCAATTGGCATGAGAAGTAGGCTGCTGATGCTACAGGTATCACTGTGATGTTGACATACTTCCCACATCACTTACATTTTGTATACATCATATCAACTGAATTGGGATTTCACCAGATTATTTTTTAAATAATGGTAACACTGGTTAAAGGTGCCTTCTCTATCACAGAACTGTAATTAAGAACAATGAAAACACGAGGAAAAGTATATATATATATATATATAAGTATACACTCATAATGAAACGACAGAAAACACAAACTGTTGTTGCTCTTAAATCTATGGATGCCTTTCAATGTAATGGTTTGTTTTAAAATTCTGTTGGTGATCACTGGAAGTTAACCTTTTGAGCATGGATTTGTACAGATATTTTATTCTTACTGTTGCAAGCAAGCAGCTTTGTAAATAACTTATTTTTTTTGCTGAATATAAATTTGTTCAAAGCAGCCGATTTAGTTCAAATGTAGTGTCATATTCCTAAACAGCAAATCCCCTTTCATTTCATTCTTTGTAGTTTTCATATGAATCTGAAAGGTATTTTAAAAAATATAAAGATACTGTATAAAGATATACTAAAGCCACTTTATTTTCTTGCATTTTGTCTTACCTGGTTTGTTTAATGCATCTCTCTCTCAGTATCTTTCCTTTTTGTCTCTCAATGTCTAAATGTAATTTTGATCAATTATTACATGATGATGCAAAAGCTGTGGTTAAAACTGGTTTTTCATTAATGCTTATAGTGTATCTTTTGGGTGAATTACTTTTACTTTCAATTTTTCATCACTATAGTCCGCAATTAGTGTTTCTGACTGCTGATGTGAAAGGACACTTGCACTGCATCTGATAACTGGCAAAGAGGCTGTAGCTTAACTTAATAGTCTCATCATAAAAATGCTCTTCAGTTTATAATATAATAGCCTGACCCAGCAATCATAAAATAATTTCAAATTACTTTTGTAAAAAACAACCATAGTAAGAAATTAGATATTGACTTTACAACAAAACTATATTGCATGCTCATACAATGAAGCAAGGAGACGATTTGAAAAAAATATGAAAAAGGATTGTACAGTGCAATTTGTGTCTGATAATTATTTTGTATTGTGACCAGAAAGCATACATAATTTAGAAACGGTCTTCATAATGATGATAATGGCTAACCATCCAGTCTTGTCCAGCACCTTCTCATCGTATCACTGTCCATGGGAGAAAGCTACATGTCATATAGTGCAACTGCCTTATAGCTATGTTCATTATATAAACAACTCTAATACAACAAATGGGACCCATATCATAATAGGAAACATTATGATGAAGGGCCATGAAGTGAAGGAGTGCCATGCTTAGAATACAAACTTTAGCATTACACAATAGACACCTTGATGAGGATTCCTGAAATCTGTTTCACTAAATGATATAAACATACTGGCATTTTTCAATTTATTGAAGAAACAAATTAAGTAATGACCCAAGACAAAAAATATGGAATCTTCAATGCCAAGTACTGTATTCAAGAAACAGTCTAAACACAAAACTGACTCCAACTCAAAACAAGATTAGAAATCACATTCAGAGTTGCTCAATTACAATGATTCCTGATGCATATACAAACAATCAGAAAATCACTTAAAATCATGAATGAGCAATGTTCACCATTGCTTGCTGGCACATGGCAAGTTACAAAATTGTCTGAGTACTAAATCTTAACTTGTGCTGAAATTTAGATCTTTTTGTTTTTAATCTTGTGTAACTTAGACATATGTGTGACAAGAGTCATTACATTTTCAGGATTATCTAGTAGTATCTCCACATAATGATAAATTTGGATGTAACAGCAATTTTAAGTAATGGTTTGAGGTTTTATGTTTAGAGGCAGATTCAGAGTTAAAATTGTGCTCTTCATATGATAATGGGATATGGGTCTACAATGTAGGCTACGGTGTGTGTGTGTGTGCACTTATTGTACACAACACTATTAATTTTGATAAAATCATAACAATTTCCATCTAATGATTTGAATAGTGACAAGATAAAAAGATTGGATCACTAATATTATATTTGTATTGTGGACAAGAGTAAAATAATAATTGCTGGGTATGCGAAGTATTATTGTCTGTAATAATGAAAAGATACATTAGGAATAAAACTGAAGCAACAAAGCGAAATAAGTAAACAAGACAGTGAAAATAAAACATAACTTCAATAAAATGTGAAAGTTGATATCATACAACTTCTACAGAAATGTAAAATGTCACTAGGATAATTATAATTAAAAACAAAAAAAACCACCAGATGTATATATGAAGTGACCAGAGATTAATACAAACCTTCCATATCTACAATGAATGAAAGACCTAACTACCATCTTATATTAAGCAAACAAAACAACAAGCAGACAAATCCATGGTCTTTGTGTAGTACATGGCAAAAAACTTTTAAACACATCCTTACAATTGTACTCAAGGTCTATGAAATGCTTTATTAATGTAGTTTTAGCACAAAGACTCCTCACAATATAGAAATAATCAAAACAATATGAAATGGAATTTAGAATGAATGCAATTAATAATAATTCATTTATTAAAAATATTGATTTTTTTCAAGAAATAGCAGAACATGAACAAGAAAACGCAGTAATAAGGTACTAGAAAGAGGCTTTAACCTTAGGCAGGCAGCCCTTAGGGTCTACAGTTATTAAATTCTCCTGAAAATGTATAAATGTATAATTCAACCAAAGCATGATCTTATCAACTTTAGCTATTATCAGCTCACATGATAGTACTGTAGCAAATCATTATTGACAGCAATGTTGAAAAACTTAAAAAGTAGGTCACAATGATCCAATTTTGGTAAGGACACTCTTTCATCCTAAGTTTAGTCTCTACAATTATATATATATATATATATATATATATATATATATATATATATATATATATATATATATATATATATATATATATATATATTAGTTTGCCCAAAGCAAAGAGTAGCAGGATCATGAACATATAAGCTGAATGACAGGAAAAATATAACTGCCAAGATAACAGCTTTGTTCGAAGCTAATCTATTCAATCACATAAATAAATGGGTCTTAACATGTAAACTTAAACATTGTCAAAAGCGTTCCAGCTCATTGCTTAATACAGATATGGTCTATATGAAAGATCTGTTTAAATGTATATATAACACTACAACCTCTTTCATTTAAAAAAAACAAAACAAGTTAAGCTGACATGAAATCTTCCACTTTTTCTTGCCTAGTATGTGATATTCCAGTAGTTGACCAGACAAGTTAATGTAATGGACAAAATCACATTTTTTTAGTACTTAAACCATGAAAGAGACAAATGGTCAATTTATGATCTCATAATCCACCCCAAAAACTCTGGACATAAAATGCTTTCAAGTCAGTCACTGTATCCCTCCACTACAAGTCTTTAAAGATGATTGCCTGTGAAATGCTGGAGTATTAACTTTTTTTAAAAAAAAATTGCTAATTTTTCATACCCAAGGATCCATGTGACCAAATATCACTACAAAAATCTATAAAATTGAGTTCATTTTCTTGTGCTATTCAATGCTAAACATCTATTCCAGGAAAGAGTCATTACATTGAAAAGGGTGGGTGAAAGAACTATCTCTAATTGCTCACAAAATAATAGCTGAAGGAGTATTTAAAACTTGTTACATTGGCTGACTCCTATTATCATATAAACAGAAACATTAGTATGTTGGTGAGTGAATTTTTTCCAGAATTAAAAATTATTGATATCTTATTTGTTCTGCAAAAGAAATCCTGCACTGTGGATTTATGACAGGTTGTAAGCCTTTAAGGCCTGTATACTTTTTGTCGAGTTTATCATTTGTTTCATATGTCCATTACAGCAATATTAAAATTGTACAAAAATTTTAATCTTATTATTTAGCAAGAGACATAAGTCACAAGCAACATCATCATTCTGTATCAAATCACTGCACTCCGAAATACCCAATCGACAAGTAACATCATATCGATGGCATCATAATGTAAAGATGACGCAACTTTAAACTGTAAAGTAAGTAATGATTTTATAGAAGTGTATTACTGGGGCCATAAAACAGAACGTAATGATGACAATTCTAAGCGTTATGAAGCTTTTTTAAGTCTGGCAGTCATTGAAAACAACATAATTATCATGCAGAAAAAAACTCAGCCAATACCACTTGACCTTTGACATGTTAGCCCATGTGACAAGGCAGCAGCCATAAAACAGTAATATAAGACATTCTTTTGCATGCCATCAAAGGTGAGGTGATAATCTGACAATGCATTTATTTTATTTTCAAAGATTTATAAAATCTGCTGAAGAAGGTTTTATCATTATATATCACTGGAAGCCAGATTACACATGGTCAGAGTAAAAGCTTTTGTGTAAACATGCTGAGGGCAGGTGGTAGTTCAGATATCTACTTATATGGGAACGTGACCATGCAATGTTTAGATCATTTAGTTATGGCACTGCAATTCATACAATTCATACAGGCACTACAATTCATACAGGCACTGCAATTCAAACATGCACTACAAAAGAATAAATGCATATGGGTAACTATCATGTTGAGTAATTCCACCATATCAACTCGGACACAGCATAAACAGTTCCAAAACTACACAATAATTCTTTCACAAACACTCTATACTACCCATGAAATTTACATATTAACCATAATTAGGTGCACATCATATAAAACAAGGTCATGCACTATACCTGCTAATCAGATTGCTCACATTAACATTATAAAATGAGAACATAAAATGATGCAGGAAATGTGTCCTACACATGATAAAATTTTTACTCCTTAAGGTATTTATTGTTGTGCAAAATCAACATCATTACTTCTGAGGACTGTTCCAGTAAAACACTTTGGACACAGGGAAGGCACTTTCAATATGCAATAGTCACCCAAATACACAATTTAAAATTTTTAATACCATTTTCATATAAACTCTTAGAGTAATCAGAGTTCCATCATAAACAAATATAACCACCTTCCTTGGGTCGCATGTATATTCATCTTGAACAGTCATGGTGAGAGCGATTCTAAACTGGCAAATACAGTCCATAGTCTTTATTTTATTTGTGATAGCCATATAATTGACCTGTGTTTTAAATGAGGTTGCCTTATCTAATGGGATATTTCAACAAAACTGTCTTGATAGTTTATTAAAACACAAAATACAGCCTTTAAATATTTAATGCCATGCAATCCAATTATGATTGGTTGTTTTAAACCAACAAGTACAATAATGTGAAATTAAGTACCAAATGGGATTCATGACCATAATAAGTGAGGTAGTGGTATACTGAGGGTCATTACAGTGAGGATTTACTGTGCAACACACATGTATCTGTTCCCTTCATTATTAAATAACCATATACTCTAAAGGTGGGAAAAATCTTTGTTATAAATTCTGTAATTTTAATTCTACAAGCGATAAAACCAATTTACTACATATAGTAATTAAAGGAAATAAGATTTACAACAAAAGTTCTTTTTCCAAGTATACAAATTGTACAACTGGTCCCCTACCATAATGTACTCAGTATATGCCCATCACTGTCATAATACATGACATGTATGCTGATAAGAAATTTATTTGTGCAATTAAAGTGACTTCACTTAATTCTGTTACAACTTATTAAATACATGTTCATTATGCAATTTTATATTAAATACACATATATTGTGTTTTGCATGAATCATACCCATTACTAGTCTTGTTTGTAATGTACAATACAGTATTGACTATGCATGTATTATAGTACATGTGCACTTTTATGGTTCTTCTTTACAGCAGTATAGCAAGAGACCACTGTATTTCCATCTTAAAGTGGTTAAAAAATTTTTTGCCACTTGCTGCTTAGTTTGTTTTTTTCTGTTAGAGAGCCAAATGCTAAATTACAAGTTATGTACACATTTTCAAAAGGAATGTTCTGGAAATAAAAGTTTCATAAAATATCCAAATCTATTAAGCTTAACAAATATCGATCAAAAGGACAAACATAGGCTGTAAACAAGATCTTGGTGTTTGTGTGAATAAAGATGGAGGGTCTTGCAAAAAATAATAATTCTATTCATAACATGGAGTTATCTGAGACAGTAGCTGTATTTATTTTGTTGGATAATTAACAATATTTCATAATGTCAGTAATCACAGATTCTTCAGAATTTAACACTGACAATATTATTAGTCAAATATAATTTTTTTTAACCAATCTTTTAACCAATCAGAAGTAAAATATCACAGACATTCTGAATACATGTTTAACATGGTTAGAGACTGCATGTCAAGCCTGCGATCAAAGCATTGCAAAAATCTTTACCAAAAACATGTTGATGAAACTGCCACTGCTGCTGATGGAAAAGAGACTTATGCAAAATGACCATGACACTACTACTTACAACATGCTGAAAATTGTAAAAACATTGAACAAAATTGGAAAATGTCAAGAATGTAGATGCTTTCCTCCCTTCTAGCTGTCACAACCCATCCTTTAAAAAGTTATGAATTTTGTTGTTCATGTTGTATTTGACAGCACTAACAAAAGTTATTCAGAACTCATTGAGCAGACAACAAAATTCATTACTGATGTGACATACCTTCACAGGATGCAACAGGGCAAACATGGCTAACATTTTATCACTATGTAAAACCAGACCATAGTAAGGTCTCTAATTAAACAAAATCAGCCCTTTTTCGTTGTTACTCTTGAATAAACCATACTATTCTTTTATAATGACATTAAAAAAATAAATTTTTAAAGATGTATTCACTGAATAATCTGTTATACAAATCAAGGGAAGTAATGAACATAAAACAACAAACAAACACCAATATATCAAACAGATATTTTGAGATATTTAATCACACTATGCTGTAACAGAATACAGCTAAAATGTATAGAAAATACTGGCTCTAACAGTAGGTAGCTTAAACAAGCCAAAATTAACCAAATGAAGTATATTTACACAATGCTATGCACACAGCTGAAAGACTGTCATAAAAATGTGTGGAGGTTTGACAAACTTAATGATTATGTACATCAGGCAAAAATCATCTGGCCAATGTTTATCACATGACCCTCAAAAGTCAAATGAACCCATAAAGGTTTAATGTATTAATTAATCCATGTACAAACATCTACTCCAATTTTAGTGAGCCCACCTTTTATTTACTATATACACACACACACTTACAAGTGGAGTCCAACTGAAAACATCATAGAGACCCTGAATTGCCATCGCATTATGTACCGGCAGAGCAGAGTTGGTGTTTTTTTTCCTCGTGATTCTTATAAAAAAACTTCATAGACTCAGATCTACCAGACCAACAGCAGATCTTAGTATAGTTTGCAGCTGGACTCAACTACTAAGTGGGTATACATGATAGTCCTAAAGTAAAAACTTTAACAATAAATTTAATCTAAATAAAACTTTAATACTGACCTTAATCAAGGTTGTTGATGAACAAACATAATTTACAGTCAGGCACATACTTTTTTCATCACATCTATAGGATACAATAAAAATATGCACCACCGTAAACAGCATAGTCCCATATCTACTGTTGCATTAACGTACCATGAATCTCATCATGCTCCATTAAAACTTAGTTGAAAGCAGCATGAGCCAGAAAACTACTGTTGTGTAATGCTTTAACATATCTGGGATATAAAATATTCACTTGACACCAAACATAAAATGAACAGCACATATATACTTTAGCAAAATGCTGTAACATACCTGGTGTCTAAGCCATTCACTTAAAACCAAACAAAAACAGCACAGATTTACTGTAGCAAAATGCTGTAATATACCTAGTGTCTAAGCCATTCTAAACAAAAAACTGTACAGATTTATTCATTTTTCACAATGAAAAAGTTTTGGATAAGTGTTGAAAAAGGGAAGGCATATCATCAATATTGAAATACCTTTATAAATACAGTATTTTCTAAAAATGTTTAAATGATTAAAAAATGCATAAAACTTTAATAACAGTAATTAATTGTAGACAGACTATTGCAGAATTATTCTTAATTACTTAAAAATGCAAGAAGAATTCAAGATGTTCATGATACCATAAGCATAATGATGTCATCTATTGTATCAACGAGTCCATCCATATGGAACAGAAGTATATCCCACATGAATTTATCACATGGGCAAACTGTATCATATATATATATATATATATATATATATATATATATATATATATATATATATATATATATATATACAAACACACACATATACAGATCTGATTATTTAGCATCAGCTTAATAATGCATGCTGACTAGACAAAATAAGTCTTTACAAAATATCACCATAAAGGTATTCCCCCAGTGACTTCCAGGAATACCTGTTCAACCAACCATTCTATCTGCTCAACCTATGTTTTGTTATGGAAGCCTTTAAGTCTAGTACATTCTACTTAATGCACTAAATCCGATAAGCATGATGCATCTACATGAAATGCTGTACACAAGAAAAGGCTACAACATTTTTTTCACATGATTTATTTAGTTCAATGTTATAGTATACACATATGTAAAAAGGTAAAATAATTCTTAATACATATTTACAAATATTTAATATAGTGTACTTTTACATTTTTATATGTATTGTACATAAAAAGGCAAACTGTTATTAGTAATATACACACACACACACACACACACACATTTTGTTTGACAATGTACAACAATTATATTCTACTAATGCTTTCATAAAAGTTCTGTTTTCAATGACCCACAGTATTAGATTGGTGGGTGAGGGCCAAACAAAAAATCCCCATCACAACCCATCCATTCAATGTTAATATAAACAGCATATTAAAATAATAACTGGCAAGAAGAAACCTCTTTGCATCTATTTCTGTAAAATCCTTTACTTCAGCAAGTTTAAAATTCATTGAAATTTGTGTAAATGTTAAATTTGTTGAAAACTGGATGACAGCTTATCAAGTTATGGATAATTTTAGTTCATAATTTAGTTATAAGAATCTAGGGGCCAGAAAAATCAGACCAAGAGATGGTCCAACAGGTTTTCAATTCTGATATACAATTCTTGCCAACATTAGTACTAGCCAGCATTCCACTGTGACATTTCAATTTGTGACTTGCAGAGATGTGGAGTAGGTGATTAATAGTCAATTTTTACATTGTCTCAGAAAGACCCTACATTTACATTAGCATGCAACACTCACAGTTTCCATTAAAATGCATTGCTAAGCATTATTCTCTTGCTAAACAATTTTTCTACAATTAATACTGGTATGATATCACAAGTCAGCTCTCAGATACAAAGGAAAGTTTTTTTAATTATTTCCATACAAAAAACAAAGATGTATAAAGAAAACATGTCTGATAAGTGATGAGGCAGTCAAATGATCCATTACCCTACTTTAACACATGATCTAATTGAAATAATTCACATTTACAAAATATTTTTGAGGCAAGATTTGAGTGTCTTTTTAATTCACCTTTTCCCAATTTTTAATGAAAAGCTTACATTATTTAAAAGGCTTTTACAGTTTTGTAAGTACTTTTTAGTCAATTAAAGGTAGTGACAATATCTTTTGGCTTTTGTTATGTTTATGGTTAACAAGATATTACCAGTATTGATGGTGCTTCAGTAATTCAAACTGGTCGAGTGTAAGACTTGTAATCCAAGGGATCTGAGTTCGACAACTGCTCATGTTACCCCAGGTCCTCATTATGTTCTTGGGAAAAGTGCTTAGCTTGCATTTCTATAGCATGACACAGCCAAGAAGTTAAGAACAAATTGTATGCATCTGAAAAAAACCTCGTTCAAACCAACATAATCTAGCATACTAAGTGTGACCGATTGCATACCTACCCATAAATTTTTAAAATATGTGCCACTGTATTCTATTCTTTAAAACCTAGATACTAAATTTTGGTCATATCAGTGAAGTTAAAAGCCGCGGAATTTAAAAGCTCAGTAACTTCATGCTGCTTCTTTGCTGTAGCTGTTGTGCCCTGGGACCTTGATTTGATAGTACTCCGAATTATTAATAACAATAGTTTCTGACAATTAAAATAGTAGTTCGCGCTTTTTTTTACATTCAAGATGATATCTACTGGAATACAAAATCAGTTGTTTTATACGAGCAAAGTCCTTTATAAAATAATTTTACTCTCATCTCTAGAATTAATTTTAAGATGCAGAATTCTTTTATTTTCTCAATCCACACTTCCATATTTTTTATCCTTATCATATGAAAGAACAACACCCAAACTGCCATGTTCATAATGTCACGGGATGCAAAATGAAAGCCATATATATAAACACTCAAGGGACCATATATACATGGTGTTCTTCAAGGATAGGTCTACTTTATACAAATGTGTGGGTTACCATGTTATGTTCAAATCTTTTTAAGTTAATGACCACATGTTGGCATGCGTACAAAAGGCTTGAACAAAAAGTTCTCCACCCAGTAACTGTTATTCAAGTGGCATCAATCTTTCCCTACATGTTGGAGTTAAAAGCTTGACTGAACAGCTGAAAATCCACACAGTGGTTTGATGCCATCACAGTGGTAACTTTCTGTCACCACTCACAGAAATCCAATGGCTTGTGATGTCTGTTTTTATTTCCACAATGGTCCATTAGCCAGCATCTATCAATGAGGTGGTGATGATCACAGGGAAGTTTGGACATAGTAAGGGTTTGTACCAGTGACTCTAGTGGGGATTTATTTCTGGGATGTGAAGTATACCACCAGTACTGTCTCCTTGCTCTATACGCCTAATGACACTATTTACATACTCTGTTGTATTGCCTGCAATACGTTCATCTGTAAAAGATTTGTAAACATATTACAGTACCTTGAAACACTGTTTCTAACATACATCAAAATGTAAAATACTAACTTTGAACTATTTATGATTGTGTCTCTTCATTTTAGATATGATAGATAACTGAACTTTCAAAACATGTGGCAACTTGGATGATATATTCATATGTAGAATAAGACGAAAAAAAGATGAGATAAAGTCATATAATTAATTAAAAAACTAAAATTTTAGTAAATTAAAAAAAAATAATGAAAAACATTGGCATGAAAAAAAAAATTTGTTATAAACTTAAAATTCTTAGCAGGAGAAAAGCTTGTAAACATTTGTAACTAACAGTAATTCTGAAGAACTTGAGGTACTCATACAGTTTCCATAGTAAACCTATGTAAAAACAATGATATTATAAATTCAGTAACTTTAAATTTATGAGTCCTCATGTTCAACCTATATTTATAGATGAAACCTAGATAACAGCTTCCGTGTAAATAAATGGATGTGAGCTGTGGAATTTTCTAACTCTACATATGTTTCAAACATGTTT
Organism: Potamilus streckersoni; assembly: GCA_016746295.1. Lineage (NCBI taxonomy): Eukaryota > Metazoa > Mollusca > Bivalvia > Unionida > Unionidae > Potamilus > Potamilus streckersoni. The sequence goes on from JAEAOA010002205.1 coordinate 3,035,909, forward strand.
CTAATTCCACACTAGAGATTCAGGTGCTAATTTCAGTATTAATCATTCCAAGTTCAAGACTGTTAAAGGACTGAAATTCCATCATGAAAACAATGTCTCTATCTTTTTCCGTTACAACTAGGATAAGCTCAGAAAAGATTTGTTTCCTACAAAATAACTTTCATTATCAACCAATCATAACCACCCAAACCCATATATACTCTATTTTATGTTCCCCCATTTCCATGCTGGATCCCATTTTTTCATACAATTGGCACTGTGTGTCCTGAATATATATAAAAATACTTACTCTAAACAACATACAGAAAAATACTGCACGGTTTCAACAAAGTTGAATTAATGTAGACGAAAGGGTTATATAATATTGTATTTAACTTTTAGCAGAATATGGCAAGCTACAGACTTTCAAAAACTTTTCACAACTATATCTTACCATCAGTGGAACAATGGCAAAAACTAAGCTTCTTACCAAGATGTTCTTTGATAAGCTTCTCCAATTTTTCTGTAAGCTTCTCTGAAACCCCCCTTTCTTCCTGCTTGACCCCAAGCTTGTTGATTAGTAGCAGGCGAATCTTACAAAGAACATCCAACAGCTGCCGCTGTTCCTGTTCCAGGCCATACAGTTTAACTTTGTTGGCTTCATGCTGTGCCTTTTTCTTCATACGACATGCTCTGTAATACAACAATAAATTCTAACATACCCAAACTGCACAGCCATAAAGTCTAATTGGTTGAACAGCAATACTGTAAGCATAAATTCTGACTTTTTTTTTTTCCCTGAATCTTTAATTCCTTGAATGTTTATGGTGAAAACAATAACAACAAACATTAGTCCTTATGAATTACTTGCATCTTTCTTTTCTTTTCATGTCTGCTATCATTTTTCATGTAAATACAGGCTAACTCAATGGTTTCTTCTCATTATGTACATAATGTTTCTTCATTGAAAAACTTTATTCTATATACAAATCTGTTACAACGGTGCCAAAGAATGTTTATTCCTACTTGTGACGCCACAATACAAAGTGTTTCAACAGTTTATCTCAAACATTTCTTGTTTTCCTGAATTTCATCAATAAAATTAAAAATGCAATTCTTACTAAAAATTAGTAATAATTTTGCAATAAACTGTCTCTGGCATCTCTGATAATACCATAATGAACCCTATGTCATCAAGATCAAGCAAGAAAGAAAAAACGTTTACTATGACAACTTCAGAGTAATATTTTATAAACATCTCTAAAATGAGAACAGCAAAATCACAGATAAGGCTTTTAGGAAAAAAGTAAGATAACTTTTGGCTTTTTCTACTATTCACATTATCTCACATTCAGAGCATTTTAGCTTTATTTATTAAAGTAAAAAAAGATCCAATGTGCAATTTATAAATTCAAAAATCAATTGCAGACCTACCGCTCATGAGTTAAATGCATAGATACTATTCATAACCAACCTGCATCTCAATTTCTTTCCTGTGATTTTTCTAATCCATGTAGCCACAAATTATCAGCCATCCATATTATTGCAGCTTCAGGAATACCTGAAGTTTATTTTACAATACACACACAGTGATCATATTCCATTCACACTGGTGGAGAGTATTGTCAAGTGTAGTTCAGTGAACTATACCTGTGAAATCTTGTGTCTATAAAAACTGTACCTTTCTCACTGCATGTAATGTTTTAACTCTACTTCAGGAGTGAATTCTACCTGGCCTAACTTATATACACCTATTCTATACACCTAAAGCACTTTACTGCAGGTGATAACATCACCTTAAAAGATTTATTACAAGTGACAACATACCCTTACAAGATTTATTACAGGTGATATCTATTTAAAAAATTTGTTACAGGTGGCAACATCCTCTTAAAAGATTTTTACAGGTGATATCACTTTAAAAGATTTATTACAGGTGATAAGATTTCGTTAAAAGACTTTTTTTCAGATCATCCCCTTAAAAGATTTATTACAGGTGACAACATGCCCTTAAAAGATTTATTACAGGTGATAACATCTTTTAAAAGATTTGTTACAGGTGGCAGCATTTCCTTAAAAGATTCATTACAGGTGACAACATGCCCTTACAAGATTCATTACAGGTGATAACATCCCTTTAAAAGATTTGTTACAGGTGGCAACATCTCCTTAAAAGATTTATTACAGGTGATAAAATCTTGGCTCATAAATCATTATAATCTACCTGAATGAACAAAAAGCACCTTGTGGCCCTGACCAATCTACAATAGTGGATACTGCAGCAACATTTTTATTTACACATGTAAAGTGAACATGTTAGCAGATGCCTAAATGGACCTGAGAATTGCTGCTCATCATGTTGAACAAAGGGCAATATTGTGCCTGTAATTTTGTTGCATAAAAAACAAGCTGCTTGTCTTATCCAAACATGGTGACCACTTGTCGGCTTTATTTGGAAATGTGTATTTTTCAAGTCCTGCTTAATGTTTACAAGAGGCAAGATGGATGAAATCAAACTTTACTCATATAATTCATCTATATGGAAAGGATTTCTGCCCAAAACTTACAAAACCTAAAGGTTCTCATATGTTCTCTATGGATAAAGCGCTGCACACAACAGTGGGAGATTGCAAATTTTCTGTCATTTCTTATCCCATGTCTCCCAAATCTTGACTCATATGCCCTTCTGGGTACATTATTTTTGTAAGAAAATATTGAAAAATAGGCTTACAACTTTTCATTAGTGGATGTCCACCCTGGTGTCTTTGGCACTAGCAATGTCCAAAGTTAGAAAAGGTGATAAAACTCGAAGATTACAATAAACACCTATTCTGAAATAATGGCAATGAAAACATTCAAGGTTTGTGACTGTTGGTGAGTTGCAAAGTTAAGTGTTTGAGGGTTGTTAGCAATACATACTACTTTTGAGATTAAAGTCACCCCAAAGAAGATCTAATTTATTTTAGGTTGACAATAGTGACTAAACTTATGCCAATTTGGAAAGAAATTTAGAAAACATAGGTAATAATTGTAATAAATGCTGGCAGGTACTGTGCACAGTGAAGTCAAATAAAAGAGAGAGAGAGAGAGAGCAAGATCTTGAATTGATATACCAATGTGCTGCTCATTTGAGATTAACCAGGTAAAATTATTTACACGAATTACTTGAGCACAAGATAAAACTTACTGCAATAATGGACATATTCAATGAAAATATGATAGTACTGAGAAGATCACAAAGTTATGGTAGCCAAAGTTTTAAAGCAACCAAAGTTATCTTGTATTTACATCGCTATTTGTGCATTATGTACTATTGCAACTACTTCCTTACGGGACGAATCCTACTGCAAACTGCAGAGACCCAGATCTAGTGTTGCATAATATCAAAACAGGTCTGGGCTTGTGCAGTTTGTTAGGAGTAATCAGTACCACAACACAAACCATAATCTGCTTGTACACTGTGCATCAGTAATCAGTATCACAACACAGACCTTTATCTACTTGTACACTGTGCATCAGTAATCAGATCAGTATCACAACACAGACCATGACCTGCTTGTACACTGTGCATCAGTAATCAGTATCACAACACAGACCTTTATCTGCTTGTACACTGTGCATCAGTAATCAGTATCACAACACAGACCTTTATCTGCTTGTACACTGTGCATCAGTAATCAGTATCACAACACAGACCTTTATCTGCTTGTACACTGTGCATCAGTAATCAGTATCACAACACAGACCATGACCTGCTTGTACACTGTGCATCAGTAATCAGTATCACAACACAGACCATGACCTGCTTGTACATTGTGCATCAGTAATCAGTATCACAACACAGACCATGACCTGCTTGTACACTGTACATCAGTAATCAGTATCACAACACATACCATGATCTGCTTGTACACTGTGCATCAGTAATCAGTATCACAACACAGACCATGACCTGCTTGTACACTGTGCATCAGTAATCAGTATCACAACACAGACCATGACCTGCTTGTACACTGTGCATCAGTAATCAGTATCACAACACAGACCATGACCTGCTTGTACACTGTACATCAGTAATCAGTATCACAACACAGACCATGACCTGCTTGTACACTGTGCATCAGTAATCAGATCAGTATCACAACACAGACCATGACCTGCTTGTACACTGTGCATCAGTAATCAGTATCACAACACAGACCTTTATCTGCTTGTACACTGTGCATCAGTAATCAGTATCACAACACAGACCTTTATCTGCTTGTACACTGTGCATCAGTAATCAGTATCACAACACAGACCATGACCTGCTTGTACACTGTGCATCAGTAATCAGTATCACAACACAGACCATGACCTGCTTGTACACTGTGCATCAGTAATCAGTATCACAACACAGACCATGACCTGCTTGTACACTGTGCATCAGTAATCAGTATCACAACACAGACCATGACCTGCTTGTACACTGTACATCAGTAATCAGTATCACAACACATACCATGATCTGCTTGTACACTGTGCATCAGTAATCAGTATCACAACACAGACCATGACCTGCTTGTACACTGTGCATCAGTAATCAGTATCACAACACAGACCATGACCTGCTTGTACACTGTGCATCAGTAATCAGTATCACAACACAGACCATGACCTGCTTGTACACTGTACATCAGTAATCAGTATCACAACACAGACCATGACCTGCTTGTACACTGTGCATCAGTAATCAGATCAGTATCACAACACAGACCATGACCTGCTTGTACACTGTGCATCAGTAATCAGTATCACAACACAGACCTTTATCTGCTTGTACACTGTGCATCAGTAATCAGTATCACAACACAGACCTTTATCTGCTTGTACACTGTGCATCAGTAATCAGTATCACAACACAGACCATGACCTGCTTGTACACTGTGCATCAGTAATCAGTATCACAACACAGACCATGACCTGCTTGTACACTGTGCATCAGTAATCAGTATCACAACACAGACCATGACCTGCTTGTACACTGTACATCAGTAATCAGTATCAAAACACATACCATGATCTGCTTGTACACTGTGCAACAGTAATCAGTATCAAAACACATACCATGATCTACTTGTACACTGTGCATCAGTAATCAGTATCACAACACAGACCATGACCTGCTTGTACACTGTGCAACAGTAATCAGTATCACAACATAGACCATGATCTGCTTGTACACTGTGCACCAGTAGTCAGTATCACAATAGAGAACATGATCTGCTTGTACACTGTGAATCAGTAATCACTATCACAACACTGACCTTGATCTGATTGTACACTGCATCAGTAATCAGTAACATAACACAGACCATGATCTGCTTGTAAACTGTGCATCAGTAATCAGTACCACAACACAGACCATGATCTGCTTGTACAGTATGCATCAGTATCACAACACATACCATGATCTGCTTGTACACTGTGCAACAGTAATCAGTATCACAACACAGACCATGATCTGCTTGTAAACTGTGCAACAGTAATCAGTATCAAAACACATACCATGATCTGCTTGTACACTGTGCATCAGTAATCAGTATCACAACACAGACCATGATCTGCTTGTAAACTGTGCAACAGTAATCAGTATCAAAACACATACCATGATCTGCTTGTAAACTGTGCAGCAGTAATCAGTATCATAACACATACCATGATCTGCTTGTACACTGTGCATCAGTAATCAGTATCATAACACAGATCATGACCTGCTTGTTCAATTGCATCAGTAATCAGTATCAAAACACAGACCTTGACCTGCTTGTACATTGTGCTTCAGCAATCTGTATCACAACACAGAGCATGATCTGCTTGTACACTGTGCATCAGCAGGTCAGGGTATATGTTGTTTGCATTTGGACTCCACTTGTAAGTGAAGGAAGTATTACCTTGAAGCCAATTTGTTCTTTTCTTTTTTTGTCATACTCCTGGCTGATGAAGGAAGCACACTAACAGGTGCAAACTCGTTAATCTGTCTGCTGATTTTCCTCAACTGCAAACCAATCTGGAACAACTTCTTGGGGTTGGGGATGATGTCGTTTCCATCTCCTTTACGAGCTTTCCCACCATGTTTTATGCTCACTCCTATTCCAGATAAATTGTTTACGGATGCATCAAAAACTGGATCTTCAAAGTCATGGAGAATATGTGGATCAGAGCTTAAGGAGAACTGCACCCTTTGCCCCTTTGGGCCCTTGGATTGGAGATTGTATTGCCAAAAATACTGTTTCTCATCATGGCCCAGAAGACTCTCACCGGGCTCCAAGGACAGATCATCGTCATGGCAACCATCATCATCTGCAGATTAAAACAAACAAATGCAGCCATGTTGCTGATGAATAACTTGAAACTCAAGTGCACCAGAGACTGCTCACATTGTTGACATCTGCCAACAGTAAAATTTAAAAGCAGTCAACGAATAAATCTGTCTACAAAAATTTAATTGAATTAGTCAAATTTCAAGTTACAAGCGCTTACAAAACTGTCCCATCTGACACCACCTCTTTCCCTGGGGCTCCATGCAGGCCCAAGACCTCTTCTGTAATCATACCAAATAAAATCAGCCATTTTCAATGTTTAGATGGATTTTAAGTTACAAGGATAAATTAACTGTAGTTAGATATATGGCTGCATACATGAACAAGTAGATTGACAGACAAGACTGATGATTATCCATGTTCACTGTTCTGTGGACATTGGTATCTCAACCACAATGCAAATTCAATAATGGAAACAGACAAATAATCTTTTAATCCCTCTTCTTTCCCCTACTAATCTCATTTTATACTCACATCAGGAATGCCACCCCATATATATATATATATATATATATATATATATATATATATATATATATATATATATATATATATATATATATATATATATATATGCACACTACTTGCATACTTGCACATTTTTACTACTACATGAAGTTCCAACATTATCTGCTGAGAACCAATTTTTTAATTAACATGTTTCTTCATCAACAATAGAACTAATACTTACCCTGCTACCTCGTAAATCCAGCCTCTTAGGCTAAAGCTTTTTAGCTAAAAATATGTAACAGTTATCTGCCCAACCAGGTAGCAATTAAAGTTATGTCCCCTTGATACAGGAATATAAACTAAATCCTGTGAAATCATCAGTTACTACTGGAGCAGAAGACATGCTGTATTATGATTGGTTAAATATTATCAAAGAAATATTTAGAAATGATTTCAAAGAGAGACAAAGAAAGCTGTTGAGGCATGGATGCCTGCAGTGGTATAAAGTGTGCTCATGCACTCCATTAAGAATATATATATAGATAGATAGATAGATATGTCCACTCCAATCTACAGAAAGAGTATTGATTATCCAGGCCTTTTAGATCTGGGACTGGTGAGACAAATGTTATGATTTTGGCATTCCACTCTCTCCACAATAGGTCCATCATAGGCTCATCCCATCAAGCATTTACTAAGTCAAAAATCAGGTATCGCAAGACAATTCTGCTTTTCATTCTTGTGGGATGAGTCGGTCAATATATTAGTCTGCCTAGGCTACACTTAAATATGAATTTGCTTTGGACGACAGCACTTTAAAAATTCCAAAACGACACAAAGGTCTGGAGAATTTGTTCCACTTTGCTTTTTGAGACAAGTCATCACTGTAGTTGTCGGACAGAATTAAAAGTCCATAGAAAATGATCACATGATGTTGTAACTGTAGACCTGACAGGTGATTAAAATAAATGATATGGATCGAACTCTGAGGAAAAATTGAACCATGAGAGTGCCTATATAAAGTGAAAATCATCTACAGGATGCATCTTGCAACCCTAGACTGATCACTGTATAACTGGTTCGTGAACTGGGTTCTTAGGAATTGAGGCATTAAACTTGGCACTGCACACACAAAGTGCCTAGCAGCACTATGAGAATCGTGGAACTGGATAAGTTCATTTGACTAGAAGCTGATTCTGTATCACTTATTGTTGTCATGGCTCACTGCAATCAAGAGTTAATGTGCTATGTCCTTCCCCTACATAATTGACCAACAGTGCCAGATTTAGACAAAGCTATGGGAAGCTATAGAGGCCATATTTTGTATAAAATAAATCTGAAGGGCCCCTCCAGACTTTGAGACCCTAAGCTGTAGCTTGTTTAGCTTATGCCTAAATCCAGTACTGTTAACCAACTCACCCTCCCAATCTAAATCTAATGGAAGACCCTGTACCTGCAAAGTAGATGCTACAATATCCATTATGAGACAATATTACCTGTAAAGATGTTCAACACAGGTACAATCAGTAAAGCATCATGTAGATAACTATGAAGTGGACGACAAGACAATATAGAAAACTTACCTGGATGTATCAAGATACAGCAATATTAAATGATTATCATGCACCAGATCATGTTTTTAGCACTGTGAGGCGATGCCATCACTACCTGTGCAAGTAAGCACGCAAAGTGCCTATGTGTGTAAAGATGACAAAGTTATAATACTGAAAAGTTAACTTTGTCATTGACGATAAAAGATAAAAATAAGTTACAGATGGATTATATTTCCCTTTGAAGATGTGATGTGATTATGATTTTTAACATAGTTTTAACAGTTTTTCAGTCATATCACTATGATGTCTGCAGTGTGGCAGTTTATAGTGATGTCTAGCACTAGGGCATCATGAAGCAGACATATAGCATGATGTCCCACCCAGTTACATTATCCTGACACCAGGTCAACCTGTACTAACATTAACCTCTTAATGCTGAGCATCAAGCGATACAGCTGTTAGTACCATTTTTAAGTCTTTGGTATGATTTGACCAGGTATCAAACCCTCAACCTCCCCCATCTGAGGCGGATGCTCTAACCACTAGGCCACTGGAGTGTTTCTTAGTTTTGAAGACAAACTCCTTCAACTCATTTTAAAGTAGAAAACTTACCATGTGTTTGCATGAATTATGCAAGGCCTCCCTGTCTTCAGAGAGTGTGCTTGCCAGCACAAGTGGGTATGGTAACCAACAATTTCTCAGGACTTGGCACTATTTCTGGTATCAAGTGCCTGGGAAGGCTAGATTTGCAAGGTAGCAGTAGTTCTCCGAAGGAATGATTGATGGATAATGTATTTGAAGAAGAAATGCCAACTTGACATGTGCTATCTTTAGTACCTGAATCAGAATGCCAGTCATCATCTCCATGATCACTGTCCGACTCATCATACGACATGACAGAACTTCCAGAATCTGAATATTAAAAAAAAATCAAATCAACTCTCTTGATTTATTTTATTGGCATTTCAAATTAAAATCTATTTTGATCACAATATGGTTGGTTGATTGAATTTTTACAGCACAGCAGCACAAAGAGGCCATTTAATGCCATACAAAAGGTTATATCCTTCATTATGTACAAATGGTAAAAATATTTTGTATCGGCCAGTGATATGAAACCAATTAGCTTAAGGTTAAATGATAAAAATGGCAACGGTGATAAAAAAATAAAGTTTTCTGATCGACAAAGATTGCAAATAAATTATGACAACGAAAACATATGAAAGCTAATTAAACTCTAGTGTCTGTACATATAGAGCACATAAAAATGTTTAAGACGATAATATAAAAGCTATAACTTATGATATACTTTTACTTCCTTAAGGAAGTCTATAAGATAAGACATCTTTCGTTATATACAAATGGTAAAAAGGTTCTGTATCGGCCAGTGATACGAAACCAAACAGCTAAAGGTAAATTATAAAAATGGTAACGGTGATAAAAAATTTAAGTTTCCCAATCAACGGGGATTGCAAAATAATGTATGATAATGAAAACATATAAAAGGTAATTAAAATCTAGCGATCGTAACATATATAGCACATAAAAATGTTTAAGATGATAACATAAAAGTTATAACTTATGATATATGTTTACTTCCTTAAGGAAGCATATAAGATAAGAAATGCTAACTGTATCAAAGAGCTCCCTCATGTCTTGCACATTGTAGTATTGATTATGTGTAGGTTGGAGCTTGAAACACTCCAGCATAAAGAGCTTAACAGTGAATGGTTCATTGCAAGATATGCATTCTGGTGGGTCTTCTCCTTTTAGTATGTAGGAATGGGTTAAATAAGTATGGCCAATGCGAATTCTTGCAATGACAACCTCTTCCCTACAGAATATCTGAAGAACTGGATTCCCACACCTCTAACAACAAACATTTACAGATCTTTTCCTGGATGAAATTCCTTTTTTTAAGGCCGAAGTGTGAATGAAATAAAAATATTTTGACTTTGTAAATGCGCATTTTCAAAATCAAAAGCCATTTATGTTGAGAAACTTCCAAAAATTAACCATGTACTAAAACTCAACAGGACAGATGCTCTACTGGTCTAAAAGAATTAATACCACTTTTTCCTTTTAACTACTGATATTCTTCCGCCATAACAATTTAAGGTTTTCAAGTTTGCTGCTGTGAATGTTAGATTGGCACAACTTTAATTAGGGACCTATTATTAGGCCCAACAAGATATATGCCTTTTGGTGGAAACTCCATGTTCATATGACTTATTGTTTTTGAGAAGTAACATGATTTTGAAGACTGAGGTCATGGTGGCCATCTTGAATATTAAACTGGCACCATTTCCATTTAGAATGAACCAGACTAAGTCGGCGTTTGGTACAAGTGTATTATCAATATGACCAGTAATGTAGGAGATGTATCTATAGCAAGACTGTGAACACAGCTATTGTGGTGGTTAAGTCGGGCACATGACCAGCTATAAGTCTCTCAGTGAAATGCTGATACTACCACTCATCAAGATTAGTTTTAAAAACATTTCAAGATGGTCATATTTAATGTCTTGTCTTTTTCATTTAGAACCAACCAGTCATCATAAGAAAAAAATCAGTAAAAACCTATATTGATACAACAATACATTCAGGAGGAGTAGTGATATTTTAAATAAGGCCACCGCAGCAACCATATTGAATGTGCATACCCTTTTCATTTAGGATCAACTAGACACCCCAACAAGTATTCTGGTCAAAATCCCAAAAGCCCAACTAGATACCCCAACAAGTGTTCTGGTCAAAATCTCAAAAGCCCAACTAGACACCCCAACAAGTGTTCTGGTCAAAATCCCAACTAGACACCCCAACAAGTGTTCTGGTCAAAACCCAAAAGCATTCTCTCTTTTCAATCAAAGTAGAGATAAAACAATTTCTAAGATATTTGTTATGGTGCCATATTGCATAACCTATCAGCACTATTTTTCTTTAGTAACAACTAGACACCTTAAAAAGTCATTCACAGAAAACCTGATGTTAATATGACCATGTACAGAGGAGATGCAAAGTCTGTGAATACAGGAGATGCAAACAGTCTGTGAATACAACCAGCATATCTATTGATATATGATAGGAAAATTTCCATTTTTTTTATTTGTTAGGAACAAATCTTTTATTTCATCAAGCTTTTACCAAATTCTCAGTAGCCCCATTAAAAATCCATCAACATTATGAACTTTAAATAATGTATAGAAATACCTCATTTTCTACCCTTATCTCATTTATATTTGTTCAAAATTAGTTACATTTATAGTGTCATCTTAACTATATCAAATCAAAAATTGCAGTATAAGGTGAAAACAGGTTAGAAATTCAATACTCCTTACCATATCTTTCCCTCTTCACCCTTACATATTCTGGTTTGCCTCCTTGCTTCTCTGTACTCTGGTCTCCCTTAGTGAAGATTATTTCCTTTAGTTCCTCCCACTTTTCATCCATACTTTCTAATCCAGCTGTACCTGATGTCCTTTTTCTTCTCAAATTTGGCCCCACAACTGATGCTGCTGGAACAGCAGCAATTACTTTGGGCATCTTAAGGTTTAAAGACTCTTCTTGAGGGAACCCACTATTTTTCTGTAACAATTTGAGCAATTTGCTCTGATTATCTCCCTTAGTCTTTGGCATACTGCTCAGGGTATCAGTTTCCAACTTAATTGGGGAAGTCACATTACTCATTGGATTACCTGACAGGCTATCAGGTGCTAAAACTGTACAAGACTTTGGACCATGACAGGAGCTCACTGTTTCAAGTGCTTCTCTCTTGACTAGATAAAGGTTAGGTGCAGAAGACACTGAAGTCAGCTCATTCTGCCAGTGTGACTGGAGGCTGGATCCTGTGTAATAGTTCGAATCCGACATACTGTCCAAAGGACTCTCTTCTTTGACAAGCTTATGAGGATCACACAAGAAAGAAACAGTAGTTGAACATGTCTTGTCTTTACTTTTGCCTTTAAAATCACTGTCCATAGGATCTATTGACAAATAATTTTCAACCAGTAGGTCATCTAGAAACGAGTCGGTCTGATTGAGCTCAGCAAGAGTTGGTTCAGATGTGGCTGGATTCAAGCTAAACTGCAATGCTTCTTCCATCTTTGACATTTTCCCCATTTCTCCCCACATGTGACCAGTGTCTTTACATGAGCTTACAGTAGCTGCATTTTTCTGTACACTGGGTAAAAGTGAGGCTGAAATATCATGTGACATCTCGTACTGACTATTTAAGTCAAAGTCATCTGAATAAGCAAAACTGCCTGGGGTTGGAGATATACCAAATGAGCTCTGCATGTCCCCTTTTTCCTGATCATACATGTACAGGGAGTTTGGACTGGAAGCATAGATTGATGTATCCAACAGATCTGTGTTGGATATGGTGTCACAAGTTGGGCTGAGATAGTCAATACAATCTGATGTAGGGGCAAAACCATCCATTGTCATTTCACCAATGACCTGAAAGAGGCAAAGGAAATTTCATGACTCAGGGTGGTATAACTTTCATGACATGAATGATACTACAAACAAATTACATGTCACATGATGGAGCTGATGCTAATAGAATGGGACCATAGATGATAGACAACAGTGACTCTAATCTGTCTTGTACTTTTCTCTATTCACTTTGATTACTAACACAACAGCATTCAAGTATCTTAATATATTGTAAATAATTGTTTGTACACTTCTTACTAATTTTTAGATGCAGTGTTGTACATTGGTAGAGTTGTCTTGGTGATATTCTGTGTACTTATGTTCCCTAATAACTATCAACAAGATCAAGATATGGAGAATATTAATGTTTTGGGAGACACTGATTGGGTGGTTATTTTCCCAAGATGCAATGCTGTTAGATACGAACATTGATAACTAATAAGATGCTACCATTACTGGCTCATTCTTAATATGTAAATTTTGAACATGTTTTATTAAGGAAAATTTTCTGTAAAAAAAAATGAAGTTCACAAAACAAGTCAGAATTTTATTGATTTTGTATGCAAAGATCAAGGGTATGAGAGGTTAGTTATGGTATGTAAAGTACATATAGGCATGTGGTGTTCTTTCATCTGGAGGAATCTTCAGAACACAAAGAACAAAAACCACAAATGGATAGGTAACTACAACCAAATCCCATTGCACGTCTGATCCATGGTGCAGTTGAATGCAAAGCCAGGATGTTATGACCTAAATTTTCATTCCCTTGTTTTTTTCTTTCTTCCTCTTCATTTTCCAAAACTTAATACGGTACACAGAGTACAACAAAAAAGTAAAACCATATGCTAAATGCAATATTTTCCTAACTTTTAAAACTGTTTGATGCTAAACATTAACTTTCCTGCACAGATATTTAAATGGAAAGATCTAAATACAAAATAGAGACATTAACATATCATAACTGCTTAAGAAAAAAGAAAACAAAGGATACAATAACATTTCCTATTTATGATATTTAGAAAAAAATATATATTAGCAACTCCTATAAGATATCTGGAAGAAAAAATATATTTCCTAACGGTGACACATAGAGAAAGTATATATTACCATTTCATATCAATGATATCTGGAAAAGGTAGAGATTCATATCAATTATGTATTTAGATCAAGCAAAAAGTGAAAAAAGCTCTGCACAATTAATAAACATTTCATCCCATTTACACAAAATATTTCCTCATTTCTTTTCATTCAGGCTGACAATTTTTCTCCATTTTTTTGTTGTTTTGGACTGCTTCAAAAGCAGCAATACAAGGAATAGCATCAGAGTAGTTACACCTATAAATATATAATTCGGCACTCAAAATAACTTTTACATCATCCTTCATGTCAGAGAGTTAAATACAATCATAGGCTGTGAAATCGTGGTAAAGATCTTATTTCCTCCAAATCAAATGGATAAACTTAATCAAAGAGGCCACCAGTATTACAAAACACACAACTTTTAACATTAACATGTGGTGGCCAAAGGCCCAAATTGTCAACCCTGTAAAACTTATTCAAATCATAAATTGTGGAGTCTTTGAATCATCCAAAAATAGGGATTCCATAAGTATATAACGAAGCATCCTGATACTCTCTAATACATTTAATTTTCTTGCATGAAACCGTGACTGCTGAAAACTAAAAAAAACACTGAAAGTTTTGTCTCTTATTTTGTTTTATACTTATTTGGCTCCACAATTTTGTGAATAATCTTTACTTCTAGCCTAATCATTATGGATATATCAATTTTGTGTGCATTATGGATATAAGAATTTTCTTCAAACTATACCAGAAAAATCTTTCCAAAATTAAATGTACAAAAACATGTACATATAATGGTTGTAACATTTGAAACAGACAACTTTAGAACACAAAGCTGCTGTTTTTGTGTATTCAGCCATAAAAGTAAGTTTTCCATTGTATTTCAAAATGAAATTATCTTATAAATATTTTTTAATGATAAAACCATCAAATTAAAAACAACCATTGTTTTGATCTTGTTGTTCTTGAAACAAACTTGTACCTTAAAAATCCCCAAAGAATCTATCTCTTCCTCAATCAGCAATATTATAATAATGCATCCACATTCACACACACTTAGTTGTGACAATACACAATTTCTGCTAGTACACACATGATGTGTATAAAAATTTCTATGGAATATTATTTTTTTATGATCTTTTTAGTCATCTTAAATATAAAAGTTGTTTATAATGAAAAGCAAAAGAACTTAATCAGAAATTTTCTCAATTTTTCATAGATTACTTGCACCCTTGCTTATGTAGTGGTCCATGTACACAACTAATATAGGAAATAATGAATATCACTGAGGAATACAGTTCCACTGCTTGAACACTGCATCTACCTCCTAAGCAAAAGACTTTATATGAATAGAAAAAAGTGTCAACCCTGTGAACAACAGGTCACCACCAGCAACAAAAATGAAGCCCGTCTTTGTCAGGTATGCACAAGTTTTGTTGTTGTTGTTGAACAGTTTAATGCCATTTTTCAGCATAAGATAGGCTATACATGGTGGCCAGTATTAATGGTGGAGGTAGAACCCTGGAAAACCTCGGGAAGAACCACCGACCCACAAAAGCCACTGGCAGGCTTTCTCATTTACTCACTAGGCCACTTGGGGCCTCCACAAGTTTTGTTATCATTTAAAATGATTCAAAATGTTCTTCCAAAATTGCCACAGCAGTATTTGCAAATTATGAACCTACTGAGTATTTTAAATGGAATAATGGTTATTATGTTGGCATTTTATCTTTTCTGAGATAAAATGAATCATTGAAGTTTAAAATTAAACATCTGTGAAACTTTTAAACATCTTTGAAACTTTGTAAATTCTGCAACTGGATATTTAATGAAGATCTGGAATGTACTTCTGACTTGTAACCACAAAACAACATAGATTTTTGCATACTTTTCAATACTTCACAAATTTTCACCCTCCTCCTCTAATTACTTTAAATACACTAACTGCAATCACCTTACCTGACAAGTTTAATGAGCAATGTTGAAAAATTAATTTTTTTTTAACTTTCACATGAACCATAATCTTTATTTCAAAATTAGTGGTGGTAGGTTAGCCTATCAGGTGCAAGCTCATCTCATTTGCATGCATTGATCTGTCTTTTATAAACTCTCCTGAGATTTTGATAAGTCCATGTTCCCATGCCTGATTGAAATCATATCAGAAATATGGACCTGGTAATGTTAATAAATTGTTGATGAAGGAACATGTGAAGAACAATGCACAACAGATACTTGGCTATACCTAAAAACTGAATTTTCTAAGTGTACTTATTGATTACAGCATTTTGGTCAATTTACATAACTTCATGTTAGTTCTAATGATGAGCATTGGCAGGACACAGCAATGTTTATTGAATGACAACACTTTAAATTTTACCTACCTTCTGTTTCTGCCTCTGACTGGCAACAGTCATGGGGATGTGTGTGGTCGGACACCTGGTGTCTGTTAAAGGTGGTAAGCAACTCTGCTGACCAGGATTGATCAAGTTTCCACTGTGTGATACAGAAATAGAGACTGACTTAGATGATCCTGTATTTATTTGACTATCACACTGTCTTCTGAAAAATTGACTCTGTAATACCCTTTTTAAAAGACTTGTTCTGTCTGATGAAGGAAAATGACAGGCTGTGACTTGTCTATTCTTTTTAAATGATCTGAAATTAAAACAAACCATTTAGAAATTATACCCATGATCATATTTGTCCCATGCACATCCAAAATCTCTCTTTCTTAGGTAATGTTACACCCACCTGATATTTTCTGAAACTTGCATATGTTTTTACACATAAAATTGTTAGACATGTCTTTAAACATACCAATGATCAGACATGTTTTTACACATACTAATGGTCAGACATGTTGACCTTACATGTAATTCTTATAAATTTATTGAAAACAACCACAAAAATGTCTAAAATCTTTGTTCACATCAACAGACCAACATCATCAATTATTGTTTTTGTGGGTTTAGTGCAATTTTTTAACATGTGATAAGCTATTACAGACCAATATATTTGGTGGTGAAGAAAAACAAGATCCCAGTAAGAACCAGTGACCCACAGAACAATACTGGGAAACTTTCTCATAACCATGCTGAACAAGATGAATCCTGAACCTGAAGGAGTGGACTGAAGTCTCCGTCTTAAAATGCACATGCACATAGATGCACAAGATCTGATTAATTTCCACCTTTTCTCCAAAACAGCATCTGGATAATTAAAACCCTGGAATCATTAACTTTTCAATGTACTTGTGGAGAATCAACACACATTAAATTTCCTGTACCAAATAGATGCCCCTGACCTTTGGATTCCAAAATGAAAAGGCAACTTTTTTTTCCCTCCAAGGTCAAACAAACTCTAATGCTTCAAGTACAATTATGCAGTAAAACTCGGTATAGCGCACAGAAATTTTTCCAACAGAGTATTCCATGTCACTGTGACATTAGTCCCTGACTGGTTTTTTTTTTTACGTCCTTAAGGTCAAACTATCAGATGTATCAAAAACAGACCATCTTACATGGAAACATTGTTTATAGATGAACAGATCAACCAACAGACATCAAAGACTGCAAAATCACGATTATGACAGACGTGTAATTTTTTATTCTGCTGGTAATTATTACTAAATACAATGGTGTATCAAAATTTGAATCTAACACATCTATAAATAAATACAGTAAAAACCATCTTGAAAGACCATCCCTTCTGTCCAAAAAATAATGGTCTCTCATAACATTATATAATAAATACATCTGTGCATGGAGAACCCAGTCTCTTAAGACAAGTGGTCCCTCAAAGCAGGTTTTACTGTACAACCAAATTAATAATTATCCAACGTCTCAAAGATGAAATAAATTTCACCAAATATTACCATGTCCAAAGAAGTCTGGTGTTGGCATGTAAGCACATTACTGGCTATTTAGTGCTAATAAAAATTTCTACAAACGTAATAACAAAACTACAACATGAGTCCTATAAAAGGAAAGGACTGGTATTCTACAAGGTAAAAGAATATCCATGAATTCATGACAAGGCATTTTCTTCCTTTTAACTACTGATGTTAAAACCATCTGATATTTTTTCAGTGATAGCATTTGCAAGTTGTGGTGACATACTTAATGTGTTTTTTTTTTTTTAAAGTCACTTGCTGGTAAATATTATGTTATCCCAAAATCTCAAAACCATTTTTGCACTGCCTGCTATTCTGATGTATGACTGCTGACCTTGATTTGGAAAGTGACATTTTAAACAAGACAACTCACAGGAAGTGATCTTGAATGCCAGCAGTAGGTTTTAGATGTAGTGTTTGTTGATGTCATATTATTTCACAACCCTTTTGTATGCCTTTGTATGAAGGGTAAGTAATGCCACATACAGTATCACTGACCTTGAAAATCTTGTCAGCAAATAACATCTTCAACCAATGTAAACATTTCTGTACACATGTCCTGATTTCTGACCTGTTCTTGAAAGTGCTAGCTAAGGAAAATGTTTATATTTAATTGAAAATTTCTTACAGAGCTTTAAACATATAGTATCCAGAGTCTGGTTGTTTGCTTAAATAACATACAAGTAAAATTTTAAAAGACACCAAAGCAAGACCAATAATTTGTGATGGATTTAAGAAAAATATAAGGGCTCTCCATAGCCAAGTGGTCTAAGGCATTAACATTTTCAGACCACTGACATCTCATACTGGTTCAATTCTCTGGCTGAGTCAATGTTGGTAAGGGAGAAAGCTTGCCAGTAGCTTCCAATAGATCAGTGGTTCTTCCTGGGTTCTTTTATTACCCAATGCACTTACTTCCATGAATAGCCTATCATGTGCTGAAAAATGGCATTTAAACCATACTTTCAACGGTAGCTTCAATAATTACTTTTAGTTCTTTTTTGCTTTGTTTGCAGCTTTACTATTCCAGGTAAGGTAAAAGATGAGGGTCCAAGGACCCCAATCAAGCAAAACAAATGAATTAGTTTAAGACAAAATGGGGGTCACAAACATCCTTAGCTGTTTCTTGTTTATTCAAATGGCTTTAATCACAAAGCATCTCCTGCTAAAGCCTTCCATAGCTGGATCAGAATTGCTTTTTTTGGACATTCGTACCAACATCTGTTACTTTGGAAATAAGTGCTTCAGTGTATTTATTGACGATTTCATTTTCCCCTATTCACATTTTCTATTGGGTCCCCACATGGCTAAGGGGTTTAAACATATGTTTAACAGGCATTAGGAGGACAAGGCTGTATCATGTAGATTATTGACCAATAGGTCTCAATGACCAGGACCTTTTGTCAAGGTATGTACTCTTGAAGTAATCACCATTTTCTGATTAATCTTACTACGACCATGACCTCCAACTTTGTGACACGAGATTCTGTATGTTTCTTTATTACTCTACCACCCATCCACAATATCTGGCTAAAAGAAAAAATTGCTATAAAACAGAATTTATTATGTAAAACCAGTTTGTATGCAAGTTATAACAACCTTGATTTTAGACAACAACATCCACAACTTCTTCACCAGAGGGGTCTAGTCAATATTACTGACATCTGACAAGCCAATCCATGAAGACAACTCACAGAATGACTAGACATCAGTGCCATCCATGAAAACAGCTCACATCATTTCCAGCCAGATAACCATGAGAAGAATCAATCATCTTTATATTAATTATATATTTGACAATAAAATAAAAAACAATTTGTAAATTCAATATACTTATAATTCTATCTATTGTTATTTCTGCCAGGTCAAAAATATAGATACATTGCAAATGGAAACATTCCTTTTCAACTGGCAAAAAAAAATATTTATTACTTTAATCAAGGAACTAAAACTATATGGCATGAAATTATCTTAATCTTGTTGGAAGTTTTTTTTTAAAAAAAATCATTCCCTTAATGATCACTTCAGCAGTAATAAAGAAAAATGAAGCAACAATCGCCTGAAAATTGTTTGGATTTAGGATTTTGTTCCCCATATTCATGAAATATTTTATTACATAAAAACAAAACTACTTTTCTTACTGTATCCGAATAAGCAACTGCGCGCGTGCACACACACGCACACACACACACACACACACACACACACACACACACACACACACACACACACACACTGAGTACCGGAGTGATATGATGTATGTTATAAAATAAATATTTCCCGACCACATACTGATTCATAAACACGTGTTCCAAATAGCATTACCCTTCTTTTCCAGTAAACAGTCACACTGTTTTGACGGTACAGTAACTTTCTATGACTCATTCTCAGCTGAACAGGGAGCCATTAACTGTTAATGTACACTCAATCAGTCAAGTTTTGTTACAAAGAATGTGAAGGTTTAACTATCTGCACCATGAACTGGATAGTCTTGTTTTGCTCCATAATATTGAAAGTATGTTACACGTGTCACCCTCACATACTGAATTCTGACACTATCTGACTGAATCATAGCCAAAAACAGAATTGGTTGCGTAAACAGCTTAACCAGATTCCAGGGTCAAAAGTGTAAAAAGACAGTTATAAGACACGTTAAGGGGAAGAAAAAAAACCCTAAACAGCTGACGCAGCAAAACTTTTGCGATGGCTGAAACTGAAAGTGCAAATCTAACGATCAATCTATTCGTTAAATACCCATCAAAGGCAAAATCACTTGTCTTATTTATGTTACACAATCATCCATTGACCCCATTTGTGAAATCGAGGTGCAGCTGTCAAAATTTTTGATGTGGAATAATGATCAAACAAAGCGACTTACCTTACTAAATCAGTTTCATTTTCTCCAATCAGGCGTTCCTTTGCTTTTTCCTTACAAGTATCCACAATGCCGTCAAATGACTTTTCCACTTTCAGGTAAAAATGTCGCTGTTTACATACGGAATTCTTTCCAACATGGAGTTTGTTTTGGTTCTACAGAATTGCGGGAAATATTGTCACGTGTCCATATGATGTAAGATGAAGGTCACCATCTAAACCAATCAAATCGTTCTTATTCTTAGACCACGCCCATAATGCACTTGTTTACGAGTTCGAGAACATGCAAGAAAGTTCGATAGCCTTCGTGTAAAATAATTTATCACATTCAGAATAATTTAGGAGTTCTTGCAAAATGCAGAAATTAAAATAATTCCAAGAGGAACAAAAAAGTTTACTACCAGTTCGAACGAATGGAATATTGTAGAATAAATAGCATTTTATCATTTTGTTACTAAAAATAGTTAACCTTTCTACAAATCGGCCAGAAAACGTATGTACTATATATTTGACTTGCGTCAACAGGTTTCTGCTGGTTTGACACAAATTTTAAGATCGTAACGATCCATGTTCATGACTATGTAAAAATTTGATAACCATGGGGTTAATTTGGCATAACAGTTAGAAATTGTTTTGAATGAACTATTAAAAACTGGCTTGTCATAGGCATTCATAATTCTTTTGGAATTTATTTTGTCTTCTTGCCTGTCATATTTTACTAAATGAAACGCACGTAGCGTTTAAAATACTATAGACCAAAGCTAATAACAACAATAATTTTCGAATAATAATAATAATAATAATAATAATAATAATAATAATAATAATAATAATAATATGTATCTTTAATTATATTGTGTGTTTAATGTTGTCCGTTATTGAGGGCAGAGTTTTGGTCTACCGGACATTTGTCATTGTTTTAAAAGATACTTGCTTGGAGTTGACGACAAGACTGGGTGGGGGATTACCTTGGAAATTCTATCATGTCTTAGGTCAAGTGAAATTAGTAATTATAGAATGAAGTAAACAATTATTTATTCCTGTTTTAATGTCAATCTTTGGGAATTTCTGATCTGAGTTGGTAAGTTTGCCCAGTTATTCTAGAAGAATTTAAATTGTTCATTGGAATTACAAAAGTGCTTAACTTTTTGGACTAAAACACTACTTTTGGATTATTGAGGACTCGTTTAAAGACATTCGGGATGATATTATTGTGATATATCAAGATATTCAAACTAATGAAATTCATTCAGAACATTTTATAATTTTGGACTTGTGATATGACTTCTAAGATTATTTGAGATTTAATCCCAATATTTTAAGTTCCTCTTTGATATTATCACTTTGTAACTTAGAGAATAAATTATTTTTAATTTAATTAACTGGTTGGTTTTGCTTTCTTTCTGTGACATAGTTTAAGATCATAGTTGTAACTTGTGACAATCCATCCATCCATAGATGCATATTTGGAGGTCAAGAATTATTTTAAAATTAAATGATTCCTAACTTTGTGATATCCTGTTTGTGCCATATCCAAAAATATTACACAAGTGTCTAAGAAAAATGCTCATTCAATCTCTATAATTGTCTTCTTCTCAGTTATCTATGTATTAAGCCATGAACAATTCCAGATTGATTACTTTGCTGTATTCTTTTAAATGTGCTGTCCTAATCATCACTCAGTAAACCTCAATGTAATTATTTTCCATTATTAAAATACCTAAATTTAACTTCAAATAAAGAAATTTTATGTTTTACAAGCCTATAGTACATGAGTGACTAAATACCTGCAAACCATTACTTATATGGTTATTAGCTTTTTTCTTTTATACTCTCTGTCTATTTTTATGACCAATAATAACAGTTTCATTTTAACTGTTTTTTTAAAGAGTTATATGCACACCAAAAAATGCAATTGAAACGGATCAGTTCATCATTTTGGTGTTTCAAAACATTCATAGTGAAGTATGAGGCATCTCTGTATAAGACCAAACCTTTAAATCTAGCATATGTACCATAGCATGTGTACCACAGTATATTGTGAATTAATTATATCTATTTTAAATAGATTGTATACATGATAAAGATACATTTGCAAGTCAGAAAAATGTTTGTGGCTTCTTTATTCATGGTATCTTCATCCATATTTATAACATGTCAGCATGATTTGCCTAATATTGAAAGGCTTCAGTTCCTGGATGCTGGCAATCAGAGTTGGTCAAATTCTGTTAAGCATTTATTGATTGTTCAGATAAAGTTGTTATGTTTTTATATATTTTGTAACACTGGCTATATTTGATGGCAGAGCACCATCATTTGTATAAGTTTTGATGCTTTCTGTCAAATTTGGTCAAAGTCTGTTCAGCTTTTTGTAAGAAAAAAGATATTAAAGATTTTATATTTTGAGTTGCTATATTTGATAGTGGATTGGCATCATTACTATAAACTTAAAAGCCCTCTATGCAAGGATGTTTTTTTTCATATTCGGTCAGTTCACTTTTATGTTTTTATATGTTGTTTAATGGAGTTTCTGCTTGCAGTAATTGTGAACAATTTGGCACCAGCTGTAGAAAAAATGTAAAGGCTTTCTTGCCAGAGTTCATTTTGTTAAAATTAATTCTATCCAAAAGTCACAAATTTGGTTAAATTCTTTTGAGTAGTTTTTGAAAAGAATTCATATGAACATTTGTCTATTTTTAGTAATGGCAGCCATATTGCATGGCAAATAGGCATCATTTTTGTCAGTAGTAAAGGCCTTCATGCCAGGATGGTCTCTGCCAAGTTTGTTTGAAACTGGTTCTGTGAATATTGAGAAGAAATTAAAAATTGCAATAGCTGATGGATGCACAATGAAAAACATATGATGTACAAATGTCATGGCCATACCGTAAGCTTAGTTATATATATATATATATATATATATATATATATATATATATATATATATATATATATATATATATATATATATATATATATAATTTGATTTGATTGGTTGTTAGATTTATTTTAAGTTTTTATTTCATTACATGCTATTGTAATGTAGCATTGTATGTTGGACTTGACCTTGTCCAAAAATGAGTTCATTTCTGTTTGACCCAAATTGATGTTTGAAAAACTTTTATTCTGTTTAAAGAAGTAATGCATAACTAAATTATTGTCTCAGTGTATGGGCTTAATATCAGGATCATTATTATTAGAAGAATTAAATATGTTTTTTAGGGTCTAGGTTTAGGAATTTTCTGAGTGTAATCCAGTTATTTTAACTCTGACACATCATCATTGATCATATTGAAAATGAACTCCCTGATTTATATACAGCCTGTGCAGTTACTAGAGCTATGGCAAAGAAATTTCTTGAGAATGATGTTGATCAGGAAAGTATTCCTTTAGCTGACATATGTATTGGTCAGGCTTTTGATGGTATTGATCACAGTGATTCTCTTAGCTACTCATTCTCTTTAACAAGGTGACAAATGACAATCATGTGCTTTCAAATAGGAAAAAAGATCCTTAGATCTGCTTGTTTCAAAAGACCATTAATGAAACTGAAGCCACTTAAGTACCTGTTTGTTATTTTGTTAAAAATGGGATTCTTGTGAGAAAATGGAGACCATCTGAGGTACCTGGTGGTGACGAGTAGTCAGTGAACTATCAAAATGTAGTTCCAAAATCGTACAGACAGGAAGTTCTTAGTCTGGCCAATGAAAATCCTTTGGCTGGTATTTAGAGATTAATAAGACTTATCACAAGATTTTCCAACCAGTTATGCTTGAATTCAGTTCAGCAATTCAAGTCTAAAGTGAAAATAAGGATTGATAGAATTTCAATGGAGAGAACATTTTAGTCTGGTGATAGAGTTCTGTCTCTCTTGCTCATTCTTCGAAATGTTCTTCAGATTAGGTATTATGGCCCCAAGAAGAAAGTGAATGAGTTAAATTGAAATAATAGTACTCTTGGGATGTAAATAAATCAAAGAAGCACTAGTATGTTGATAGAGATAGCCTAATTAATCATGCAAATAATTTAGATTACCTGTCCTACACTGAGGATTTAAGCGATGTAATCAGTAAAAAGTCTTCAGAGTACAGATATTATGAATAATCTAGACCAGAAACTTTAACATTTGCAGCAACAACAAAAACACTGAAATAAAACAGTTATTACTTGAATATGAGCACTTATTTGCAGATGTTCCTACAAGATCAAATAAAATCTACCATGATGTTGAAATTGTAAATTCCACACCAGTGAAACTACACTTCTACAGGAATGTTTGCTAGCAAATTCCACTGACTGTAAGGGCAAAGGAAAGTTTGGCATTTGTGATTCCAGATGGACTTTATCAAAATAAAGTGATGTTGGTTTGGGATGAAAGGTTTACTTAGTACTTTTCAGCATTTAATGAACATGATTACATCTGGTCTAGATAATTGTGGTACTTATGTCAATGAAATCATCATCTCAACAGCACCTATATCAGTTAGTGAAAATTTGGAAATTCTTTGATGGACTCGATGCAATATTGACAATTAATTTATCTGAAATGAGTTTTGCAGTGCTTGTATAACATTTCTAGGATATATCATAGGACATGGACAAGTTAAACCCATAGATTCTAAGGTCAAGGGTATCTCTGAATTCCCTGTATCAATCACTAAATAGCAACTTTACTGATTTTTGGGTAAGGCTGGATACTGCCGGATATTTTCCTTGCATTTTTCCATAGCTACTGAAACTCTGACAAATTTATTGAGCAAGAAAACCAAGTTTCACTGGACTGTGAAATGTCAGGAGGTTTTTGATAAGTTAGAGGCAATACTTGAGAATGCATCAGTTCTTAAAGTTCCAAATTTTAGTCAATCATTTGAACTGTCTGTTGATGCAAGTAATGTTGGGGTTGGAGCAGTGTTGACTCAAAAAAACAAAAATGGTGTAGATCATCTAGTGTGCTACTTTTCTAAGAAATTAAATATTAATATTAAATATTCCCCAGAAAAACTATTCCACAATCGAAAAAGAATGTTTGGCTTTGATATTGGTATCACAACACTCTCAAGTATTAGTTCAGCTTTTTTCTGATTATTGTGTTTAGTGATAACAACCCATTTATTTTCATTGGCAAGATGAAAATCAAACATCAGAGATTATTAAGGTAGAATTTAGTGCTGCAGGAAAATAATATTAACATCAAACAAATCAATGGCAAAGATAATTTAATTACAGATGCACTTTTGCATGCATATAAATATATTGATTCAAGTGTACTTTGTGTCATTCATAAGATTTTATCTTATGTAATTCTTTTTGCCACATGCATATTTTGTTAATAGTAAAAAGAAAGTTTTATTGCATAATATCTTACTTTTTCTTTATGAAGGGAGGTGTTATGTATATTTAATTTGCTTTGTTTGCAGGGTATTTTAATTATTTTTCATTACCTTGTCCAAAACTGAGTTCATTTCAGTTTGACGTAAATGGATATTTTTTTATATCTTATTATGTGCAAGCATCTAATACATAGCTAAACTATTGCCTCTGTTTATGTGCTTAATATCAGGATCATTATTTTTGGAAGAAGCAAATATGTTTATTTGGGTCTATGTTTAGGAATTTCCTGAGTGTAATCCAGGTTTGAGTTTTTATTTTGTAAACATCAGGATTATTCTAAAAGGTTATTTTCCATTAGGTAATACTTTTTATATAGAAAATACTAGTTGTGATCAGAGGTCAAATTGAGAATTATATAATCTTGTAGCCAAGGGGATTATTTCATTGGTGGTTTAAATTTTGGCACAATCAAGTTGTATTATGTTTTGACCAGCAATTTTGGACTGGAATCTATTGTCTTTCAATTTATGGTTTTGGCTGGAATCTATTTTCTTCTAATTATTGAATTCAAGTGTTTATTTTCTCAGGAAATATGATAGTGCTCTGATAATATTCTTGGATAGAGACATTAACTGGAATTTATAGTGAATTAAAACCTAAAATTGTATTACTGTGATTCAACAAAAGATTGTTGACATATCAACAGTTTATAAACTACTACGGACACATCATTGTCTTCAATTTTTGGAATAATTTTGGACTTTAATGAAGTTTATTCAGGAGTTTAAATTATTAGGACTTGTATCTGTAATTCTTGGATTAATGTGGGATTTAATTCACAATACCATGATATTTTTTTGTCTTATTTTCACTCTGTATTCTAAGGAAATAAAATTATTTGTTAAATTTTACAAAGCATATTGTCTTTCACTCATTCCTGGTAATTATTTTAAGAACATAGACACATAACAATCATAGCCACTTGAGCTTAAAGCTATAGGTGTGAGAAGAAGTCAGTTTAATATTCATCTATTTTTAGTAATGGCTGCCATATTTCAGGTGTTATAGGCATCATTTGTACAAACATGAAAGGCCTTCATTCCAGGATGCTCTGAGTCATGTTTGATTGATATGGTTTTGTGTTTTTTTGTGAAGAAGTCCAAAATAACAATAGGTCATGAATGCACACTGTATGATGCACAATTGATACAGACTGAATAATGCTGAAACCAAAGCACAGGCCAGAGAGCAGAGAGCCCATGTATATATTTGAATAAATGTTTTGTATCTGTGCAATAGACTTTTCTTACTGGAGTCTCTATTCTAATCATGGGTCTTTGTTTGGAACATCTGTCCTCTTTTTTGAGTGTTTGTATGTTTGTTTGTTTGTTTCTGTATGTTTATATTTGTCCCTATCAACCTTTTGTCCTTATAAATACATTTTACCACATAATTTTTACCCTATTTACCCCACATCACTAATGTTCAATTCCCACTGACCTCTAGGTGAGAGTCCCATATTAAATTCTTACTGACCCTATATTACAAACAACCTCTTTTTAATATAGAAGCCCCATAGATTCGTAAAGGCAGTGGCACTTTTTAACATGGCAGTCCTCTAGACCCTATATCACCCATTTAACTACTAACGGGTTTTCATGGTGGAGACTAAGGAGCAACACTAGTGTTAATGATTAACACTGTACAAAAGTTTGATAGAAAATGTTTTAAGAAACATTTCCCTACCAGGTTTGATTAAAACTGTAAAACCTATTCTTGAGAACTGATTCTCCATATGGTTGCTATGGAAGATGCATCATTTTATGGGTAACTACACTGGTACCAAGTTTGATCAAACTAGCTTAGACATTCTGGATGAAAATCAATAATTGGCTTTAAATTTCCTTCATATGGAAGCCATACTAGTGGTGGCTCTGTAGGCAAAAGTTTTACACAACATGACCTAAGGAATATTCTTCCCCTTGTTTCATTAAAATTGGTCAAGCAGTTTTTGTGATGAGGCTGTAAACAGCATTCAAAGGATGATACAGGATACTCAACCAAGCTAGAAGCTCATTTACAGCTACATTTAGAAGCTCATTTACAGCTACAGTATGCACACTTCAGAATGACTGCTTGTAAAAGGCTTGATTATTTTACATAGCTACAATATTGGTAATGTATAAAGCTAAAATATGGGTCCAAGAAATCCAAAATCTCAACAAACTACATTTATTTATACAGAGCTACATTATGGGCAACAGTGATCCCAAATCACAACAAAATGTATTGGTTGGTATTTATTTCTTGTTCTACTCTTCACTAAATATTCCCAGGTAATGATCATTATGCTGAACAGTATGGGAAAAAAGTACTTTGTCACTGATTACACATAATACAGTAGCTAAATTAGTATTTAAAATTCATCAGATTTGCACAGATGAAAGAAAGCTTACTTTTATTATAAAGTTCACAAAGAAAAAAGTATATTGTGGTAGTGACTTTTCACAACAGAAAACCAGCACAAATTTACAGTCATAAATTGCTAAAGATTTCCAAAGGTCTTCCATAATTTTCTTAGACTTTCACCATTTTCTTCCATTTTGATGTTTATGCAATTATTAAAGTACTGCAAAATGCTTCTGTATCCTTGATATGGAGCTACATAAATATGCACTTCTGCATCAACAAGATGATGTGATCTGATTATGATTTTAATATAGCTTTAACAATTTTTCATATTGCTATGATGTCTGCAGTGTTACAGTTTATAGCATCGAGAAGAAAGCTGCTGGAAAAGAAATACATAAATATAACCGATGTTTTTAAGGCCATTTAATAATTGAAAACTTTAGAAAAAACTTTTTAGTTCAGTCCAGTCTAGAATATTTACTTTATAGAATGCTTTCTTCTACATACTCCTTCAACCATAATTTAAAGAAAATATTACTGCTTTTAGTGGTCATTATGTGCTTCTCCCTAATAATAATAATAATAATAATAATAATAATAATAATAATAATAATAATAATAATAATAATAATAATAATAAATGTAAGATATTAGACTCACAGGCATCCTGAAATTTTTAATGATGATATCCAGAGATCTTTAATGATCATTTATTTACACAATATTCCTGGCAAAACAGTTGCATAAAAAAAAATACTTCAGAAAAAAACTCACAATAAGTTACATATGACATGTCACTATGATGTAAGTTGCAGTGAAAGCAGAATTTGTGCAGAAAGTGTCCATTTTCTATGTTTAACTGGTATTATTTGTACAGTGGTTTCTCAAGGTGTCACCTTACATGTCATTTGTACAGTGGTCTCACTGTATGGCCTCTCAGTGTACGATGGTTTTTTGTGTACTTGTGAATAGCTAAATTAGTGACATTGTCTGATTTTTTTTTCTTGTTGAACAAGACATTACTGAGCATTGTTATGTAAATTGCATACATTGAAAGAGTTTCCATGAGGGTTAGTTGATATACACTCCTGCATATTATAACAATAGATAAATGGAAGAAATCTAACTGACATGGGATGCATCCCATGATGATGGTCTTGCTGAGAAAGTCTTAGACTTTTACAAAGAGTGAAGTTTATGTAACAACAAGATGCCCAAGTGGGTCTGATAGCACTCACCTAGCTGACAGCTGCCTATTAGCCAAATATAAGAGCATCTGCCCAGAAATCTTTGTCAGTAGGATGCTTTCTATTGCAATTTCTTCCATTGCTGTTCATTTTGTATGTTACTAAACATTTCAAGGTTTCTCTAGATTTTCTAATTTCATCGACATTTGAAAGCACAAAGTACCAATTATCTAATATTGAAAGGTCCCTCTTCAAATACGATTTGTGTCAAATTATTTTAAGCAATATTTTGATTCAAAGTTGTGTAACTGTTTTTCAACTTTAGTGGGCTTATATCATTTGTACAAATTTGGAAAGCCATTTATGCCAGGACAAAGCAGTAATTTTAACAGGACAAATCAGCAATTTGAATGCTTTATTCTATTTTTAGTAACAGTGGCCATAATTCATAGCAGATTGGCAACATTTATATTAAACTCAAAGACTGCTATTCCAGGCTTTTTTAAATTTATATTAATGGTGGCCATATTTGATTTCAGACCTGAATCATTTCCATAAATTTAAAGGTAATCACAACAGGGTGCCATCAAATTCAATTGCAAGCTTTATAAAATGAATTTGTTCAAGTGTTTTTATTTTAATTTGAATAGTAATACCAGTCCTATTTGATTGTGCATTGTTATAATTTATGCAGACTTTAAGGTCTACATTCCTGGATGCTTTCCATCTAGTTTGGTCAAATTCTATTCAAAGATTATGAGAAGTGGTTTCAGTGTTGTTCACTTTTGGTAGCAATTTTGGATGTTTAACTTGCATCATTTGCATTATTTCATAGGTGTTTATGCTGGCATGCTTTCTGTCAAATATGATCTAATTCTGTTGAGCTAAAAACTGCTGTTGTTCTAAGATTTTCTGTTAGTAATGGTGGCCATACTGAAAATAGATCAGCCTGAACTGAAGGAACTCAAAAGTCCTCTGTGCCAGGACACTGATAAATTTGGTCAAACTCTGTTGAAATGTTTTGAGAAGAAAGGTTGTTTAATGCCTTTTCTATTTTTAATATTGCAGCTTTACTTCATTGTCGACTACCATCTATTGTATAAATCTGAAAGGCATTCATTCCAAAATGATTTTCGATCAAGTTTAGTCAAATCCTATATAGCAGTTTTGGGAAGGTCATTTAAACTGCTTGTTTTTCTTTTAGCATTGATGGCCATATTTGATGTTTGATCAACGTCAGTTTTGCAAAGTTTAAAACCCACTGATTTCTGTCAAATATACTTAAATTCTGTTAACAGTTTTTAAGTTGTTGAAAGTTTGTTTTTTCACTAGAAATGGCCTTATTTGATGGAGTTTGACATCTATTTTATAAATCTGAAAAAGTTTCATTGTAGGATGCTTTCTACTGAATGTGGTCAAATTCTATTCAGTGGCAGTGGAGAAGTTAAAGTTTTAATAATGATGGCTTCATCTGATTGTGGATAAGCATTGTCAATCTGATCACATTTTTGTTAGCTGGTTTTGAAAAGCTTTTTGGAGGTTTTTCTATTTTTCATAACAGTGACTATGTTTGATGACAAATAGGCATCTTGTGCATAAATTTGAAAGGTTTTCATTCCAGGAAGCTTTTTAATGTTTTATCAAAATTTTATTCAGAGGTTTGGGAAAGGAGTTGTTCAAAGGTGTTCTATTTTTTAATAATGATGGTCATACCGTTTGGTGGACTGGCATCATTTGTATGAATTTTAAAAGTTTTCGTGCCAGGATATTTCTGTTGAGGTTTGGTCAAAACCTTTTCAACAATTTGTTGGAAAAGTCTTTTTTTTTTTCTTCTATTGTTAGTAATGATTATATTTGATGTCAGATCAGCATCAGTAATACTAACTCTTATCCAGGATCCTTTCTGTCAAATTTTATTAAATTCAGTTAAGCATTTTTTATTAGTCATTTGAGGTTATTTTCATTTTTAGCCATCATGGATACATTTGATGGCAGATCAGAACTGTCAGTACTAGATTAATTGGTTTTCATGCCAGAATGATGTCTGTCAAGTTTGGTACAATTCTCTTAAGCAGGGTTTGATTTTCACTAAGCAATTTTTCGCCTAAACTAGTCTCTCTTGGTTAGTGATCAAATCTAGCAGGCATTGATCCCCATTTTTTGTTTCTAGAGAAGATGTATAAATGTTTTTCTATATTTAGTAGCCATATTCAAGATGAATTGACATAATTTGCACAAACCTGAATGATCTACCTGCAAGAATACTTTATCAAATTTGAGCAAATTTGTTCAGTGGTTCTTTTAGATGAAGCTGTTGAAAGGGTTTTTACTAATTTTCTTGGTAATCGTAGCTACATTTGATCACAGATCTGCACCATTTGTACACATTTGAAAATCCATTATGCCAGGATACTGTGTGCATTATTTTGTCAAAATTAAGAGTGAAAAACTGCATTAAGACTATAAAGCTTTATTTCAAAAACATATTATCTTTTCTTGCATACATCTAGTGCTTGGATTCCAATTTAAACACAGTGTATTACATTCATGTACTCATTAATAACTACTACTCAAACTTAATGCACATTATTATAAAGCAGGAAATATTTCATATGAGGACTGAATACTTCTAGTAATAAATATTCTCTATCTCTCATCAAAATGATTTCCACAAAATGAGAAATGAAACCCCATGTATTACTACATTGCAATGTCCTGATAAAATAAAAAAATTAAAACATATTTTCTAAAAATATAAATTTTAAATGCATGGTCTCACCTTTCATTTATTCCCATTGTAAAGCCATAACCCTGATAATTTCCCCCCTACCTGTCCCTAGTAACAGTGACCTTTAACATCTGGGCCACAATAGATCTTTGATCTACTATGATGAAACCTGAAGGAGAGTTCAATGTAAATCAAACCACCCAAATAGGCAATAGTGTATTAAAATATATAAATTAAAAAAAATTCTCTTGAACTATAATATATGACCAATATTGATGATCATAAAAAGGAAAATTTAACATAAGTACTAATTCTTTCATTTGATGTGGGCTATTTACAAATGTTTTCAGTATAGTGGTTCAGTAAGGGTCTCTTCTAGTTTGTTCTGCACTACAAAGCAAATGATTTCTGCATCCTTATCTCAGTGAATTTTCAGGTTATTGTCATTAAATGTAGATAAAAGTAACTAATACAAGTTATGCAATATTTAAATAACATTTGAAACTACACAGTGTAACATATCTCATTAAATACATGCTACAATAGGGTGGTCTGTTTACATCCAATATTTTTATACCACCATGAACCACCATGAACAGTGGAAAATGACATTTGTTTAATAAGGAGTGGCCAGCTTTCATACCCTGCTATATTTGACCATAATGTAGTTAACCTCTTGCTGATTTCTTTGTAGTATCAAGTGTGGACTCATCCAGCACATGTCAGATTATATGTATATAGACACCTTTTTCAGCAGGTACCTAATGAATGGTGTTGCACTGTATGTCAATATGAATTATGTATAATCATTCATGGATGAAACAAATTTGGTAATGTGAGCTACATTTCAAGATGCTGATGTGAAAATTCAATGAGAAACAGACATGGATATCATTCACAATGCTGTGTAGAATGAATTATAGTAAAAGCCAATCTACACTTGCAAAGAATATGGCTGAGAATCTGAGAACATAGGAGAAAGAAACAAAATTTTGATTCATTATTGATAACATAACTGCAACTACAATGCAAGATAAGCATATCTACTTTTTTGTGATATAACATTAACAAGAATATTATCATTTAAAATTAGTAAATTAAATTACACTCTGAAATCCACATTCTTCTAAATAATTATTTATCTGAAGATAGTAGTTAATATTTTCATAGAGAATTATAACAATAAAAAACTGCAGGTCATAAGAAGAAATAAATAATGTACACAAAGACAAATCTACACCATACAAAATGATGCAGTGTTTCCCCTCTTATCAGACCTGCACTTTTGCTGCAAAATGGCCTTGTAAAAGAAAGCATGCCTTCCCACAGCAGGACAAAAATGTTTAAAATATAATGTTTTGAAGTTGGTCATTAGGTGACCATAAAAACAGAAGTGAGTTCTCCTGTGCAGGGCCTCTCAATGTAGAAGCCACTGTAATGTGGTGAAGAAAACAAAAATAGATCAATTCTGTTAGTTTGTGACAAGACCTGTCCTTCAGTCTCTAAAAATAACTAGCAATTGTACCCTGTACACTAAATTTAATGTAAAATCTTACTGGGATAGGCCAAAAGTATACTGGGATTTGCCATAATTATATTCAGATCGACTAAAATTATACTGGATTGGTCAAAATATATTAGAGTTGGCCATATAAATGGATTGTATAATAATGAAGTCATAACTCAGATTTGAAAGAAAACAAATCTGACCTCAGTCTTCAGAAGGTGGAGACATGTTTAATACAGATGACCAATTTATAAGAGGACTTGAAACAACTATTACAAATACAAAAATACAGCTGACAGAATTGATTTCCTAATCAGAGACCCAGGTCTGATATATTTATCTGTATTAAATGAAATTTTAAAAAATAGTACTAGTAAGTCATTTTATGACATGCAGCCAAAAGGTCTAAAATGGGCATTAATTTAACATTTGTGTTGTTTTCACAGAAGATACCTGTGTAATTATGTAATCTGAGTGAGGCAATCTGTAAACCTTTTTAATATGTATATTCATTTTAAAAATAAAATGACTCATCAGGTCTAGTGTACCTGGTGAAGTTAATAAATTCATTCTGATCTGCATTTTGACATGTTATCCTTTATACACTATTAAATGGTTTCATTCAAGCATAGTATCATATTATTTTATTTGTTTGCAATAAATTCAATATCATTTAAAATATCTTTGCAGAATATTTCAAATTCTGGATTTGAAACAAGTTCTGCATTAATTAACATTCTGAAATATAAACTAAAAGAAATACAAAATATTTGAATTTCAACTTGGCTAGTAATTCTAGAATAGATCGGCATGGCCGTCCTGTGATTCTGTTAAATGGGAAACAAATATGCAACAATTTCAATGAAACTGGTTGTATCTTGCCTTTCTGCAATTTTTTACCTATATGTAAACTATGCAAGAATAACCACTCACAGGCTACTTGTGATCAGATAGTCAAGAATGACAACCAAACTAAACCATTAAAAGATAATAATATAAACGGACTACATGCAGTTACTGGTGTGGCACGAGACATACCACAGGGGGATTATGGATTATGTTTCTTCCATGCCTACAACTGCCACTACCCCTATAAATGTTGATGTGCTTCCTCAAGAACTCCATGCTCATCCTGATACTGAGTTTGTAATAGATTTAATAACTGGTTTACATAACGGTTTTCATACTGGTATTTGGAGAGAACCATCAGCAACCTTTGAATGTAAAAATCTTTCTGCTAGATCCCAGCCACACATAGTTCAAGATATTATAGAGCAGGAGAAACAGAAGGGTTTTCTGATAGGCCTTTTGATTCTCCACCTTACCCCATCTACAGAGTAAATTTTATTGGCATTTTGGAGGGTAAATACTCCAAAAAAAAAAGACTAATCGTTGATCTCTCTGCCCCACATAATGATCAAAAACACTTGAGCCTTAACAGTTTGATAGACAAGCAGGAATTTTCCTTGAAATATGTCAAGGTTGATGATGCCATTAAGACAATTAGAAAGACAGGTAGAGGGGCGTGGTTATGTAAATTTGACATTTGCGATGCATTTAAACTCATCCCCATACACCCTATTCTGTGGCCATTTCATGGCATTAAATGGAATAACCAGTATTATTTCTATGTACGTTTAGTGTTTGGATCCCGTTCTTCACCAAAGATTTTCACCCAACTGTCAGAAGCTATTAGTTGGATTGCAGTGAATAATTATGGCATTAACAACTTGCTCTATTTGTTGGACGACTTCCTTACAATTGATCACCCTCACCACATGGCGGATAGGACCATGGCCATCATAACAATGTTATTTGCTCGACTGGGAATTCCGCATGCCTCTCATAAAACTCTTGGTCCAACCACATGCTTGGAATATTTAGAAGTACTTTTGGATACTTTAGCCATGCAAGCAAGATTACCAGAAGAGAAAATATGCAGAATTAGAATTCTTTTGATTAAATTTCTCAAAACAAAGTCTGTAACTAATCGTGAACTCTTAAGCCTCCTGGGACACTTGAATTTTGCCTGCCGTGTAAATGTCCCAGGCAGGACATTTGTCTCATATTTATTGCAAATATCTGTTAGGGAGCTACATCATGGTATACATGTTTCCAGTGAATGCAAGAAAGATTTACAAATGTGGAGTAGTTTTCTAAATCAGTGGAATGTAATTTCTTTATTTTATGATGATGATATCACTAATTCTGCCGATATGGAACTTTACACTGATGCTTCAGGGTCTGTAGGTTTTGGAGGTCACTGGTTTGCAACCTCATGGCCAGAGGAGCTACGTCATTTAGTAAACCAAAAATTGTCTATAGCTTTCTGCGAATTATATCCGATACTGGTGGCGGCAGTGTTGTGGGGTCATGAATGGAGGCAAAAGAAAATACTCTTCCACTGTGACAATGAGACTACAATTGCAATTATAAAAAAGAGCAGATCTAAGAGTCCGGACATTATGAAACTCATGCGCCGCCTGACTTTGACAGCTGCAACTAATGGCTTTGTCATATATGCGGAACACATACCAGGAAACAAAAATGCTATAGCTGATACATTGTCTCCTTTACAGGTTGCACGATTACGGCAGCTGGCGCCTTCAGCAGAGGAACAACCATGTGAGTGCCCTCCTCCAGCAAGATTACTGCTTACCTCGAGTCTACAGTAAAATTTTTGTGGGAATCATCTTTGGCCACAGGCACGAGATTGGCTTATTCTACAGGCTTCCAAACCTTCAAGTCTTTCTTACTGATGATAGGATTGTGGATTCCAGGATCTAGTTTGCCCCCCGTTGTGAATGAGGACACATTGATTTACTTTATTGCGCATTGTACACAGATGCTGCACCTGACATAACGCACTACAAAACTTTATCTCGCAGGTATTAGGCATTCATACTTGTATCTTGGTATCCATACTCCATTAATTCATATTAGTTCTTTGCTTCGACTACAGAATATATTGAAAGGTGTCAGGAAGGTGCAATGTGACTACAGACAGAAAAGACTTCCGATTACATATGATATATTATGTGATATATGGCAGTGCATGGAACACTATGGAGTGAGTGAGTACACTAAACTATTGCTACAAACTGCTTCAGCACTGGCTTTTTATGTATTTTTGCGGTGTGGAGAATTTACAATTCATGGAACAAATTTTTCTGCAGCAAACAACTTGTGTATGTCTGAGATAATTTTTCATAAGGATAAGCGCCTATTCATTCTGCATCTTAGAGCATCTAAGACTGATGTTTTCCGTCAAGGGGTGGATATTCAGATTTATTCTATGCACTGTGACGTCCTTGTATGCCCATACCATGTGATGAAAAAATTCCGTCATATTCGGATATTAGCAGGAGCTCGCCCTTGTGATCCTCTGTTTCTCATGGACAACGGTCACGCTTTAAGTAGAACTTTCTTTATCACTACCATTAAGGCCATTTTGTCCATGTTAGGTTATGATGCACGTCATTATAATGGGCACTCCTTCCGCTTGGGGGCGGCTACTAGTGCGGCTAAGGCTGAAATTCCGGACCATCTTATCCAGACTTTAGGTCATTGGTCCTCCAATGCATATTGTAGATATATTCAGGTGCACCCGGACAGTATTAGCTTTGCACAGAGAAAGATGTCACATCAAATGCCTCACTAGTTCCATTGATGCATGTGTCAATCTTTGCATTATTCATTTGTTTACTTTGTAAGACCAAAACTGACTGTTATATATATATATATATATATATATATATATGTATGCATATATGTGTGTGTTTATGTATATATGTGTGTGTATATATGTGTGTATGTGTGTGTATGTATCTAATATGCCTACCTTTGTATGCATCAGGCTTTCTAATGCAATTCAAAAATATTTCATGCATTTTCAGGCATTATTCCCTTTAAAGATCCTTACCTTACTTCAAATTAGGGGCCTCGTTACAGTCACACTGTTCCAGAGTCAGTGCTACTTTCAATTCGTTTGGGCCACTGCCAAGTTTTCATTTGTTCAAAACTTTGCTTTTGAACCCCAATTTGTGTCAGTGCTTAAATGTAAATGACTATTATGCCCATATACTTCATACCAGCTTCCTACGGAGCATGTATGGAGTATTGGCTGATGTTTGTTATCATAGCATCCTCAGGATCGGACTTGTCGAGTTTCGAGTTTCGGTATTATTGTCCCTATATACCTCATGTCAGCCCCATGCCAATCAACATACAGGTATTGGACACTTCACAACCCTACAAAACTCCAACATGTATCTTGTTCTGAGGTATCCTTTAGAACAATTCAGAGCTGGGCTGGGGCAGTGTGCTGTGACAGGATTTGTCCCCATTATGCCAAAAAAATGATGTTATATATACAATAAAGTGTCTATTGAACCAGTGCATTGTGTGTTATTTAAACTGCAATATTTACGCTTGCACAACCTAATTTGGAAACTTTTAAGCAGAGAGAATACTCAAAGTGAATTATAACAAGATGTTCTTTCTGACAGAATAAAGCATTGCCTTGAATATGAACAATGCTGTATTACATTGACTCTCATTGGCAATTTAGTGTTAATCTGCACACAACATCACACAATGTAAGTTAGCATGGCTCCCCATTTATTGTTCTAGCTATTTACTGGGCCTAATTTGAATACATGAGTATATCAAATTTTTATAATTGATATATATAAACAAAACAGCAAATAACAGCTATACAATTTAAACAGATTTGCCACTGCATAATGAGCTGGCAGATCTCAGTCGAGTTAGTAGAACAAGCCAAACAGACCATATCTGCTGGCACAACATTCACCAACAAATCAGGAACAATGTCATTTGCAGTAGGAATCGACTTATAAGCTTGCATATACACTATTTGATCAAGTTATGATAGAAAAAAATATCTGGAAAGATGTGGGACATTAAAAAATAACCATGTTCGAGATGCTGGCCTGACAAATTGTAAGAAAATTTCTTTGCCAAATAAAGACAAAAGTAAATCAAGATATTACCTCTGCTTGGTAAAAGAACTGAATAACCAAATGAAGTAACTACTGCTTTATCACAAGGGTTTCACAGAAGAACATTATCTTCCCTGTGTGAACTTTACTTTTCAGAGGCAGTTTTCAACTACTGGAGTGTTATCTAAAAAGAGCACACTCTTTCTTCCAGATATCTTGACTATCATCTACTACTTCAGAAGGTTGGTATACATGAAGCACTCTAGAA
Organism: Potamilus streckersoni; assembly: GCA_016746295.1. Taxonomy (NCBI): domain Eukaryota; kingdom Metazoa; phylum Mollusca; class Bivalvia; order Unionida; family Unionidae; genus Potamilus; species Potamilus streckersoni. The sequence goes on from JAEAOA010002205.1 coordinate 3,074,936, forward strand.
TGGGTCATACCATATTCACCGAAAGGAGGCCTCACATTAAGCATGTGATATTATTTTACCAAGGCTTTGTAACAAGCATTTTGATTTGGCATAAATTGAATCATGTTATGCTGAAATCTTGAGGTTATTAGTTTATAAGATTATAATGAACTAATTATGTATTCATGTCTCTTTCTTGTGTACTTTGAAAATATTTATAAACAATGGTTAAAATAAAGTTCTGTTATTTATTTGTTGAGATTCATTATTATTTATATAACTATTTGTATTTGTATGATTTGAACTTTAATTTACAGGATTCAAGAAAGCCATGAAAGATTGAAAATGAATTACACATATACTATGTATGAATGGCCATATCTTTTTATGACCATTCATACAGTATGTATAATTATTTGTGAAGCATCACAACTTCCCACAAATTCTGTAAAATTTAAAGTTCAATTCTAACAAGGAGACCTAGAATCACTCACCTGGTTTATAAATGCAAACTTTTTATTACATTGTTGCTCTGAGAATAGTAATACCAAATCATATTAATGTTTTGAAAATAACTACTTCTTCAGAGCAAAGAGTGTGGATATGTGAGAAAGCTTGCCAGTAGCTTCTCGTGGGTCGGTGGTTCTTTCCAGTGATTTTCCAGTTTCTTTCTCCACCATTAATGCTGGCCGCCATGAATAGCCTATCGTGTGCTGAAAAATGGCGTTAAGCCCAACAACAACAACAACAGAGCAAAGAGAGGGTTTTGCATTGAAGTTGCTCTGGATGTATCAATAACAAGCAGGAAATGACCACACTTTGGTTGCCTGCTGATGGCAACCTATTCTCAGCTATACAAAGCATTGCTGCATCATTAGAACCAACGAATCATCTGATGTGAACTAGGGAAAGTTTGTGTCCATTGAAAGGGCAGACAATTCAATCACCACACATGCCAAACCTAAAGCTATCAGACAGCAGGTAAGATAGTATTTTTAGTGAGGTTCTAGATGAGGGTTCAAATTGATAGAAGCTGAGCCTTGTTTAAACAGCAAAAGATCCCATTTCAAAATGATAATGGATTTTGGCCTACTAATGTCAAAACTGTCTAATATGTATGATTGATCATTGTAATGACCAATATCTATCTGCTATGAGGTCTGAAAATATTGGTTATCATGGAGTGGTAGCCTATGATAGTATTTGGAGCTGTTTCACTTAAAACAGCCTGATAAAACTGTTAATCAAAGGCAGAGTTAGGGCACTCAAAAGAATGATGCTGCTGACTTTGGACCAGTCCATAAACATGCATCACTTTCCCTTGGAAATTTTTTAAATGATGGGCATCCAAGCTATGTAAATTTCTCTCCACAATTGAAGGTCGAAATTTGAATTCCTATCTTTACAAGGCTCTCCTGACATGAACCTGGTGTGAAGGATGAGCCAGTCCTGACAGGTGTGGTCCACTGTAATCATGGCTGGTTAAGCTGGTTCAGACTTGCAGGAATTGTTCTGGAAATGTCTATCACTAGACTGAGCAGATAGTTCAGCCAGAATTTGTCCCACCTGAGAGGGACTATCAGAATCATTTTGTAGTTCTGACTTTTCATTTTCTGTACTAATTTCAATACCATCACTAAAGAGGGTAGGCATTAGTCACAAACTCCTCACACCTGGCTTCTGGGTCTGGGACTAGGTGTGAGGTATATTATTCCACCTTGTTGCAAAAACGTTCATTGATGAAAGTCCCCAAAATCAACAAATGCACTGACATATTTATTGATGAATGAACCATTTGGTTTGAAGGGTCTAGTCCCTTCTTTACAGTACACTGGCCAGGACACATAGCATTCTGGGAATGTGTCTTATCTGGACAGTTATCTTCAGCTATAACCACCAGCATAAACAATTTGCAAAGCAGAAAGCATAGGTCAAGAAGTATGATGTCAAGAAGAAGTAACTTATCCTGACCTCACTTGCCACTTACAAAGAAAAAGCATGGCAACTGTTGGGCTACCAAACTGTATGAACTTGTGTCCTTGCATACTGAACTTACAGTCTGTGTTTTTCCTGAGGAATTCTTTCTGTGGCCCAATGTTTGTTGTCAGCGATTGAGTTAACTGGATAATGGGTGCCACTATTTGCAAACGGTACATAAAAGTTGGCCAAGGCAAAATAAATATGTTGCTGCAATGAACTGAGTAGATGCAAACACTCTCATTGGAATAAATTCTCTGTTGAAACTCAACCCTGTGAATTTGATAATCATCACTATGCATATGTGAGGGCGATGGTTAAGACTATAACTGGCCAGAAACTCCATGCCCAAGGAGACAAAATGCTGTGATTGGTTGAGATCCAACTTTTCCCATATGACCTAAAAACAGAAACTAGGTTATTCCTGCCCTTAATCAAGATCAAACTTACCATGTGATCTTGATATACTGCAACTGCTGTTGATGAAGTTTACTTGAACAAGGTGGCAACACAACTTAAGATATTTTTAGAGTGGCCATGGACTGGTGTTGAACCCAAATAGGAGTGCATAAAATTAGTATATTGTTCCTCTGTAGGCAAAATGAAGGAATCTACATTAATTTAGATGGATAGGGACATGAAAACATGCATTGGTAAGGTTGGACAGTGAAAAAACTATTCTCATCCATGCAACAGAGAAATCAAGCTGTTTTGCTAACCATACTTTTCTTGTCTCAGTCTAGTCATCTCAGTCTAGACATCACAGACCAGTCATCTCAGTCTAGTCATCTCAGACCAGTCATCTCAGTAAAGGTGTCTACACACTCAGAACTACTTTTAAAAAAGTTAACATTGTTCAGCTGTGCCTAATGTAGTTGCTCTAATATCAAACAACAGCAACAAATATATAACAAAAACATAGTAACTTAAGTTAAATCCATCTCTGAGAACAAACCGTACAAAACCATTTCATGAGAGACAAAGACATGCACATGATGTTGAGCTTTTAGGTATTTTACTAGTTTGTTCCACACAGCATGGTCACTGTCTTTATCCTATATGCAGGCCTAGCTCAGTACATTGTCAGGTCAGCTTCATTAAATGTAGCTAAAGCTACCTAACTAGTTTTAAATACATGTGAACAAATTATATATTATTGGCTACATTTAATGATGCTGACCTGAAAATTGAGCTAGAGATGGGATAAAATTCTTAATGCTGTGTGAAAAGAACTACAACTGAAAACAGTGATCTATCCACATAGACTATAGACATATACACTTCATAGCCTCCCAACTCTCTTAACTGCAGAAAATTTAGCAACAGTCAGAAATGTCAAACATGCTTTATTCTAATTTTGTTAAGCATCTCCATTGTGCCCTAGTTGAATAAAAAATATACCTACAATATTTAATGACTAATGCACTTACCTGCCAGAAGGAATCCTTTGTCCATCAACACATTAATCCATAAACAAATTTCACTGTAGCACTTGCCATATTTCCAAGACAGAAAAATAAATTTTCAAAGAATCAGTGAACTTGAAAGTTTAGCACATGGTTATCTGCTAGGGTTCATATTTGGAGGGCTTTTTATACACGGGGTAATTTTACAATCAGTATTAAGGACAGCATAAGTATGTCACAAGTATATCACAAAGGTTCATCTCCTATAAAAAAATATGATAGTGACACAGAGCTCAAATTACCATTGAATAATCTAAAGCAACATATTACTCTTCGATATGGTTTGTACTAAGTATAACTACAGTAGAGCTAAGTACCCAGCATCGTTTAATTATTTACAATATAACTTTTCAAAATTGGAACTGATGAAAATGAAAGTTTCTTGTAACAAATATTCATCATTTATGGTTAATTTCACACAACATCCATATATTAAATGTGATAATACCTGAAAACTATGCAATGTTTTATGTTATTTGTTTTTGGCTCACATAAAATCTGTACTTTGGATAACACATCATGCAACAGTCATCATTAAAGTATTTGTATTATTGTACTGCATGTAAATATTTGTGCATGAACTATACTGAACAAGTAACAGTATTCTTTCTTACTTTAAATGACACTTTTGGGTGAGAAAAAGAATTTATGTTGGGGTTTGGACAGAGCCAAGGAAATCCAAGTTGCAGAGTTACATTATATGTCTCCCTATTTGTGGAAGCCTCATGGGGAGACAAAAAAAGTAACCCCTTGACTGGGATTTCCTTGGCTCTATCCAAACCCCAACAATGATTATATATATATATATATATATATATGGAAATTCTTACTGATTGTATTTTGATTTTGAACTCTGGCATAGCAAAGTATTTGTTGAGCTGGATCAGGTCCTTGACAGGCCTGGTTATTCACCGACTGTGTGAAATAGAAAAAGCCTAAAATAAAATCCTGAACAGTTCAATTTGCAAACTATATTTACCACTTCCTTGTCAAGTAATGACCAGATCTCTTTCTACAGAATTTTGTCCTGCAACAAAGCTGACTACATGTCTATCATGAAAGAGGAAGAGAAAACAAGTCTGAAACCTATTTGAACTTACTAGGATCACCCATTCATTCTATAATAGGTAGGTAGGTATCTATGGACAGTAAGGGCAGCAAGTCAACAGTGGTTGTTGGGAGGCTTGGTCAACTAGAAACCTTGTTTCTTATCCCTTTTACTGAACTGACTCCTAAACTGAGGGACCATCTGCTGCCTGAGGTTTGACAGGCTGAAACTGATGATGATGGGTAGTCTTCTGTCTCACTGTTCTTGTCAACATTCATCTCTTTGCTGATGCTAAAACTGATCTGACCTGAATGTTGGTTTGAGTGGCAAGGTCAGCTATAATGGCCATTCCTGTGCTGCCTGCCTCTGAAGCTACTCTATCTTACCTCCAAACTATTGTAGAATGACCTAACAGGAGAGCCAAAGAATGAGGCAGTTTGAGTAACAATGAGTATTGACTCATCTCATTAGATCTAAGATAGCTAAAATAATAAGGATGTTAGCCATAGAATGGTGTACAGCTCTGTTAATGACTGTGGTGATCCTAGTTGTAGACTCCCATGCATACTCAAGGTTCAATTCTTCAACCAGTCAAAAAATGGTCAGCAATTCCAACATGGAAGATGTTTCCACAATATTATACCCAAATTTAGATGAGACATGAAAACCATTCTTGCCATACTGTAAAACATTGGCATATACTCATATTCACTGCTGCACTATTTTTATCTACAGTAGGGAACTCAGTATTAAATATGTCCAAACATATTTGATACCAGTGATAAAAATGTAGCTGTTAGATGGCTTTAAAAAAGAAAGCCATATAACAGCTAAATCATGGGTCTTTTCTAGCAAACCATCTAATATTTCTATCATCTTTGCTGATTGTGGCAGTATTGGAAGAAGGGATATTCATCCTTGTCATTCAAGTCTTCTGATGAATAAACTTGTAGGCTTGACTTTCAGCAGGTGGTGGATGTCCTTAAAAAGTATGGTAAAGATGATGAACACTTCATGCAAACAAGACATGTCTTGTGTGTCACAGTTTTTAGCTTTGAAATTATTCCACTTCATTTCATTGACACTGTTTGCTTGAAAGACGGATAATAGCAAATAACAACGCAAATGTGCCTACAAATAACAATAACTATTGTTTATTAAACAAGCACAAATAGTCTATACAGTGATTGCAAATAAACAACCAACAACATGCACCAACAGTACCATATTGGAATACAAGATCAGAACAAAAGTTCAATGGACAAATGCTTTCTCAATGGATAAGTTGAACTTGCAAAGATATATAAGGATTTTGTGCAGCCCTGCAGTACTATGCTGATAGTGCTAAGTGAAAACATAAAACTGGAGCCACTTAGTAGTGATAAGGGAAAGTAATGTATGGAAGTTTCTTTCCATGGTCTCTCCCTCCCCCTCAACCCACTAAAGACTGATAAAGTGTGGGATCAAATGAACAATACAGATAGTTTGTAGCATCTGAGGTAAAGCTACTCTGGTTCCCTGAACAGCTCCAATGTGTTTACAAAATATGGATTTAGAGTTGTTTTAGCAAGCCTTAGGGTAAAATCATATGGGTTGGCAAATCTGGAAATATGATATCCAGAGTGGTAAGAAAGTCAGCCAGTCAGATTTATGATCACCTCATTAAAATGCATGTGTCTTGCTCATTACTGAACTCATCACATACACTAAATTGGAAAGTTGGATCGAATCTTGATCAGAATGATGGACTCCAGAATGGTAACAGCAAATGTTGATGGACAGATAGCACTTGACGGACAATGCAAGATGGTCGCAGTGTCATACCATAAGCTAACAATTCTTCCTACCATTAAAAAGACTATGTTGTATAATATTTATATTCTTCTCTCTTGCTTTTTGGAAGCACTGTAAAACACACCAGAAATCTGAGAGTGAACTATGCAAATAAGATCATGCTATAGTTTCTTTTCTGTTAGTTTCCTACTATGATGATATGATAAAAATATATCACAACACTGTATCAATAAAACACATGCAAACACATGCATACAGGCACATAGGTCAATATATTCACAATGACAAGGAGATTTGATTACATAAGAACAAATGATAAAAAGAAAATTGTCTCTGAAAGACTTGGTCAATGCTATATCACATGAATAGCAGTAGTGTATTGTTGGAAATAATGGAGCACTGGAAATGATCCAAACTGGAGTCAGCAAAGAAATAAAATTCAGAACTGCTGGCAGGATCTTAGCATCAATGAATTGCCTTTATTCCTTGAATTACCTTGATTCTCTGCACTATAAGTGTACTTCCTGCAAAAATGGGAAACAAATAAAAAATGAGTTGTACATTTCAAAATTGTTTTTTTTTGTCATATCTTATGTGAAATTGTTGAAATTTGCATATGAACTTAGGTCTATAATAAAGTTATTTAATATTATTATTACTATTATCAAGACAAAACAGGTTATTAAATGAATATTGCAAAATATTAGACCTAAGGCTGTGTGACACAGAATGTCCAAGCTTGCATGGGTCCACTATTTCTCAATGCCCAGCCTATAATCTTTGGATTAATACTTGAAAACAACCATAAATATTGTTTCCTTACCATAAAAGAATAACTCAACTGAACAAAAACAAAATCATATCAATATTTTATTAAACACTGTACACATCATTTATTTAATTTATGAATCAAACCAAAGCACTACACAGTACTGCTCACTACATCAAAATGCATGTATACAGGAGGTGCTGTTTCATCATCTGTGAAGGAAAATATGTTTGTAAGAGAAGATGAGAGGATGAGATGTCATGTAGCCAAAGAAACATGCCATAATATTAATATTAGGATAAAAATGAATGCGCTTCAGCAAAAAATTCAATATATCAATGAAAATATAAGTTACACATATGATAAAATCTACCAGTGAAGGTGGTTGTTGAGGCAGCTCAATCTTTACTTTATTTTGTTGTCATTGAGGAAGCAGAACTTGTAGCAGATATAGTGGAATGTCAGTTTTCATCAGTACTGAACAATATGATTTCTAAATCCTTAAGTTTAGTTTTGAATACAGTTGTATGCTGTGACTGATTAGATATGTTTGTGCCTTGTGACCTGCATAATTTTAGTTAGTGTTGTAAATGTTGTTTACTGGATGGAGTGATTGGCAATTCTACTCTGAATGCTTTTCCAGTCACAACTTTTGTCAGTGAATCCAGGTTACTGTGATCTTTCAGTGCTAGATAATGTCTAAAACTAAACATGCAAATTCATTCTGGAGTCATTTGTGTTTCATGAGATTTAATGTCCAAGATAAAATTGAATAAAACAATGTTATGGTATTCAGAATTGGCAAAAAAGTGCACTCTTTATATAAAAGAGAAGTTGTTGACTATTACTCTCTATAAAGGGTTAACTGACTCTCTCTATTTCATACTTGTACTAACAACAGTAACTATTGGTCACTAGCAGTATATTTTCAAGATATTTACAGTTACAGTTAGTTGGGTTTTTTGGGCCATATTTAGAGCTTTGGATGTATTTAGATATTATATAATTTGGATGGTAAACATTTTCCTATTCAAATTTGGAAAACATCCAGGTTTATTGTGTACAAAGAGCAATAACCAACATCATCATTCTCTGAAAGTCAATTCTCCAACAATGGTGTTAAGTAGAAAAAGCTACTGTTATTGTTGGCCTGGCACTGGTGGCAGATGACATTGTGTACCTTTTGTGTATGACCAAAAATAGACTTTTCCAGGAACTGGAAAATGACAGCAACCAAGCCTGTTGTTTACCCCGACAATTTTGTTTGATTTGAAAAATGAAAAACATGACAAATTTTATAGACATACCCACCCCACATGAGATATTTAGGTTAAAAATTATAAATTAATGAAAGAAAATTACTAAGTTTTGTGCGTTTTTGATATTTTAGATTCTTTTCATTTTTTAAATTAGTGGGGTGAGTGTAAAAAACAAATTGTAGCATAATGCTATGTTCAATACAAACATTTATCATGCAGAAAAAAATTCAGACTAATAGAACTTTAAAAATAAACTTAAAGCATAATTTGACCAACTCTGTGAAATGGAAATATGGGTTACAGTGACCTATTTTTGTAAAGAAGTAGTATTCATCAAGATGCATCACCTCAAATATTTCCAAAAATTCAAGATATGACCATTTCTTCTAGCTGAGTGTTGAAACCATGTCATATTCATCAGCATATAAAATATTTTTCAAATTACAGGTATTACATTTTTAAAATTAGTTTTACCAATTTCCCCACCCCCAACAAGATTCCTAAGAAGAAACTGATACCCTATGAAGCAAAAATAAATTCCAAGAATTCAAGATAAACCATTTCTTCCTTTTAACAGTTGAGTTTTGAAACCATCTCTCATATTCTTCAGCACATACAAGACTTTTTAATTTGTTGCTGTTGTGGACATACTGGATCTCAACTTGGCACCAGTTTCATTTAGGACAAACTAGACTTCAATAAAAGTTACTCATCTCATCCATTCAGACAGTAGTGACAAGAAGATTTTATGACAGCCATCATGAAAGTCATACTGGATGTATGACTGCCATCATTTTCATTTAGAGCCAATTAGGTATCCTAAGATGTCTATTGGTGAAAACCCATGCTGATATATTCATCCATCTGGAAGGAGTAAAGATAATATTTCCAAGATGGCCACCATGGTGAACATATTGGAGGTCAGTCATTTTCATTAAGGACCAACTAGACAGAATTCTTCTAATAAAAACCCAAGGTCAAAATAACTTTCTATTTAAGGGTGTTTCTATTTAAGGGTGGTGGAATAAAAACACGATTTTCACTATGATCACATATTGGAAGTCAAATTAGCACCATTTCATTGAAGGGTGAAGAAAAGACATGAAAACCACATACTGATTTGAGCATTCATTCAGGAGAAGTATATTCAAGCTGGGCACTATGGCAGCCTTATAGGACACCAGACCAATACTATTTTCATTTGTGATTAACTAGACATCATAAAAAGTCTTCTAGTGAACACCTGTCTAGATGACTTTCCATTCAGGAGGAGTAGTGACAACAAGATTTTTAAGATGGCTGATGTCCACCTCTTCCCTCAGTTAAGCTAGTCTTGATATGTTTAAAAAAAGGATCTATGTATTTTCCATTATGCCTGGCCAAGTCTCTAAAAAGAGGGATAGCCAAGTGCCCATGGGGATTGCAGAAAGAGGGATGCAAAACAGAAGAGGGCTTGAGTCACTATTGCTCAACCCCTCCTTTCCCGTAGGAAAGAGAACAAGTCCATGGGCTTCTTCACTTGACCCTTCCAGTTGAATTATTTAACTAAATATGGACATGTTGCAGAAGTGCACTGACATTGCTTCTGGACTGTTGAGGCTGTATCCTTTGGAAAAACTTTGAACAAGGCAATGAACGGCAATCAGGATGAGGATACTTCCCGGCACATTTTGACAAGCCATCACCTGGATTTGTCAATAGTTTATATCTGAATGACTGATGCAGAGTCTCCATGATATATATCACATCAGCCCCTAAATCTTCTACTTTTGTTTGATGGTGTGTTAATACACATAAGACCTTTAGAACAAAACGGACTTTAATAAGGAGAAAAGATACTAGCATATAACAATAAGCTTTATCAGAAATGCCAGGTAATTAAGTGTAATGTATTTTTGAGTAGCAAGTTTGCTTGCTGTGAATTGATAAATATTTTTTAAAAGAGTTAAGTGGTATATAATACTTCGCTGATTGAAATTATATATATTGTTATTCTGAAGGAAAACATATAATTTTAATATATAAATAGTGCAACAGAAAAGGCAAAACATGAAAGGATAACACTAAAAAAAAAATATATAAATCCAGAACCAAAATTAACATTTTCCAGTACATAAATTAAGCAGATAAATGTTTTCTTTTTTAATTATAACTTTTCAATTCTTTCTTTGAATGTTTTTCTATCAAGACGGGACGGGATGGGATGGATGGATGGATGGATGTGTGTGTGGATGTGTATGCATGCATGCATGTAGGTAGATAGGTAGGTATGTAGGTAGGTAAATAGGTAGGTTGGTAGATAAGTATGTAGGCATGCATGCATGCATGCATGCATGCATGCATGCATGCATGCATGCATGCATGCATGTATGTATGTATGTATGTATGTATGTATGTATGTATGTATGTATGTATGTATGTATGTATGTATGTATGTGTGTATCTGTCTGTCTGTCTGTATATGTAAGTATGCTTGCATGCATGTAGGTAGATAGGTAGGTATGTAGGTAGGTAAATGGGTAGGTAGGTAGATAAGTATGTAGGCATGCATGTATGTAGGTAGGTAGGTAGGTATGTAGGTAGGTAGGTAGGTATGTAGGTAGGTAGGTAGGTAGGTAGATAGGTATGTATGTATGTATGTATGTATGTATGTATGTATGTATGTATGTATGTATGTATGTATGTATGTATGTATGTATGTATGGCATTTGATGGAAAACAGAACATGTTCTTATGGCATGGAATCCCTAATTTGCTGGCATTTGATGGAAAACACAGAACATATTCTTATGGCATAGAATCCCTAATTTGCTGGCATTTGATGGAAAACACAGATCATATTCTTATGGCATGGAATCCCTAATTTGCTGGCATTTGATGGAAAACACAGAACATGTTCTTATGGCATGGAATCCCTAATTTGCTGGCATTTGATGGAAAACACAGAACATATTCTTATGGCATGGAATCCCTAATTTGCTGGCATTTGATGGAAAACAAAGAACATGTTCTTATGGCATGGAATCCCTAATTTGCTGGCATTTGATGGAAAACACAGAACATGTTCTTATGGCATGGAATCCCTTTTTTGCTGGCATTTGATGGAAAACACAGAACATGTTCTTATGGCATGGAATCCCTAATTTGCTGGCATTTGATGGTAAACACATAACATATTCTTATGGCATGGAATCCCTAATTTGCTGGCATTTGATGGTAAACAAAAAACATATTCTTATGGCATGGAATCCCAAATTTGCTGGCATATGATGGAAAACACAGAACATGTTCTTATGGCATGGAATCCCTAATTTGCTGGCATTTGATGGAAAACACAGAACATATTCTTATGGCATGGAATCCCTAATTTGCTGGCATTTGATGGAAAACACAGAACATATTCTTATGGCATGGAATCCCTAATTTGCTGGCATTTGATGGAAAACACAGAACATATTCTTATGGCATGAAATCCTTAATTTGCTGGCATTTGATGGAAAACACAGAATATATTCTTATGGCATGGAATCCCTAAGTTGCTGGCATTTGATGGAAAACACAGAACATGTTCTTATGGCATGGAATCCCTAATTTGCTGGCATTTGATGGTAAACACATAACATATTCTTATGGCATGGAATCCCTAATTTGCTGGCATTTGATGGTAAACACATAACATATTCTTATGGCATGGAATCCCTAATTTGCTGGCATTTGATGGTAAACACAGAACATATTCTTATGGCATGGAATCCCTAATTTTCTAACATATGATGGAAAACACAGAACATATTCTTATGGCATGGAATCCCTAATTTGCTGGCATTTGATGGAAAACACAGAACATATTCTTATGGCATGGAATCCCTTATTTGCTGGCATTTGATGGAAAACACAGAACATATTCTTATGGCATGGAATCCCTAATTTGCTGGCATTTGATGGAAAACACAGAACATGTTCTTATGGCATGGAGTCCCTAATTTGCTGGCATTTGATGGAAAACAGAACATGTTCTTATGGCATGGAATCCCTTATTTGCTGGCATTTGATGGAAAACACAGAACATGTTCTTATGGCATGGAATCCCTAATTTGCTAGCATTTGATGGAAAACACAGAACATATTCTTATGGCATGGAATCCCTAATTTGCTGGCATTTGATGGTAAACACATAACATATTCTTATGGCATGGAATCCCTAATTTGCTGGCATTTGATGGTAAACACAGAACATATTCTTATGGCATGGAATCCCTAATTTGCTGGCATTTGATGGAAAACACAGAACATATTCTTATGGCATGGAATCCTAATTTGCTGGCATTTGATGGAAAACACAGAACATATTCTTATGGCATGGAATCTCTAATTTGCTGGCATTTGATGGAAAACACAGAACATATTATGGCATGGAATCCCTAATTTGCTGGCATTTAATGGAAAACACAGAACATATTCTTATGGCATGAAATCCCTAATTTGCTGGCATTTGATGGAAAACACAGAACATATTCTTATGGCATGGAATCCCTAATTTGCTGGCATTTGATGGAAAACACAGAACATGTTCTTATGGCATGGAATCCCTAATTTGCTGGCATTTGATGGAAAACACAGAACATATTCTTATGGCATGGAATCCCTAATTTGCTGGCATTTGATGGAAAACACAGAACATGTTCTTATGGCATGGAATCTCTAATTTGCTGGCATTTGATGGAAAACACAGAACATATTCTTATGGCATGGAATCCCTAATTTGCTGGCATTTGATGGAAAACAGAACATATTCTTATGGCATGGAATCCCTAATTTGCTGGCATTTGATGGAAAACACAGAACATGTTCTTATGGCATGGAATCCCTAATTTGCTGGCATATTATGTTTACTGCCAAATAATATAGCAATTTGAACGGGAACCTAAAAGTGATGAATGCCATGGACAAATGGTTACTCGCATCAGGAAGTTAGTAATCTCGATATGTTTGTAGTATACTTCAAGTGCTACATTTGACTTTTTATTTTCCCTCCATTTGGTCTTTTTTTAAAAAATGAAAACACAATTTACATACAAGTGTGACAAGAAAACCCTCTTACCAATAAAAAGAACATAGATTCCTTGTTATTTAATGGGTCCCTCCTCTTCAATTCTTCTCTTTCTACTTCTATCATTACTAAAAAAAAATAAACAAACTACTATTAAAAGGATTATTGCCCTAAAATAAAGTTTATTAATTCTGAAATTCCCACATTAAGAAAAGAATAATAGTATCCATCCAGTTCTCCTCATGGCTCTCACAATCAGCAATTTAAAATTTAGGTTACTTTGGAGTTTTTTCTTCTGTAGTAAATTCTGTCAGCTTATAAAAGTGTTTATTTAGAGAGCAGATTTGAATCACAATGAATCCATCTTTTTTAAATTTCTTTGCATGGAGAAGCATGTATATGATCTGCACATACACTACTGGAGACCAATAATGGGAAATTATTTTTTAAACAATGTGGATGGCAGTTTTGAAAAATATTGATAACCACTAATGCAAGCTCTAAAGCAGTAACCATATTTCAAGGCCATCCTTTCTGTGGATGGAAAATGGTCTTAAGAGAGTGGAGTCCTAAAATATTTTACAAGGGAATCACACAGATATGAGTAATAATTACATATAAAGTAATAAAGGTACAACTAAATTTTAAACATTTAATATTTTCTTTTAAAAATGACATGCTTATTGTGGAATCAATGAGATATAAAACATATATAAACAGAAGATAAATAATTATGAATAATCATCAATCACAGAGCAAAACACTTTAAAAATGCTTGCTATGTAGACCAGAATACAAACATCTTGCTGTTAACTATCACTGTGCATCCGTGTAATATTAATAGTACCCTGCCTTCTTTGTGGCTATGACATCCATGGTTCATTTCTCTACTGCTGTATTCCAGGGACAAGATAAAAATAAAAAAAATAATTTTTTACTGTCCCATCATGTACAGTTACCTAGATCATGTTTCCCAAACTTACAGATCAGATTTTTTAAAAAGAATTTGCCACCCCAAGCCCTGGTATGTTATAATAAAGTAGATAAAATAAAATGCTTATTTACTAACATGATGAAAGAAACTAATTTTGTACTGTTCTTATTTATATGTATGATTTTTTTATTCTTCATAAGCAATTTATGTGTAAAAGAAATGTATCCAATATCCAAAACTGTATGATCCACTGATATAGCCTACACATCTACAGTCTGTATTATTTATGTTGAATAAAAACATTGATATATTGTTCATTGAAGTGAAGTTGTATAAACATATCATGTTTAGTTCTCCTCAAGGGTTTTAACACTAACAGTTGTTCGAACTTGAAGGAAATTGAAAGCAATATGCTTACTAGTCAACACCTGAGGGTAAACAACATTTATGGACACTTCACTCTGTGGCAAGTAATCTTTAATTTAATATTTTAAATTATTAAAATCCAAATAAATGCACCATGTAATGAATACCTTAATAAAACAGATAAACACAGTACACACCATAGTCTATATGCATTTCTTGATGGAAATAGTGGCATGATAATGTACAAATATTTGAATTTAAAGTATTTTATAAACTGTGAAAACATTTTGTTTCCTATACTGCATCTAGATGTAAGTTTACATTTGGAAGGTATGAAAAACATTACTGGTTTATTTATTTTATTATTTGTTAATAAAATTTAAGCTTGAGGTATTTTTGGACTTGCAAATTTTTAATTATTTCATTGTAAATCCAATAGTTGATAATATTATTGATCATTTTACCAGCTAAACACCAATGTTATGATTAAAAAGGTGTCCCAAACTTTACTCAGAAACAAAGATCTGTCTAAAAGCATAAATGATAAAAGCTACTTTAGAAATTAATTTATGTTGACCCAAAATATACAATAAATACAGTAACATACAATGTTTATTTGTCTTTCTCATGTCAAATTTCTAAGTAATGATCAGAGGACTTCCCTTGTTTCATTTAGTTGAAATATATTCACTTTTCATTATAAACTGAGAATATCTGACAAAAATTTGCACATTTTGCAAGAACTTTTTCCATCTCTGGTAACTATACCACTATCAAACTAATTTGGCTATTACATCAAAATGCGCTGTGCCTACTTTTTAAAGATTTTGTGACCTTCAGTCTACAGCAATAACATTGAGGCCTTTGCTGCCCCATTTGACAAGAGAATACCCCCAAGCACAAGATCTTTGCTGCCCCATTTGACAAGAGAATACCCCAAGCACAAGATCTTTGCTGCCCCATTTGACAAGAGAATACCCCCAAGCACAAGATCTTTGCTGCCCCATTTGACAAGAGAATACCCACAAGCACAAGGTCTTTGCTGCCCCATTTGACAAGAGAATACCCCAAGCAGAAGATCTTTGCTGCCCCATTTGACAAGCTGTCCCATTTGACAAGATAATATCCCTGAATAAATGGTAACTTATTTAAGTTAGCTTCAAATTAAATGTAATATGTATGAGGTAATTCTGGATAATTTTACTATTTCTGTTCCATGAATTGTTTTCATTAATATGAATTCCACCTTTTTAAACCATATTTCTTGGTTTACAAATAAAATGCATAAAATGATTTTGTTGCTGTTATGTCCTCAGATATAGAGAACCACTATATGTAATGTTTTGAACTACATATGCTGGCCACGTCTCTATTTTTATTTATCACGATATTAAGCTTTAAATGTAAGAAACAAATAAATTCAGACACTGTATGAAATATATATATTCTGTTTAGCTTCTCTTTTTCTTCCCCCTTGTGCATGGCTTGAGTTATTTTGGAAGAGTGCTAGAAGGAATTTGAATTGGACTGGGAGGCATTTTTTAAAATTTTGTATTTGGTTGTTCAACAACCTGAAATTGAGGCTGTAACATTTGAGAAAGATGAGCAGATATACAACTCATTTCTAAAAAGTAGAATGGTGGCCTGTAGAGGATATATTACCTGTATACAGGTTTATCACAGTATTTGTTCTGGAAGTACAAGCCACAGAACCTTTTCACTATACTGGTGTAGCTTCCATCAGTAAGGAATGTAAGGAATTCCAATGCAATCTTGTCATGAATTTAATATTAATTGCATCTTTTCATTATTCAAGACAAAATAATTCAAAATATTATCTTTCTTACATAAAAGTTGCATCTGTCACAAATTAATTTTAAATATTACAAAGATAATTATATTTATGATCCTTTAAACACATTTAATACATCTCATGCTAATGTTGTGGCCAAATGAATGTTGCGAACGATATTCAGGACAAATCTTATTTATGGAAAAATTTTAGACTGAATAAAAAAAACAAGTCATTTTCTTGTTAGGTATTTACTAGCATAGGTTGATGTGTCAACTGCATGTTAATGCATCAACTACATGTATTCATTTATAAGACTGCAAATCATCCAAATATTTTCTGGAGAACAGTTGTTTTCTGTTTAAATCTAAAATAATTTCTCAATTCTACTAAATATTTTCTCATTTGTTGGGTAAGTTTGTTCTTCAATAAATATCTTCCTCAAGTGATGGTATTCTGCTCAAATTTTTCCTGCCTAATATATCAATGTTTTGCTAGTAAATTATAGCCTTCAGTGTCAACACTATTTTTATCAAAAAGCTCTGTAGTGGCAGTACAATGTTATTTACTGGGTGTCAGATACAGTGTAAGCTTAATCATCCTATTTTTGATACAGTTTTTAGATTACAACTTTATATACAACAATTAACACATACACAGCAAACTAAAAGGTACTGGCCATTTAACTTCTGGGGTGGGTGGGTGTGGGTGTGACTTTCCTTTGCAATGAGACATTTTAATGTCTTCTGTCTCAAGAAAAATAATTTTTTCAGATACTACATCTATGGATATAATATGGTTTTAATTTGCTAGAAATCAGCAAGATATTTTGGCAGCTACTGACAGAAATTTTAAAAAGTGTTGAGCCCCTGCCCAATAAATTAAATTGTTGGTTAGTAATATAATTACTTTGGTATATACAGAAATACCAATATACAAAATCCAGCTCTAGAGGCTAGGGACAAAACCAGGTCAAGAAAGGAGGTTAATGGGTTTATCATAAAAAAAAAAAACAGCTGGTGATTTTGTTTTATGCATGTCTTGCTTTCATTGTGACATCACAGCATGTGATGTTCAGTCTGGTTTGTACTAAATCCCAATTTTAGTTGGACCTTGTCCAAAGAAGTCCACATAATTTAACACTGATTTTTTTGCATATATACTTCTCAAGGCATGTAAATAATAATCTTTCAAAAGAATAGGGACATACAAAGATCCAAATAATTTGAATAACTGCTATTTAAAGGTATGTGAAATCAAATTCTAAAATATGATACCCTACAGTAAAATAGTCAGTTTTGAATGCCTACATCTTGGCCTGCATGACCTTTACTATAATACAGACCTTTGCAAATACAATTATGTGCACATTTGTTTTAAATTTACATGCTTTGTGGAAGTTTTGTTTAGGCCAAACAGTTTATATGCCTGGTACATATACCTACCTTAAACATGCAGATATTGTTTAACCCAAACTTTTTTTTTCAAAACCCATCAATATGAACATTTCTTTTCTTCTACTGAGGAGCAAGTTTTATGCTATTCATGTATAAAGTACTTGTGCACATTTGTAATACTGACTAAATGCATGTTTCCTACAAGAAAGTAATGTTTGTTTCTTTATCACTAAAGAGCAGATTAAAATTTAATTTTTGTACATCACAATCACAATACAATAAAATTTAATATAGTGAAACTTTTCTAAATCTAACCAACTGTAACATGGCAAAAATGCAAGATATTAAAAAACATTTTGTAAAGACACCTAGGGAAATCTCTCTCTCAACTAAACATGTTATCTAATAAGATCATCAAAGATTTATTTAATTTCCTCACCTTTCAAATCCTGGATGTTTGTGTATTTCTAATTGCATTTGTTTGGTTTCCTCTGCATATCTGTCAAGCTCTAAAAGTGAGGTAGCTGGCAGAACATTTGGGATGTACTTTGAAAAAAGAGCTGGCTTTATTTTGGCATAATCTGCAACAAAAAATTATATATTTACTTGTGTGTCACTGATCAGATAGGAGAAAAAAACAGCCTCCAGCAAATATTTTCCTTTCTTAATGTAACTGTAATTGATACACACTGTTCAACAAGCAAAAATTATCACATTTCATCAAAGCTGTTGTCAGCTAGTGCATTAAACACACGGTAATGTTTATCACAAGAATTAAACAGGTCACTGTATATCAATTTTCCAGTTCGTACAAGATGAGTAACAAGATGAACCATAAAGGAGTATTATAGCCAAAGCACAACAGTTTATAAATTACAACTAGGAATGAAATTCTCTTGCAGAATATAAATCCTCTTTGAATTGTAATTAACCATATTCTTCTAAAACAAACTAATAAATTAATTCCTAACAGGAAAAGCATCTCTTGAAGTGGCTGACACTCTACCTGCCAAAAAGAATTTCCATGAATCTAAATCAGTCTTTGTCTTTGTTTTCTCTTTAACTGGTGAGTATTCCAAATTTAGAAACAAAAATGTTTTTATACATGTCCGAGTTAACACATGCACATGAAACTTTTAAGTGAAAAACTAAAATTTTGTCTCATGTCCTTTGAGCTGATATTACAGTTAGAGAATCATTTAACTATATCAGAAAAGTTCAAGAATTACCCAGATAATAAGTTTGGATAAATCTGTAATTGAATAATGTTTACAAAAGTCTATAGACAAAACAACAAAATTATTTAGTATACATGGAACCATTCAAGATATTGGTGTTTTATAAATCCATTCATATTTGCTTGCATTTATCATGTTCACAAGCCAGAACAGCTTTTCAACTTCCTTAAAATCAATGTCAGAGTGCTGACCATCAAATTATAACAAAATATGAAACTTGGTAAAAATCAACTCTGTATGCACAAGTCATTGTTTATAAAGTCAGTGAAATACAAAAATGCAAGCAGTGACCTCTTGCTTGAATCCAGGGTCAATTTTCAAAAACTCCATTAAAAACATTCAGAAGTAGCCATATTAAGATGTTCAGGATGTCAAGGCAGCCATTATGGAGATTAGATCAGCATCATTTTAATAACAGAATAACTCTGTACTGGAAGAATGTTTCTTTACACCAATTTATTTATGGCCATCCATTAGGAAGAAGTATCAGTTTTCAAACTTTGTGAGGTCACATTAGGTCAATATCCTTAGTATTGACCTTTCCAGATAAATAGTGATCATAAGATTTGTATACCACTCATCAGCAGCATTGGCATACAAGACATATATACAACATCTTTCTGTAAATTCTTCATAGGGGCCCCGAGTGGCCGAGTGGTCTAAAGTGCTGTCTGTTACAGATCACTGCCATCTCACCTCTGTCTGCGTGGGTTCGAGTCTAGGATTCGGCAAATGTAGATATGTGAGAAAGCTTGCCAGTAGCTTCTCGTGGGTCGGTGGTTCTTTCCGGAGATTTCCCGGTTTCTTCCTCCACCATTAATACTGGCCGCCATGAATAGCCTATCGTGTGCTGAAAAGTGGCGTTAAGCCCAACAACAACAACAACAACAACAACAAATTCTTCATGTCAACATCCACTCAAGAGGGGTAATGATAACATTTCCAAGATGGCCACTATTGCAGTTATATAGCAGTTTAAAGGCACCAGTTTTATTTGGATCAATAATAACTATTTACGTGGTTGCACTGGTGGCCAATTTTGATATCAGTTCAGTTCTATTTTCATTTAGCACTAACTAAACATCATAAAAGTCTTTTAGTAAAGCCATATGCTGATATAATCATCAATCCAGGAGTAGCAGTAAACAAGATTTTTAAGACACTGGAATATGAATGACATAGCTTTCACTTAGGACTGAATATATGTCATAAGAAATCTTCTGGTGCAAACTCCATGTTGTTAAACTTTCTATTCAGGAGAAAGCAACTTTTTATGTTGAGTGTATTTAGCCAATCACATTACATTAGAAATATTAGCCTGCCACCTTTTCAATAGACAAAGTGCAATAACTCTTGACATTTTCATTCCTTGGCACTGCCACATGTCGCTAGTTTTCATCTGAGCAAGATACTAATGAGAATTATTGCATGGCAGGGTTGCTGCTTTCTCCTTTGAATATGTTCCCCAATTATATCATGTTAGGAGAATAATAGCATGAGGGGATGTTGAGCAACCAACCTCTACCTCTAATATCCTTCTATGGAAGAACTGCTAGAACCCCCAACATGGTAACCTATTCTGGACTACGAAGCCTGGTTGTATCAAGAAAACACCTGAACCCTCTGATCTGAACTGAAGAGAGTTCAGGTTGAAATAAGGAGCATGCAGCTCACTGACCCTGCATGCGAAAGCTATCAGCAAATGTGACTTGTATGATAGTGACTTAAGCAAAGTGTGGGTTAGAGGTTCCAATGGATTCAAAGACTGGTGAATGAGTGATTTTGGTTAACCAAGTCCAAAAAGATCTAAAAGATCCAATAGGTCTATATCATGCCAAAAATCATGTCTACCATTATGCCAGAATGTGTCCAGTATCATGGGTGGTAGCCATTGATAGAGATTGATCGAGAATGGGGCCTTCTGTTTCTTCTCAAGAGCCAGAAGAAAAAAAAAATGTTGGCTGGTTGAGTGATTAAGGCACACAGAGGGACAAAGTTGGTGTGGCAGCAATCACTAAAAACAAGCAACTTTCCCTCATAAATCTTAAGAGTGGAGGAATTTCATGATCTCAAGATTCTCTACACAATCTAAGGTTTGAATTATTTGTCTTGCAAGGCTGTCATGATATGAGCTGAGCCTAGAGAAGAAGAGGACAGTCTAGACAGGGCAGGACCACCTGTAACTATGGTTGTTGGAGAAAATTTGGGTTGATTGGAATCTTCCTGAGTAGATCTTTCACTAGAATGTGTAGATCAGTGACCCAGGACTTGTCCATCTGACAGGGGGTACCAGAATCATCTTGTCATTTTGACTGTGTAATATCTAGATTATTTTTGGTTTCAGTATGGTGGGAGGAGAGCAAATTGCCTACAACACTTCCCCAAATAATAAATAGTCCAAGCTTTTGGGTCTGGAACTGGAGAGACAAAGGAGGTGAACTTTTAACTACACCTCCTTACAACAGGGTTAATCATCAGATGCCAGCCAAGTGTGCAAATCTGAGTGAAGACTTATTCACAATGAGACCATTCAGTTTGACCTCTCCTGGACAGACTGTCTGCTAAGACACTAAGTCTGGAATGTATCTGATTTGTACATTGATGTGATGATTGTTGCACCAACAAAGAAACTACCAAATCAGAATAGACAGGTCGGATGATCTGGTGCTTCCCAATTTGAGAATATAGGGTCATCACTACAGAAATGTCGGACCTAATAAGGAACATTTTTAACTAATGTTTATCTTTTCTGCAGTTATAGGCACTGATGACAGCCTTCATTTCTCTGATGTTGATTTGTAAAGGCCATTGCCTTGGCCAAACACACCACTTTCAGTATTGAAGGCTAGTAACAAGTGGGTGCCCAACTGTGCATATTGGTGCTGGTACATACTATTATTTCTGCTTGGGGCTTTTCCAGCTAGATTCCTGTATCAGCCAACTTGGGTTGCACCACTAATACAGGAATGACTGAATCTTGAGTGTGTTCATAACTAATTGATCAATGGGTATTGAAAAGGGATGTATTGTGATTGCAATGTCTGCAATAAAAAAGATGCAAAAATTCTCTAGCAGAAATCCAAGTCCTGTTGGAAACAGACTCAAGAGTTTAATGATTCTCATTATTATTCCATATCCAGATAGACAAAATTCTGAGATGGATGGAGATCTGACATTTCTTAGTTCTCTAAAATGCCTGGATAATCTAAAAGAGAGAGATTGTTCCTGCCTTGAGGTGGAAAAAAACATTTCTGAAGGATGTCATCCAGGTATGCAGCCGAAGTTATAGAAGATGTCAATTGGAACAGGGTGAAGATGTAATCCATGATCTTGGTAAAAGCCCAAGGGCTGATGTTAAGGCTTAAGGGAGAACACTGAACTGATAAATCAAGTTAGAGGAAGAAAAAAATGGAGAAAATGTTCATGACATGGAGTGGATAGGGATGTGAAAATATCTATAGGTCTTACAGAGACTGATGGCATATTCATCTCCATCTTGAATGTTTTTAGGCACAATGAATTGGTTGAGGCAACTCCATTCAATAAAGAGTCTCAACTTGCTGTTGCTTTCTAAGCAAATAAAACCCCAGCCTTGAATAAAACTGCAGCGATTGTGAACTTTGCATAAGCTCCAACACCATTTGTTTTATAAGCTACTGTATCTCCTGTTGTAGCAAGGCATCATTCTCCTGATCTGATAGTGCATCTGAGGAGGCAGAAAAGGAAAGTGTGGAATTTGTTGATGAAAGAAATTCTAAGCCCCTGACTGTTCTGAGGAAATAGATATTGGCCCATGTACGACTGAGAATATTCCCCATCCTGAGGGCACTTAATATCCCTCACACATGCAGGGGCTGAGTGGTTCCAAACACATATGTGGGTTCATCGGAGAGGTGGAGGGACAGTTACTGAGCTGCCTGCCTCCAAACTTCTTCTATTTCTCCAAAGCAACAGTGATTTGAATAAGATCACCTAGAAAGGGAGGGTATGACAAGGTTTGAGTGATGTGTAGCAGCCATGCAACAGGTCATAACTAAATTGGCTGAACTCATGAAAGCATTGGCAATGGTATGGTTAGCAGCCCTGGTCAATGACCCTAGTAATCTTGACCATTGCTTCCCAAGTGTGGCTATTGCTGGGTATCTCCATCAAGTCTGAAAGGTGCTAATAATGCCAAATCCAAGAACAAGAAATGCACAACAACATCTCAAAACAGATCTTGTGCATAGAGCATGTTTATCTGCCTTATAAAACCGATGTCTAGATGTATGAACAAGTGCTATATTCTTGTCAAGTGCTGGAACATCAGTAATGAAGGTGTCTCTCACCTTATGTCCATCTGATTGATGAAGGAACCAGAAGGTTTTGATTATCTTCATCCTCATCAAGATCTATAGGTTTTTTATAGTGGTGGTATTCTGAAGTAGCCAAGACTTTTTAAATATCCTCAATGGCACATCGAAAGCTAACATCAATCTGTACCATGGTCAGATTTGAGTATGATGTAAAGGATGGCGGATCTGAAAGGCCTCTATCACACTAATTGTGCACTGAAAAAGTGCTCTCCATTACGGATCAGTGCCATCTCATCTCATCTCTATCTGTGTGGGTTCAAGTCTAAGATTCGGCGAATGTGGATATGTGAGAATGCTTGCCAGTAGCTTCTTGTGGGTCGGTGGTTCTTTCCACAGATTTCCTGGTTTCTTTTTCAATACCATCAATACTGGCTGCAATGTATTGCCTATCATGTGCTGAAAAATGGCATTAAGCCCCAGACCAACAAAAAAAAGGCCCAATCTGAGTCTACTTGCAGCTCTGGAGAAGACATAACAATGGATATAAAGACTCAATTCCATCCCTATGAAAATGTCACTATCTCTCCCTTGTGGACAAATTTGCCAAGTAAATTGGTCAGCCTCAAAGATGGCAGTATAGCAGATGGTCTAGCTATCACCAATATTGGCTGCTCCAAGGGACTGTCGGACAGACAGGTTTCTCACTGAAATATCTGTCAAAGAAAGGGCATGGTGCCAACACAAGTACAGACCCAATGAACCCTGACTTGTAGGCCCAGAAACCATGCTCAGACCTGCATGGTGTTTTTATGCCCTCTGGGATGCCCAAAATTGGGAAACACTCCCCCAAAGAGTTGGAAATGCAAGCAATGAACTTGTAGGCTGGGCTACCTTCACAAAAAGTCTCCTATGCTGGACGGTTGGTGATGGCTAGATGGACAGTAATGGTGCAGTTGTATAAGGAGGTGGTAACAGTTGATTTAGTATGAACCCCATTTGCCTTGACTTACTGGCCCTAAGGCCCTGCTTGGACACATGGGGGGGTACACTCACAGGGCTACCTAAAATTGGGAAATAATGTAGAATGAATTGATATCACCAACAATGAACTGTAGTTTGTCTTCTCATACTTATTCTGTCTTTCCTTCCCCTCAATGCTAAATGGACTATTGATTTGGACATGCATTTCATGCATTTAATAAACATTTCTCTTGAAATGACACAAGAAGATAAAAAGGAGCATAGATTAGCAAATCGGAATAAGACAAACTAGTTAATAGTATAGATTAATAAATAAGCATATGACTAAATAGCTAATACAGAAGTGCAAACATGCTCTGACCACATATTACAGATGCTGCATATTACAGATGGTGTATACTCAGTATGAAAGAGTCATGGTAGATTTCCACGCTCTAAAGATGCATATATAGCAATAAGATGACATTTTGCTACAATGACACAGGAAGAGAAATCAAAGCATGAATTAGTCATTTATCAACCTACTAACTTGCTAAGATAAAAATTCCATGTTACATAAAAATAAATTGAATTCGAAATTTATAGATAATGCTCTGAACTTATACATTTCAAGTATTTAGTTGACCATTTTACTGAAACTACACAAGAAGGGAAAAACAAAGCATAAATTAGCAATGCAGCATGTAAATAACTCACTAAAATCAACACCATTATGAATGCAGCAAGCATAAATTAGCAATGCAGTGTGTAAAAAACTCATTAATATCAACACCATTATGAATGCAGCAAGTGAAAAATGTCAAAGTTGTACAAACTCGTAATGACCTTGCAGAGGTGTTATATGGTCTTAAAAAGACAAAGTCCATGAGGGTGACAAAATCACTCAAATTTTTGGCAGAAAATGTAAACAAAAGTATATAACCTGCAACAGAATGATTAATCCATATAATAGATCCAAAAAGAACATCAGATGAGTCAAGCAGAACATAATAATGACTTGAATTGTCAGATAATAAACTGTACAGTGATCAGTACAGCAGTGAAGTTCAAAATCAGGGACTTTTGGCAGAGCCAAAGGGTGGTAATGAGCAGGAGTTACTGCCCTTTCTCTACTGAAAATTGGAAAAGACAATTTTCGTCTTTTAGTAGAGCTGGATTCTTTTGGTAGCAGGCTAATAATTCTAATGTGATTGGGGAATTTATCAAAGGAAAAATAGTGAAAAGATTTCCAAAATGGCTGATGTCAGATTGGTACAATTTTCATTTGGACCAATATGACACCATAAAAAGACTTAGAAAAAAACCCATGTTGATATGACCACTCTTGAAGTAGTAGAAATATCACTGAGCCACAACTAGACATAATAAAAAAAATGGCATGATATTCATTTATGACCAACTAGACATTTTGAACAAATGTTGGCATAAAGTTTTATGGCAATGCAACCAGTTGCTTATTAAAACTTATGGCAAATGACGAATGATGATCTGATCATCACATAATCTCTTCTGGCCAATTACCATTGGAACTAACATAAATTACTTGAAGATTATGATGCTTTACTAGCTGAAATGAATTTCCAGGAGTGCAAGATAAGTGTTGTAACCATCTCTGATATGCTAAAGAAATAAAAACTTTCAAGATGGTCAACATGGTGACTGTTTTGGATAATATATCACCATCTTCTTCATCAAGGACTGACTTGAGATCCTAAGAAGTCTTTTTCTTTTGGTAAAAGTCCTATGTCAATATGATCCTCCATTCTGGACCATTCATTAGTGACAACAAATTCATGATGGCATCAATTTCATTCACGTTCATCCAGGTTCCATAAGCAGTCTACTGAAGGATACCCCAATATCAGTGACTTTCTGTTTAGGTGATAAACTAGACTTTCAAGATGACTGCTAAGATGTCTATAATGGACAACAAGTTTATACCATTCTTATTTAGGATCAAATAGCTATACTAAGAAGTCATTTACAGAAAAGTGCATGTCAATATTATCATCCATCTGGGAAGAGCAGCAATAAAATGATTTTCAAAATTGCCACTGTAATGTCTGAGGGGCACAATTCAAATGAAGGATCAGCTAGTCTTTGGGATAAATGTATGTATGAAGTATAACTGCAATCTTCAAAGTAGTTCAGAAGGAGTAACAGTAACAAACTTATGCTAATTTACCCAAGGATGACAGACAACAAATAGGTCACTCCATAAGCTTTCCTGGTCCATGAAAAAGTTAAAAATCTGAGATGGATTCATTGAGCACAAATGCACAACCAGTGACTACAAACTAAGCTTTATATAAAATTTACTCAATGTGTGATTCATGGATGTATGTTCAGTAACACTATATGCCTAAACCAGATTTGTATGGCATAAAAATCCCACTTTTCATGCAATAAAAGCTTTACAGCTGCATAATAATGGGGAACTTACTTTTATATCTACTCACATTTTTTATGTATACAACAGTGTCTATACCAAAGAACATGCTGATCTTGCTATCCCAGTAATATTCAAAGTTCAGTGTAGATATCCCAGTATTATGCAAAGCCAAGTGTAGATATCCCAGTATTATGCAAAGCCCAGAATATATATCCCATTATTATGCAAAGCCCAGTGTATATATCCCAATATTATGCAAAGCCCAGTGTAGATATCCCAGTATTATGCAAAGCCCAGTTTAGATATCCCAGTATTATGCAAAGCCCAGTGTAGATATTCCAGTATTATGCAAAGCCAAGTGTAGACATCCCAGGATTATGAAAAGCATAGTGTAGATATCCCAGTATTATGCAAAGCCCAGTGTAGATATCCCAGTATTATGCAAAACCCAGTGTAGCAATCCCAGTATTATGAAAAGCCCAGTGTAGATATCAAAGCTTTATGCAAAGTCCAGTGTAGATATCCTAGAATTATGCAAAACCTAGTGTAGATATCCCAGTAATACAAACCCCAGTGTAGATATCCCAGTATTATGCAAAGCCCAGTGTAGATATTCCTCCAGTATTATGCAAAGCCCAGTGTAGATATCCTTGTATTTTGTGAAGCCAAGTGTAGATATCCCAATATTATGCAAAGCCGAGTGTAAATATCCTTGTATTATGCCAAGCCCTGTGTAGATATCCCAGTATTAAGCAACACCCAGTACAAGTATCCTAGTATTATGCCAAGCCAAGTGTAGATATTCCAGTATTATGCAAAGCCTAGTGTACATATCCCAGCATTATGCCAAGCCCTGTGTAGATATATCAGTATTATGCAATGCCCAGTGTAGAGCATGTGCATTCTCTATCACAATTGTTACTATTAGGCAATTTGGGCCTGACCAAAAATCAAACCTGTTACACCTCAAAAAAAGTGTATTATACCCAATCAGAAATTGGAACAATCACCTAACACACTGACTGCATGCTTGCAATCTGGGAAATAAAATCTCATCTGCAAAATCTCCATGTTAAAAAAGTGTAATCAATACTACTATTTTTTTATTTGCAATATACTAAGTTTTCTCAAAAGCTAAACATGCTAAAATGGATGATAAAGGATGATTTTGGTAGGAAAAAAAAACAATTTTTCATACTTATGCACTATAAAGAACACACTTATCATGCAAGTTACAAGCTGGTTTTGGGAAGGAATGCAGCTTCATCCTTTTCTGAATGAGATAGGTGGGAGTATGAGTGGTAATCATAGAATGAAAGAATAGGAATGAACAACTAAGAAAAATATCTAGACATGGAAGACAAATGCCAAAATAAAGAGCTGAAGAATAGCAGTGTTGATATGTGTTCACCTACTAACCAATCTATAGCTGGTCTTGGCTGTGTATGTGTGATAGATAAGAACCTGGTTCAAATCTTGATTACAGCTGTATTTGGAATTTGTTTCACATACATATAGTTACATCTGCTTTGAACCTTTATTAATTTTTGTTTAAAAATTGAGCAATATGTGCCAATAAATTTCTTGACCGTAACAAAGCTGGCTAGCATTTACTGTGTATTCATACTTATGTTTGTTTGGTCTATGAAAAGCAGAACAAATCAATTTCTAGTTGTTTTGCATTTCAGGCAAGCAGACAGAAAGTAATTTTAAAGCATACCTGGATTTAACAAGTGTAGGTTTTTAATTAACATGGCCATAGTTGGTGGTGAAACTGTAAATGGTTTTGAATTTGCATCTTCTAATAATGCTGAAATAGTAAAATAAAAGATCATTGTTATTTTTAAAGTAACTTGGAATTGGGCATTACAAAATGCAAACAAACTCTAAAAACTAAAATATGTCAAATAAAAAAATGAATATAGCCAACTCCTTAAGAAGTGTCCCCCTCCCATTGCTTCTAATACTCAACTTTGTCAGTCTGACAAATGTTGTAAATTAATTCTTCAATTTTACAGAAAAAATGCAGTCTATGTCATCAACTTCCATCTGTTCATCTGAAACATTATATATTATTATTATAAATCACCTCAGCACAAAGCTGTTCCTGACAAAACATGAGGGACATGAACATAATTATACCAGATGAGTGGAACAGGGTTGCAAATATAACCTAATGACTCTACACTGGATGACTGTATGACATGGTTGTGAATTTAGTTATTTTACAGAATGGATAAGACAGCCTCATGAATAAAATTTAAATGCTTCATATTGAATGACTATGGCTGGGTCATGAATAAAATTTAAAGACTTCATACTGAATGACTAGGGCTGGGTCATGAACAAAATTTAAAGGCTTCATACTGAATGACTAGGGCTGGGTCATGAATAAAATTTAAAGACTTCATAGTGAATGACTAGGGCTGGGTCATGAATAAAATTTAAAGGCTTCATAGTGAATGACTAGGGCTGGGTCATGAATAAAATTTAAAGGCTTCATAGTGAATGACTAGGGCTGTGTCATGAATAAAATTTAAAGGCTTCATAGTGAATGACTAGGGCTGGGTCATGAATAAAATTTAAAGGCTTCATTGTGAATGACTAGGGCTGGGTCATGAATAAAATTTAAAGGCTTCATAGTGAATGACTAGGGCTCGGTCATGAATAAAATTTCATGATTTTACACTGAACAAATGGTTGGGACATGAATACAATTTATTGGTTTACACTGAATGAGTTTGGGAGTTTCATAAATGTGATATAATGACTTTACACTGAATTAATGGGGGACAGGGTCATGAACACAATTTAATGGCTTTACACTGAATGTGTGTGGGATAGGGTCAATAATCCAATTTTGTGGCTTTACACCAAAATAGTCTTTACAATGAATGAGTGTCAGACAGGTTCATGAATACAATATAATGACTTTACCCTGAAAGAGTGTGGAAAAGGGTCATGAATCAATTGAATGGCTTTACAATGAAAGAGTGTGGGACAAGGTCATTAATA
Organism: Potamilus streckersoni; assembly: GCA_016746295.1. Classification (NCBI taxonomy): domain Eukaryota; kingdom Metazoa; phylum Mollusca; class Bivalvia; order Unionida; family Unionidae; genus Potamilus; species Potamilus streckersoni. The sequence continues at coordinate 3,104,688 of JAEAOA010002205.1, forward strand.
CGATTCAATGGATTTACAATGAGTATTGGAAAATGCTACCAAGCCTTTCTGAAACTGGTACGCCATTTTTGACCACCATTATGAATAAATGACAGGGCCAAAATTATCAGCACTTGGCTAGCCAGTTTAGCCTTAACCTGAAACAGCTCTATGTGAGATTGCTTTCTGTCAAATTTGATAAAAATTATGGAAAGAGAATTTGTTAAGCATTTATTTATAAGTTTATATATTTTTTTTAATGATGGCAGATTTGCATCATTGTAAAGGTTTTAAACACATCTAAGTCAGTTTCCGGTGAGCAGAGTAGTGGTTATTTAAGTCTACTGTTTTCAGGAATGGTGACTGCATTTGACAGCAGATAAACATCATCTGCATTCCCATTTTGTTTCTCTCAAAATTCTATTGTACCATTCAAAATCTAGGTCAATGCCTGAATCAGTGATATATATATATATATATATATATATATATATATATATATATATATATATATATATATATATATATACACACACACACACACACACAACCATGTACATGAAAACTCCATTTTAGGACCAAAGTCTTCAATAAGTTGCATATATGAATGTGTCTTGTCATGCTCTGAACAGATGCAGTATGTCCACTTTTCAATGTTTTCCTCCAAAATTTTATTTATCAACTTCTTTCCTTCAACCAGTTTTCAAAAAGCATTGCAAATGGTGCATCTATATCTGTATTTCTGCAAACTTCCTAAAAATGGATAAACAGCATTGTTTTGTACAGGCTTAAATAATTGTATATTCTTCTTTTCTCTCTTTGCTCATACTGTTTGCATTACAGGTGAAAAACAACCAAATGTGAAATTAATAAAGTTCATAGACAAGTAACTCTCTACATCCTTTAGCAGAGCCTTTTGCATTAAATGTATTTCTAGACAGAGCACCAAGTATCATTCTCAAACACAGCTGAAACTACTAATTATTGGAACTTTCTTTACAACTGATTTGAATTTGATACCAAATGGTACAGGGGGAAAAGTTACTGAAAAGTGGACTTTGCAAGTCGAAATGAGTAAGAGCTTATATGGTGACAGGGTTGGGATACCAAAAATTTCTAGGTCAATACCCAGAGACCACATCTGTGTGCCAGTGCAGGTATTTCAAAAACACATATCTGTTGAGATATGGATCAAATATATAAAAAAACACAACAAATTCTCAGACATGTAAGATAAACAGCTTTGGAGTTAATATAGTGATACAAAAGCAATTCCAATACCCTAGCCCTGTCTTTAGGGGATAAATCAAATTTCTAAAATTGCTGTACACATTTTATAGACTACATTTTAACATTTTCCCAGGTTTCCAATATTCACTAACATAACTGAGTTACACTTCATTAGATATGCCTATCCAGTTGGTAGGATCATATAAATGTCATATTTTCTTTGAAAAGGAGGGTAATAATTATTGCATGAAAAGATAACTATAATCCTACAATAAATACTCATAAATAAAAATATTGTCATACTTACACAGAATGGTTGATGCATGTTTATCTACCACTACAGTTCGGAAAAGGTTTCTTAACTCATGGCTTAAATCTGTTTTTAACTTTGTTTCTACATAAAACCTATTCTGAAAGAGAGAAAAAAAATTTTTTTAAATAATAAAATTAGCTTCTCTTCCAAGCTTTTAAAATCTATTTATCAATAAGTACTATGGTAATCACTAACCAAATTCAACCTAATACAAGCTAATAAAAGAACAAGGCATTTGTTATAACAATCTTCATCAAAATCTGCTCAGTGTGTGTTTTGGATTTTAATATAACTTTAAAAAATTTTCAGTCATATCACTACAATGTCTGTAATGTGGCAGTCTATGCTGCAGACATATAACATGTCAACACAATCAGTCACATTATCCTGACACCAGGCCAACCAGTCCTATCATGAACTTCTTAATGATGAGCACCTAGTGAGGCAGCTGCTAGTACCATTTTTATGTTTCTGGTATGACAACTGCAGTTCAAAAACCGCAACCTCCTGCATCCAAGGTGGATACTCTAACCACTTGGCCATTGAAATGGTAAAAATCTGTTTAGAAGTTATTTATAGGATGATAATTATCTTAGATAACTATAAACATTATTAGTTTAGTAAAACAGGTAGACTAGCTCATCAGTGTATTTTTCAGACTCCTAGGTAGCATGCTCTGAGCCAAGATGCATGGTTGCCTCATTATAAGAATCATCTTTAAACTTATCTCAGCAGACCTTGTTTTAATACTCACCCATCAAGTTTAGTTAATATTTATGAAAACATATTAAGTGGTACAAAATCCAACCAATCAGATTTATATCTAACTGGTTCGTTTTGTATTACTCAATAGAATAAACTAATTATAAAAACAAAGTTATATGTGAACTTGTCAAATGAGATTCATAAACCATAAGGATCTATTCCAACAAAGTCCAAGGTGGTAACAAGTTCAGCCCATTAGATACAAGACTACCTAAAAGTAAGTAATCTACAAGTGGCTAATTATTCATCTCTTTCAACATCATGTAAAGGGAAACTCTCACAGTTTTATGTAATCTGACATTTTATACTTGCAATATGTGCATCTGAATCTCAAATATCAAACTTTTCCAAAATCTTGTTGACATAAACAAACATGTGATGAAAATGTCTTTAGATAGAATTCCCATCAAGTGCTAACAAAATGTGGAAAGAGTTGCATATTAAGCTTAAATGTCACAAAATTTGTTCAGACAGATGATTCATGTTAAACCCCATTTAGACAGTATACATGATGTATATTAAGCCCCATTCGGAAAGATATATGATGCACTACAGATTTTGTTAAGCCCTATTTTTAGTAAACATGCACTCTGATAGCATACATGATGCACCAAAGATGCTAAACTCCATTTAAATAGCATATGTGATGTATTACTGACGTCAAGACACATGCAGATAGTATGTGATGTACTACTGATGTTAAGCCCCATTTAGATAGTATGTGATGTACTACTGATGTTAAGCCCATTCAGATAGTATGTGATGTACTACTGATGTACATCACATACTATCTGAATGGGCTTAACATCAAGAAACATGCAGATAGTATGTGATGTACTACTGATGTTAAGCCCCATTTAGATAGTATGTGATGTACTACTGATGTTAAGCCCATTCAGATAGTATGTGATGTACTACTGATGTTAAGCCCCATGCAGATAGTATGTGATGTACTACTGATGTTAAGCCCCATTCAGACAGTATGTGATGTATTACTGATGTTAAGCCCCATGCAGATAGTATGTGATGTACTACTGATACTAAGCCCCATGCAGATAGTATGTGATGTACTACTGATGTTAAGCCCCATGCAGATAGTATGTGATGTACTACTGATGTTAAGCCCCATTCAGATGTGATGTGATGCTCTACAGATGTTGTACCCTATTCAGAGAGTATGTGATGCACTACAGATGTTAAGTACATTCAGAAATAGTATATATGCTGTACTACTAATGTTATGACTCACACTAAAACAAAAGCATATACACAAAAACTAGTCCAAGACTCAAGACTTGATTTATAAAGTGGAAATCATGATCTACATTTATATAAAATTGGGAGTAGCATACAGTTAACAATCATTAGAAAGCTACCATTCAGATGGCTTTAGAAATTAAGAAAAACATGCATGGCCATTTTTGTTGCCAGTAAGTGTGGATGGCTGTAAAATGATATATGGTATATTGAAAACTGAAAACCAGATTGCAACTACTCTGAATCTAAAAAAAGATACTAGGGATCATGAGAGCAAGGACTCTGCAGATTCAAATTTTATCTTCCTGCTAATAAGCCTAAGATATATGAAATCAATAAACAAGTTTCTTTCATTGACTGGGCTACATAAATATAAATCAAAATCAGTTGTTTTTATAGCTGATTCACATTATAAGTGGTAAATATCAAGTAAAACATGGTGAAAATAGATTGAATTGTTTTGTTATAATGGTAATTAAATGATTTTTCCCATTGTTTTACAGAAATCTACCCTGGGAGTTATTAAAAATGTCTATAGTTTTTTTTGGACAAACTTTATGATTAAGAAAAAACAGTTATAAAACTCCAACAATATTATGACTGCTCTAATGCACTTTATACTTTATCTTAATATTTCCAAACAATGCACATCATTCAATTTCTTTAATTTCATTTTTTTACCAAACAGTGGGAAATTAGCTTGTTGGTCACTATATATATTGAAGCTTTAGTAATTTGGATTTTGTCAATAATAGTACATTCTCATGAATTTTTAATGCTATTTTCTGCCACTTCAAGATTTATTCCAGTTATGTCACATCAGCGCTAACTTTGAGAGGAGGTAATGTATGTAATAACTTGACTTGATAATCTAAGTAATAATGGTCATTGACTTTACTGCCGATTAAGGACTAAGTCAAAGCATCCGCATCTGACCTTTAAGGCATAGATTAATTTTCTGTATAGTGTCATCTCTTTTTAATGAACATGTGTTACAAGAGACTACTCTATGTTGGCATAAGGTTGGTCTATCAAGACATGTTGGCTTAATTATCAATATTCTTGGTAAACCAAAAACTTATCTTTTTCATTTCTGTTTATTACCACTCAAAGGACTTGAAAATAAAATGATTTATTTTTTGGTAAAATGGTAGTTTTCTCCTTCAAGATTTCCAAGGTTCTAATTTTGGCAATCCACAGCTTAGTTTGCTCTTTGTTTGTATCCCAGAGATGGGCATTATCAAATGCAAGATTGATTAATGATGTTCTATACTATCTACAGTCTCCAATAAAAAAAATAGATTAAGCTCACAATGTGGAAGGAAGAGTAAATTTCTAGACCTGATTAATTTTTACAAATATAAAAATAGAAAGGCAGGCACTGAAAATTGCTTTATAGTTTATTTACAATGAAGTAAACATGAAACTGCAAAAAGACAAAAATGAATCAATATTGCAAAATACCTAAAACACAATGAGAGAGAGAGAGAGTTCAATTCAGAAATCGACAACAAGAATAAAATAAAATAGTACTTAAAAGTTGCTTGTATTTATCATGCTATTTTATATAACAAAGATGAAAAACATCATATTACAAAAAGCCAAAATGAATCAATGCAGGGTCAAGCAAATATGTTAATAAATTATATTTATCTGATAATTACAATCAGAGATATTGCAGCAGGTGCCCCTCATTTCTTCTCAACCAATAGTGATTGAATGAAGGTGAATAGCCAAATTACCTCCCAGTTGATTAAAAAAGTATTACAGCCCATGCTTCTGGGGTTGTAGAAGAAAGGAAAAGTCAAACATCAGATGGTTCCAACGGCTATGGACAAAATGGAAGGCTCCGAGAGGGGCAGTTCTGTATGAAACAGTTGTCCTCCCTTTATAATGAGTTGGTCAGAACAATGAGCTATACGGTATGTGTTGGATATTACCTGATATTAAGAACACCCATGGAGATATTCCCCTACTGTAATGCAAAGGTCTGATGATTTTCTCACCCCAACAGAGGAATGTCACCACAAGTGAAATGTCTGACATTATCAAGACCGTGTTTAATGGATGTGCATTCTGAATGGCTTTTATTTCTAAGAGGCTGATATGAAGAGCCTTCTCTTGAAGAATCCACATGCCACAGACTATCAGAGGTCCAGAAGTAAACTTGCATTGTAACAAGTTCACCCACGCCTTGTTTGGTAATTTTTGAAATCTTTAACAAGATTCCAAATGATGAACTTCTATATTCATAGTCTAAATATAACAAAGCTCTGACCATGTAGGTAGAATTGAATGAAGTATAAGATGGCATTCTAATGGAGACAAACACCTACATTTTCTCTATCACTGCCATCAACTAAATTCCATCCAATCCATCAGATCAGTATACTCCAGCATGTCCTTTCCATCACATGAATCAAATGAGAGTATCCCCTTAGGGGTGTAAAAATTAAGGTGAAAAAAAAAACTAGTCAGAACTGGGGGTCAAGTAATAAACCGGATGGGTGGGCAAAAATGTGTTGAACAATTTTCATCTCTAATTGTTTCAATTGAACATAGGAAATTACAACTTGCATTGCATACTCTCTCATTTTCTCTCTGAAAATTACTAATCAACAAACATGCACAATAATCAAAGCAATGCAATGTCTATATCTTTTGTATGACAACTATAAAACAAAAACAACACATTACATAAGTAAGCCAATACAAAAACCCAATTAAACCTTTATAACCATGTCATGAAATTTGTAATTTCATTTTTTATTCTACTTTTCCTCTGAACACATTTAGCCAAAAGTCAAAGAGTTTATTGATTCAAATTCCTTGCATAGTAAATAGCACTTAAACTTCAAGCAATATTTCTCTTATTGCAGCAATGTTACAAACCAAGAAATTACTTATATACCATTACAAAAACTATAATGACTCCTTTTGTAATTCAAATAATGCATTCTTCTCTGCAAGCTTCCTGATTTCTTTGTTGTGAAAGAATGCCTCGGCAATATGTTCTCCAGATGTCTTGTGGTGAACAAGGGCAGAGTTTGGAAATTCTTACAAACTATAACAAAAGGATCATTTATATCTGCAGTATTTGCAGTCATGTTAACAATAAGTCAAATAGTTATTCGGAATTGTTGTACCTCCATTTTTCTTGAAAGTTAGTTTTCACAATTGCTTAGCTTTGTTCTGCTTTTGTCACTTTCTTAGGTGGTGAGTTTGAGTGCATATAATTTTCATCTGGGGATAGTTTTCTAGTCAAAAAAGCATTGAGATTTATTATGTTGATGAGCCTGATGGAAATCACATGAGTACTCCAAAATTAGGGAAATCTGTGATGTCATAATAATGTCTATACTAAAAGCAAACATGATGCTATCCCATGTCCATTGCATTGGAGATTGAACAATGCCTAATAGCAGTGTGAATCCTTTTATCAAAAGCCAAAATTTTTCATTAACCCTTTGTTTTTCATAGAAAAATTTAACCTTATAACCAGTCCCTTCCATATGATGTTCACGACATCATACTTTTGCTCCCGTTAAAAAAAATCCACATAAACTGTAAGGCAACGTCAGCTTCAAAACATTATATTCTAGCATTGCCAAAATAGCCACAATATAACAATCATTTCCACTGCAAGTTAGCTTTTGTTGTCAATGCTGATTATCGTTAAGTTATTATCTGTCATCATTTTGTGACAAAAACAACTACCAGTGCACAAGTTGCTTTGTTTAAAACACATCCACTTGTGCTTTGAAACTCTAAACATCACTGTAAATACCAATATGTATTTAAACAGCAAACTAGGTGACATTATTTTTGAAAATATTTAACTAAAACTTTTCACTGCCATGTCCACATATTCTACACATCATTTTTAATTAACAAGTGAATCTGACTAGAGGCAGAAACGTACTAATGGCAGACATTGCAGTATCTAGGCAGTACCTGTTCATTAAACATGCTGTAATTGTAATTAGTTTGTCACATACATTAAGGAATGTATAAAATTCCTAAAAAAAAACCATGATATAAACATTTGGTGATTAAATATTCAGCTATTTAAAAAAATAAGTCTGAACTATGTTACACAATGCAATGTTTGATAAATCTCGGTGGTTATAAGGACAAGGCTGTTTCCTTATATCACTCATTTAGTGGTAATAACATAACATAGCCAAGCAAATCATATTTAACAAATAAAACATATTACCAATCAATACTAATTATTACAACCTATAATTATCAATATATTTCTTTAAATATAATTAAAATGTGTGTGATGTCATATTAAGAAAATCCATTTCTAAAAATAGATGCACTCACGTGGTATGTGGTATGCGTGGAGCCATTTTACTCTTGGCCGTAAAATGATTTAGTTGGAAATAGGACTCTCTTTCATGCAAGGATGGACTTTAATGAGTCATTTCATCATTGATGAAAAACTTGCGTACTGTTTTGTCAACAACAATGAAATTAAGCATAAAAGTTTTGAGGTTATTATATCTTTGAAGCTTGAAATTATTTGTACTTTATGTGTTATTAATATTCTGATTTTTCAAGTGCAATTCAATCACCTTCACTAAAAACATTTTATCAAGTTATTTATTCATTTGGCTTCCTTTCCATACATGGGCTTAATAAAGGTTATTAAAAATATTTCATAGTGAGTTCTTGTTATGTCATTATTGATCTGGTTAAGGATATGTCAATCTGTCTAGTTGACCTATACATGCGCATAAAAGAGAAATAAAAATGATCTTATATAATGATATTTCATTTCATTGAAGAACTGATCACAAATATAAATATCAACTACTTAGCAAATCACTTGTTCTCAAGACTTTCATACTGAGAAACAAAACAAACCAACATGACATTAAAAAAATACTATCTACAATTTGTATTGGAGGAGGTCACAGTTACTCCTTAAGAATGAACATGCTTTGATGAGACAGGTTGTAACATTCTATGCAGCATAGATAGATGTTGCAAATGGCATAGCTAAATATGGTTTCCTTATGTCTCTTTTCTCCATGAATGGTACATTATTTGCATGTGGATTTTTTTCTTTAGAGTGTCTGCAGTCAGTGTGTCTCAATATTGTCCTTTCGATGCATGGCAACTTTCTGGCACTTGAAGCTTCCTATGAGCTGCTTCACCAAATGAATTTGAAAATCTCTTTATCTGAATTGTTTTCTTCTTTCCTTATTCTAAACCATTGCTATAACACCATTGATTATACATATATTTATAATTAAATGAAACATATATCACCACCATTTCTTTGATGATCGTCCAACTGGATATTTGGAACTGAGTTGATCACATACATCAGCCCCTTGGTAGTACTGCTGGTAATTTGTGACTGGCCTTGGAGGGCTGACCTGTCACACTTTCCCATCTTTCTGTTTTTGGGTAGCAATATCAATGATGGTTGGATCTGCTGCTGTGGACAGGACTGACTGGTTTCTTGTCCTTCCATAGTTTGGCTTTCATATTTCCATCCTGTCTGATTAAGTTATCTCCTTGTTACATACATGGTGGGTATTTAAACTCCTCTGGGAAGCCTTTACAGTTTTTACTCATTGTGTCACAGGCATATATACCATGTTTCAATAAACTTTGTACAAGTCAAATAGATGTAAAAAGGTTATCAAAATATACATGATAAAATTTTTCTGCGCAAAAGCCTTGGTAAGGTTTTGCACAACTCAATATCCAAGACCCTTCATGCTCTCATTTAATTCATCTGTACCTTCCTTCCCCATGTAAAACTCAAACTGGTGACTGACACCAGACAAACTATCACAGTGCATCCATACTTTCAGGCCCTACTTGATTGGCTTTGAAGGAAGGTACTGCTTGGCCTTGTGTCGTCCCCTGAATGCAATCATACCTGTAATGAATATTATTTTCTTGATAGATCATTTAATGAAGTATTGTGTTAAATTTTAATAAAAACTTAAAATATGATCAGTGAATGAAAAGTTAATTTTTTTTATTCTTATCATTATGAAATGGTATGCAATAAATTGCTGATATTTATGAGTCTAATGTTTATGTATGGAGATGTATGGTAATGTATGTTTTTGAGTGTGTATGATATGCAAACATGATTGTTTCATACTGGACATACAAATTAAATCATTAATAAATTATGGGGTTCGTTATTTTTATTTTAAAATTATCACATTAATGTAAAGATGAAAGACAAAAATAAAATATGCATACAAGAATGTCTGTATTTCTTTTATGATCTCTATACTGAGAGTGTCTGATGTGCAATTTACTGCTGGGAAGAAATATACTATTTGTAATGAATGTAGAAATGTATAAAAACCTTCATCAATGGCTTCATGTTGGCGAGATTATGCATATCTTCTCCATGTTAGCCAGAACTTCATCCATTATTGGGTGTATTTTGTGAAGTCTGTCATGGTTAGGGTGATCAGCAGGAAAACTTGTGTTGTCATCATTTAGGTGTAGGTACTGGAGGAGTTTTTCAAACCTTCTGTGTGGCAGACATCTCGTGCACACTGGTCTCTGTCCATATTGCATCACTGATTTCATGATCAACATGTTGTTTAGCTGCAAATTTTTTTGTTTCACTTACAATCTTTTCAAGATGTCAAACTGGAAAATACAATTGGAAATATTCTAATTCTGGTTCTGTCTCCTACAAATTATGTGATGGTCCTGACTGTTGAGTAAATGGACTTTTGTCAATTAATTGCATGTCTGCAAACCAATTTGGCTGATCATCATCAGTGTCACCAGAGTCTGATGAGATTTCATTGTTGATATCTGATGACAGAATTTCAGATCCTTCGTCATTAAAGTCATCATTATTTATCAATCTGGTATTTCGTCAAAACTGAATCCAGATAAAATGTTTTCACTTCCAGATAAACCACTGTAATCAACAAATGAGGACAACATTGCCATGATGAAATCAGGGAATTCCCTTCCTAAATACAAAATGTCACTTCTGGCATCATCTGTTATACGTTTTGATTGAAACTTTGCATATTTTGATATGAACGGAAAAAATTAACACAAACATCATTTTCAAAATTTTATATGCCTACAATTATGGAAAATTTTGTATTTTAACCATGTTAAAGCTACATTATACATTACAATGTATGGAAGAGGACTTGCTGTAATTTGCTACTCATTCTAAAAATGTGATTTTCCACATAAAAAACATAATGTCAACATTAATTTATACAATTTATGTAAACATCAGCATCATATTTGGAAACAATTACAATTATAAGGAACTGACATGTGTTGAATCAGCCATAATATTTACAGTAAATTTAGGTATTACAATAGGCAAATGATGCCATTTTGGATGTGGCCATGGAAAAAGCCCTATGGCGAGTTAAATTTAGATTTTTATGTTCTAATGTTAGGAAATACATCATTAAAAGTGAATGTTAGTACAGTAGTCCCCCTCTTAAACGGCCACCCCTTCTGCACCGGGAAAGTGGCCTTATAAGGTGGGTGGCCTTTCCAGAGGGGGACTAAATTTTTTGTGAGGAGTATATGTTCTTAGTAAGAAAGCTTCATTTTTCAAAGCATTAAATATCTTCGTTTAAAAGCAACGTTAAATATTAAACAATTCTTGTACTATAATAGTTGACTTATTTCAACTGAGTATGCATTAATAGTTCTTATTCTTGGCAAAATTGCGATATGCGAGTGGGTGTTGTCATGCACATAGCAGAACCATACAAAAACGTCATTTGAATCTTGGTACATACGCAATTATCTTTCCATTTGCTCCATTTTCCCACTGCTGCTAAATATTTTATCGGTTACAATGTTATTTATTCAAGTCTTTTCAACATAAAATTGTTTTATTTGAGTCTTTTCTACCTAAATTTGTTTGACCAGTCCACCTCCCCACCTCACCCGATATCGTAGACTATATATAATAACCGACGTATTCTGAAAAAAATCATCTTTGTTTACGTGATGACATGTTAATGTTTGGTAATGAGTTATTCCGATGTTGCTAACTGTATGCGATTTAATTATGCAGACGACACATTTGTTGAGTGGATGACATGCTTTCTTCATAAAGAAGCGACAAGTTGTGTTGTCACGTGATTTTTCGGTCTTTGTCTAGGACACTGTTTCTATTTTTAGCCAATGCTGACCGTGTGATCTTGACCTTACATCCAGTTATAATCTTCAATGTTGCAACTACCTGACGGATGAAACAATTTTTTTCTGCATTTAAACAAGATGCCGTATATTTTGAAAGGCTGCGATTATCACGTGATTCATTAGTTGCGGTCCGGTACCCTATTGTTTTTATGATATCTATATATATTTTTTTTACTCTAAGTGTGAAAAACGCCTTGGATACGTACACAGATTTGATCAAAACAATAGCACCTCGAGGCCATTAAGATTTATAAACTTTACAATTGTTGCATAATAGGTGCTAATTATCTAAGTTAACCAGCTCAACCTCTCACAAAGGGAAGCCACAAAGGCTATCAAACCATTTTCCGTGCACTTTCGTATTTTACATCAATATTGCCCCTTCTCCGATGTTACTATTAATAAGTGTAATCTTAACAATTATCCGTGGATAAACCAGACTTTTAGGATAACACGCAGTACGGATATATGGATTACCTTTATGTATGGATTAAAATTTGAGTTTTTCTCAGCTTTAGGTAATAAATGTGGCTTCTCGTAAGGTGTAAAGGATATAATATTAACCTTAGTGGTACATGTAGAACACTTTTTTGAAGAACAAAAACCTGACGTCGGGAAACAGAAATCAGATTACTTAACACAATTAGAAAAAAAAATTGTTCTAGATACATATTACAAAATAAAATGCGGCCGCTTGTGAGGGGTAAATTTTATGTTTTTGCAAAAATATGCTGGCCGCTGGTCGCGTTAGCCGGGTGGCCTTTCGTGAGGGGTAATTTTGAACACAAATTCGTTAGTGCCTTCAGATTCTGGCCATAAGGAGCGGGTGGCCGCTGGTGAGGGGGGGCCGTTCAAGAGGGGGACTACTGTAATGATTTATTATTTTTGACCAGCATTTCGTTACCTCCCGGTGAATCAACATTTATCTGGAAGATATAATATATTCAGTGTATATACCATGTAAAGCGTAGAAATGTGTAAATGGGGGAGGGGCAAAGGTAAAAGTGTAGTTATGCGTAGACTGGGGGCAAAGGTAAAGGCGTAGAAAAGCATACCTGGGGTGTAAAGGGTTAAATTTTTCAGAAGTGAATCTCGGACACAGAAATGTGCAAAAAGAAAAACAATGCCAGATATTTCATCAGCGTGATCACATTATGGAATGCCAGTACCAGTTTAATTCAATTGGATTGCTATGAATTTAACTGGAATAGTCAGTAGGATCAATTGGTCTTCCATCTAGCCAGTCAGAGATACTCGAGTCATATTCACTGTAAATATACAAACTTTGTTTAGTTCGACCAGCTGGTTGGCAGATGGAATGGCATACCAAAGACAGTACATGCCTTGAAGTCTGGCAGACTGGAGCGGTATGGTCAATGTAGCTAGCATTCTATCCAGTATGTCCAGATGGCTGGCTCACGGAAACTAAATTGAAAATAGCTCTATAAATATGGCAGGATTGGTTGAATGGTAGTCAAAACAGCATAACCAAAGCCAAAATATACTCTGTAGACCAGCTGGTGGTACCATATTATTTTCTAAATATTGTCATGCATGGATGGAATACATTATTGTAAGCCTTCACACTTCACTGGTGGAGTTCTAGGCCTTGGTTCTCATCTCAGTAATAAAAATAGAAACAAATGTGCATACAAATTATATATATATGTATGCATGTATGTATGTGTGTGTCTGTGTGTATGTATGTATGTATCCCAGTGAAACTTAATTTGACTGATTAAAGTCATGTGTGACAATAACAAATGATACAATAATTGCAACAATGTTGTATGTAAAAATATCAACAACATTTTGTCTGATGGCTATTCCACTTAAACATACATGTTACCCAGGGAAGGCACTCTTTTAAAAATATCTGCAAGGGTGCTCAGATTACTCAAACAGTTCATATGAAAACAAAACAAAATTCTAAACTGCATCTGGATGACTATTCCACATTAAAAGTGCCTCCTCAGGGTCCTGTGTATGTTTTACTGGAACAGCCCTTACTATAATACTGAAAAAGAAATGTGGATGACAAAGTTATAGAAATTCTACATGATCTTCTGGAGGAGTACCTTTACAGTATTGATAGAGAAAGTAAACTCATTTAAACCAAGCATAACAGTGGCCACCTAGCAAGTAGAAAGGGGAGTTAACATGTAGGAGTTGCTTCACCTTTTCTATATAGATGGCAAGGGATAGTTTTGTAAATGGCATTTGTAAAATTTCTTAACTTAAAGCTATGGTGTGACTTTTTCAGCTTTTAATTACTAATTAAAGATTTAGATATATCTATGAACTAGAAAAATGCGGGTATAAATTTGGGGGTGGAGTGCATAAGCTTTATTTGTTGTAAACTGCCATAGACTTCTCTGGTCAAGTGAATAACATTCCTTTGCTTTGTTTTATTATAGCTATCCCGAAATATGGAACCTTTTGACCTCACTTATGTGATTTTTTAATCCAGCATTAAATATGTGCATAAAAAATGTCCCTTGCTCTCATAATGATATATAGACAATGGTGCTAAAGAAAATTATCCTATTGTAATGTGATCAGGTAAAATATTTATAGTGAAAAAAATACAGCATTATTCCATGGATGAAATGAAGAAATTACTTGCTGTCCCTATTCATTCTGACATTTTGGCAATATTTTGGTCATATTTCTTTTCAATACAAATTCTGTCAAAATAACTCATTTTAACACAGTTTATTTTTCTGGACACTAAAGCAACATAATATTTCCAGGTAAATTTAAATAGGTCTGTTAGAAAGTTATAAGGCAGATTTTCTTTAGCAGTTAATACGAGTTTTCCTCCATCAACAAAAAGTTATCAAGAGGTACATAAATTTACAAGCAACACTATTAAAAAATCTTCAATTTTACAAAATCTGTAATTGATGCCAACAAAAAAGCAACTGGAATGTTTTGCATCTCACTGAAGTGGGTTTCACTTAATTCTAATACAGCCTACTCTCCCTAATACTGATTCATACCATTTGATGTTTACAACAATTGTGAAAATTTTTAGTTTTATTTAAAATTAATATATAATGAAAACTATTTTTAATAACTGTACTCTTGATTGCAACTGTATTTTGTTATCTACATTATAACTGTACATCAAAACATGTCAATATAGGGCATGCAAGGGACCATTAAAAGCTGTCTTTTTACAGAATTATGAATGTGAAATTGGGAAAAGAGGATAACAGATGTTGCTGATTATGTAATTTTTCAATGGAGGTACTGAGTAAGGCAAATTTCAATATGATCATATATATATCTTTGTCTTTGCTAATTACCATATAATTAAATATTGGAACAATCCCTCCCAAAGCCTGCAGGTATTGGTTCATCAGGAATGAAAACTTGTGTATAAAGCTTGCAGGAGTCTGCATCTGAAAAATGCACAAAAATGAAAATAAATAGAGAATATCTTCTTTTCTTACATTATTACCAGATATATTTCATCCTGTGGTAAAAGAAACACAATATGATTTAATAAGTGGCAAAGTCGTAAGTATTAATGTAAGATTTTTGTATCAAAAGATAAAATATATTCATTATTTATGGAGGGGCCCTGAGTGGCTGAGTGGACTAAAGCACTGACCATTATGGATCACTGCCATCTACACCTCTGTCTGCATAAGTTCAAGTCCAGACTCGGCTAACATGGGTAAGTGAGAAAGCCTGCCAGTAGCTTCTTGTTGGTCAGTTTTTCTTCCTGAGGTTTTCCTGGGTTTTTCCTCCACCATTAATACTGGCCACCATGTATAGCCTATCTTGTGCTGAAAAATGGCATTAAACCCTATACCAACAACATTATCACATTTCTGACGTTCTGTAAACTATCTTAATTTATCTAACCACAAAACAATTCTGACAGAGTGCTCCAACACATTTGGTTTATAACAATAGTCATGAAGGGGATAAAACTTTGCAGAGAGCAAACAGTGGTAATCCAATAACTAATATAATTTCATGCCATAAATGTTTCAGTTTCCACTTTACTATTCTGGCTCATTTTAAGCTCATTTCTCTTTGCTCTACATACAATTTCTGCATAGTAAAAGTCACACAGGTCATGTGCATTCAAGATCAATTATTTCAGTAATAAGCGTAATTTTTTAAAATATGACTCTACATACCTAATTGGCAATTATTCTTGTTATTTAGATCCTCATACATCCATATTCTTTTAATTAGCATTTATTCATGTTATTTAGATCCTCATACACCCACATTCCTTTAATTGGCAAATATTCACAATATTTAGATCCTCATACATCCATATTCTTTTAATTGGCAATTATTTTTGCTTTTTTGATCCTCATATATCCATGTTTGATTTGGAAGATCGTATTTACACGCCTCTAGAAGTATGGCATAATCAGTGTTAAGGTACATAGATTTGTAAAAAGTAACCTGCAATTTTACTAAAAAAAATTTTTAAGCATATACTATTTTATTACTATTTTTGAGGAGGGTTTTCATTTACTAATTTGTGTCTCCATCCAAGAAATGAAACTAATAAGGGAAAATATCTATTTGTGAAATTTTTAATGCAATCTTTTATCATCATTAAATTTTAGAAAATCATGTAAAATCTATTAATAAACTGCTAAAATGATTGTGATGTGTCGAATTTGGAAAACTCTTAGAAGCTTTGGTTAAAGGAAGTGTATCAAAGTCAACTTAATTAAAGTAGAAAAAGCTAGAGATAGTTAGATGATTATTTTCATTTTATCTCTGAACGTCAAAAGGGAATTTGTTCTAGCCGAAGTAACATGACCGAGTCAGATGCTATGGTACAAGAGAATGACATAAGACCCTTTCCCAAAATCGACAGGTTAAAGGGCGGGAGCTGGCTATAGATGATTGTTCAAAGTAATGTTAATTACGGCATGATTAGTTTGTTTAGTTGTCTTGTCAATCTAAAAATTTTAGGGAACAGGTTTAGGAAACAGTATATTCAGATTGGTTAATATGGATTTATGGGCAAAACTCTGTAAGAAATTAAAGGTTTTACTTTGGGAAAATTCTTTAGTCTTCAATCTTACTTGGAAAAAGAGTGGTCGAGACTCCGGGAAGAGCGTGTAAGACATTATCTCGTGATTTGGCAGTAAAGCGGGAGTTTTGTCTCAGCGAGTAGGCAAACACTTCATTCTGAATTCGTAAAAAGTACGTTTTCATTATAGAGTAAGGGGCCAGATAGTTGTCTTAGTTAAGAGACGGACTATACGTGAGGTTCGTGGAAACGAATAAAGAAACGGCAAAAGGTATGCAATCTTAGTTTCCCGATTTTAATATGTTATTTCATTTGTTGATCTATTTCAAATGTATTCTTGATATGATGTATGTATGTATTATTTCATTTTGCAGGATTTTAGTGAAATGCTAGTCATGACATTTTATTCTTTGATTTTCTAATTATCATTTCATTTGGAGAAGTGGCAAGATTGAATGTAATTAAAATTTCATTAGATTAGTTGACAAGATTGCATGTAATTGAATCTTTAATACATAGGAGTGATTAGGAATTTTCATGAATGATTTAAGGAATGAGGGGTAATATTTCATAGTTTTATGGATTAACTCTGTTTAGAATGAGTATGACCTAACATTACATGTATACCATATACTAGTTTGTAATATTTAATTGATCACTTAAGTGTATATCTATATGCTAGATTGGTAGAGTAAGGAGTCGAGTGGGGGTTACATACGGGTTCCTACAGCTGAGTTGAATTTAATTGACCATCCCTATCGTGACCCGAATTAGGGTCAGGACAAGCATTGACTGACTATGTAAACAGAGAGTTAGATAACGTTCATGCGGCAGAATTTATGCCTTTTGTTTTCTGAGCCGAATTAATGTAAAAATATAAATATACGTGGGAATGTGACCTATTGTCTATTGCGAGACATTTTATTTATTGAAAGAAACAGCTTTCCTGGATTCACATGAGAAATCCCTGAACAATCACAGGACCAGAGCAAGTTCTACGCAGAAATCTAAGTCCAGAGACGATTGTTAAGTCAGAGTTCGATGGACAAGAGTCCAAGACGAAACAGCTAGACAAAGATCAGCAGAGCAGGGACGAACAGAAGTCTTGATGTCCGCATAAAATAGGTGATGAAGTCTCTCATCGTTGCACTCAAAGGTCACATCTCATTGGCAATGAAGATAGTATATTAACGTGGAAAGTAATTTTACATTTAAAGAAATTTGTATTGTCTTTTTATTTGAGTACATGTTAGTACCATTTTCCTTCTTTTGTAACCAAGACATTGATTTCTTTTCATTTTAAATTCTGTTGATAAACTGATTAAATTTTATATTTGTTCATTGAAAGGGGGCTCATCGTGTTTATTTTATTCAATATACTTGTTCAGTGATCTGCATTCTTCTATCTATCCACACTGGGTAAACTACACCGCAGAGGTCATTCTCCAGCAATGAACCGTAGTGAAAGAGGTTGGTGTGGTTTGCACGCCGCCAATTTGTCACAATGATTAACAATTTCAGAAAGGATACAGGAATAAAGACGCTAACTAACCACAAATGTTCTATTCAGCTGGCAGAATACTGATGCTTCATATCTGAATTAGAAAATTAAGATACAAATTATTGGAAAATGGATGCCTCACCATAGAAGACTGACATAAAGGTAAAATCTAAATAAGTACAAGTGATGAATGTACAGCTCTACAGACAGACAAGAAGAAGACTATCGGCCCCTACCATCATCAGGGTCAGGAATAAATATGAACTGGACCAATAGGTTCAAATTATTGTTGATGCTTACTTTTTCTTCAGCAAATCAGATTTTTAACTACAACAGTGCAAGGATGTATCAACATAAGCCATGCATTGGTCCAAGACCAGGAGGACCCTACAAGTCCAGATCATGATGAGCCAAACATTGGTCCAGGAACTGCAAAACCATACAATGCTCAGGTTAAAAGGAAGCCAAGCATTGGTCCAAGAACTGCAAGAACATACAATGCCCAGATCAACAGAAAGGCATGCAGTGATCCAGGAACTGTAAGACCATACAATGCCCAGATTAACAGAAAGCCAAGCATTGGTCCAGGAACTGCAAGACCATACAATGCCCAGATTAATAGAAAGTCAAGTATTGGTCCAGGAACTGCAAGACCATACAATGCCCAGATTAGCAGAAAGCCAAGCAGTGGTCCAGGAACTGAAAGACCATACAATGCCCAGATCAACAGAAAGACAAGCAGTGGTCCAGGAACTGAAAGACCATACAATGCCCAGATCAACAGAAAGACAAGCAGTGGTCCATAACCAGAAGGACTCTACAAAGGCCAAAACAACATAAGCCATGCACTGGTCCAACAGTGAAGTCTGGTGTGAAAAATTTGGTAAATACATCTAGAAGATGCTTGGTTTTAGCTGATAAAAGACTAATATCTGATTGAAAAAGATGAAGCTTCCAACTGCAATAGAATAGTTTTATGACTCTGTTTTATATGTCCTCATGTTGGATAGTTGTTTTAAAGTTTGTTGTTGTTGTTATTCAGGGGCTTAATGCCATTTTTCAGCACACAGTGAGCTATACATGGTTTCTAGAATTAATGGTGGAGAAAGAAACCGGGAAATACACGGAAAGAACCACAGACAAGAAGCTACTTGGCAAGTTTTCTCACATAGCCACATTCGCCAAATCTTTTTATATGATAAGAATTTATTTTATATTTTTTCCCTTACAAGGAGGGACAAATAAATGAGTAGACGTGGAGACATCAAACAGAATGCTGTACATTTCAAAAACTCTGAACATGGGCATCTAAGATCTGAAAATGTTCCACCTTATTATTAATTTCAACAATATACTGCTGTCCGAATAACCAGGAAAAATTACCAAACTTTCGCTATTAATAAGACCATAACTGGAACTGTTATATAGAACGCGCCGAATTTGATGGGTTTGTTTGATGGGAATTTACTTTTTCTAAGATGAAACTAACATGATCTTTTGATGCTAATATTCTGCAACAACGTTCACAATAGCCACTGCTTTGATCATGCAGAACAAGCACTGAAGTCCTTACCAGAGAGACCATTTAATGGGAGGGGAGAGGCAAAAGCATGTGTTTCAAAATGGTGTTTATTGCTATGACTTTCTTAGATAAATACACTGATATTCATTTTTTTTACTTTAAATAATTTGTGTCAGCTATACTGTATACAGCTCGTATTTCCAAAGAAGACACAATTCACTCCTTATAAGACAGACAAAATGTGGCATTTTGTAGAACATATTCAGCTATAAAAAAAAATGCAAAAGTTGAATGAAAATGACATTCAAGAGAAGAATAATTCTTATGATAGGGAAAAGTGTAATCGAACGTTTCAAGACATGGACAAAAGACAGGGAATGGCTGAATTATAATGAAGAAAAGAACTTTATGCGGTATAATGTGTGCGAAAGTAGCAAAAAACAAACACAGAGAGAAAACATCCAGTTTTGTTGCAGGTTGTTCGAACTTTAAAACTGAATCAGTAAACGCGCATGAAAGCTTGGGCAACACAAAAATAACAAAGAAAAGTGTCTATGCAGATACCACCAGAGGAATCAACTGCCAGTAAGATCTTGGGAAGATTGAACGAAATGTGTTAAACTATACGTGCTCGATGCAAGCTTGATGCTGAGAAGAAAAAACACCCAATAATCTGAAGGAAAGCAATCATAAAGAGTGACAAAAATATATTAGATCACCCCCTTGACCAATTCTGACATAGAACACTGTCTTTCATATTATATAAGAGAAAAGGTCAGTAACTTCCAAATACTTTGTTTTACCCATGACTCTCGATTTCCTTCTATTTCGGTTGTTGAAGGTACGTGGCCATAATTTATGGCTTATTTTACTCCTGAGATATTTTACTATTTATCAAGCTATAATCGACTTTCTGTGTTGCACCAAACTGAAGTTACAGGTTCCGAAATGTGCGAATCTCGCCTGCCGGGACAATGTTGCTCTCAGGTGACAACCGGTGAAAGTGGCTGAAGAACTTAAGACCCTTCCATTACTTTGCATGGATGTGTTAGCTGGATGAGATGAAAGGGGTTGATGCTGGAGACACTTACAGGATTGATAAACAGGTTGTTACATTTACTCACTAAATCACTGGAAGTGAAAGGCAGAAACATGTTTTGGTGAACCATTTCTGGTCAGTTCTTGTCAGTGCAAGTGAGGATGCAGATGTAGTGGAATTGGAATGGGACATATTAATGAGTTTAATCTACAGCAATTAGGTGTATATTCAAATATTTATTTTAAAAAATACAGGAAATATCACTGACACCAGATTTGTTAATATTCTTTATTTAGCATAGTATCTTGATTTTAAACGTTAACCATGTAAGAAAAGCTTTTAAAAAATTAATATCAACATTATTTAAATATTGAAATTACATTTTTCTTGATGTACAGTTATTCAGATTATAATTTTCTTAATGTATTATGTTATTTTGCATAGACATCTATGCTTTGACTTGGTCCACAGTTGTAAGATGATGTTCTCCTGTCTGAAAGAATATTATGGCATTGATTGACCTTATCCTAACAATCCCAGCCTACTCTGCTGATGCTGAGAAGGGTTTCTCAGAGATACAAATGGTGAGGAGTGAATAGAGATCATGTTTGTGACCTTGGGTTCTGTCTGACCTACTCTTGATAATGTTCCATACAAATGATATTCCAACAAATGATCAATCACAAGCAGTACATTTGCGGAATGTTTCAGGGAGATAGGTAAGGAGACCTGAACAAATCCCATATGGACCCAAAGTGCAGGTGGAGGATGAGAAAGGACACCTGGATCCTTTTCTGGAATTGGATCCAGATATTCTTGAGAAACAAGTAATGTAAATTGACTGACTGATGATTTGAAGCAGGATTTGATTTATAATTCTCTAATTCTGTGTTTCATATGATAATGCTATTTATGAATAATAATAATGTTGTTAATCTCAATACAAGTGTGTGATATTGTTTTTGGACAGGACTAGTAAAGATTTGGCAGGACTAGTAAATTTCTCAGCATACTAGTCCTTCTGGATACAAAGAAATTTGTGTTAAATTCAAGCCCTGTATACACTGCAAGAACTTACTTTAATAATACTTACCCATGCAGGCAAAAAGATTGTTATTTGTGCTTACCTTGAATGCATTTTCAAATTATGATTTTTATTTGCAAGATACTGTCATATAGTTAACCTGGATATAATACAAACTCAGTTATTTTGTACCTTACACCATGTCATGTGTGAATTGCTGGAGCCTGAAGCTATCAGTTGATATTTCCCTCTCTTACTCTCTCTTTCTGGTATCCGATTTTCTTGGAATCTTTTTTCAGTCTGATAACATATTCAATACATAGAGTACAACCAAGCATGATTCATTTCTCTATATTCAAATCAATGAATAATGTTATGTGTTATCTGACATAAGCGATACACATTGCACTATAGATGCAAATACTACATATAAGGAGTTTGTGCATATGTTTTGTAACCTTTAATACATTGCTCTTGGTGAACAAAGAAGAATATATGGTAACAATATAAAATTAGTTTCATTCATATTACTATTAAAAAAGCATTTTGTTTATCTAAGAGTGGCTACTAAACCTAGTTGAAAATCAGGTCAATTTGCTTTGTGTGAACTATTCATGTAACATTTATCTTTAGAAAATCCTGAAAATCAAGGTTCTTCTCAGAAGATCGAACTTGAAGATTTTTTTACCACTTAGGTAAACTAGACGACATATTGCCTGCATAAAATTGGCAAGTTTTAAGTTTGCATGTAACATTTAATTTGTCATACAGTGAAAAATAATTTAAATTAATCATTTTGATACAACTGAAAGGGACTGATGGATACATATGTAACAGCTACTTACACTTTGTTCTAATTCTTTATCCAATGCAAACAGATGTGACTTCATGTGTTTCATTAAATCTGCATAAAGCCTCTCTGAAAACTGCTTGCACACACATTTATAAACACAGCTGAAAAACACATAAAAAACAGTTTTTAAGAGTCCTCAATTATGTATATTCCTAGGTAAAATACTACAACAAATCTTTTTTAGAATACAATTATCAAATTATGAAATTTCTTAGCATTATGCTGGGTAAATAAATATCTCTTTAATAACATTAAATTCTATATTTCTACAGATTTCAAGAACAGTATAGTTCAATTGCTCCAATGAAACCATACAACACATAATATATTAGATAGATATACCACCATAAAGTAAGTAAATGCAGGACAAACAATTATCATTTTCTTAAGTACTCCATATTGAAAAGTTGCTATTAGAGGACAAACATAATTAAATCTTGTTCTGGATCAATGGTGTATGATAAATTAGCGGGTACGAAAGCTTAGGAACAATAACAGAACTTATCACATTTGATTGGAATATTAGTTCCTTCATTGACTTGATACACCTCTCCCTCGATAACTCGTGCACAATGGGGTCCACAAACATAGACAGCACAATAAGTGAGGGCGCGAGTCACTGAGGGACCTCCAAAAGTTGAAAAAATTCACTAAGACATCAAAAAAACAACAGAGGGGGCAGGGTTTGGGAATTAGGCTGTTTAATAACTAAATACTCATTTTACAATCAAGTCTATAATAATTTTAATAACGCTCTTTTTCTAATGAAGTTTTTCGTTATTCTGTTTAGATAACATTTTTTTTCACAATGTCCAACATGTAAAAGATCATTACATTAGGTTTCAACATCTGGTGAAAACATCTATGTATTACATCACTGCTTTTTGTTTTCTTGATGAGTCTGGCTCCTTGAGTGGTATTTAATAGTATCCTGCCAAATCAGGAGTCGCAACAGCAGACAACTAGACTGTCGATACACCACCAAACAAGGTTCACTTTTTTAAAAAACAAGCAAAATTTATTTCACGAGACAAATCATCTACGTTGAATCTCAATTTTTGTATTTTTCAATTAGTACATTATTGATGTCATGATTTCATCGGAAATAATAATGAAAATTGTTAGCATCTTTGAAGATATATCTAAGTACCAGTTCAATAATTCTTTGAAACTTGCTTGCCCACATTGGTCCATATCTGTGAAACCAAGCACTTTATTTTACGAAGTATTTATTTCACTTGTTTACCTTGCTATCTTTGATAACAGTAACCAATGAGTTGGTTAATTTGGGGTAGTCTATGTTACATACACAATAATATTTATAACAGTGATTGATCAAATGAAGTGAGTTCATCTGACTACTGGGACCTCTAGATTTTAGATTTCTATGATTTTCATGCCTTTAACTTTTCTTTTATTCCTTTATTTGATTCAAAAGACATAATTAACATGATAATACAAAGGAGGCCAGCTTTTAATTCAGTGCAACAATACAACAAATACTTCTGCAAGTCAGTTATCTAAACATGGTCAGCACCTAATTAGGTTTTCACAGAAATGCTCTATCAATGATGTCACAGCAAAAACATTTTACATTTAATTACAAGAGGACAAATTGCATTTATGATGATTACACTTAAAAGGAGCTAAAAGATGGAACTAGAACATAAACTTCACTTAATATAAAAATTAATTAATTTGTATTAATTATGAAAGTGCAGCCTCCACTTGGCGTTAAGTGATGTTTTCATTGATCTAAATTTCCTTACATATTGTTAATGGCAGTGTACTACCATTGGAAAGGAAATGTAAAAATGTTATGACTTATTTTTAAATTTGATATTTCATAATGTTGAATAAAATTTCTGGTCCTATCTACCATTTTTATTGATAAAATGTGAGATATATCAAAGTATATGTAACTAATTTTGATCATGATTATCTTGAAGTTTAATAAATAGGGATCAATATTGGGGGTATTTTCTGGTTTAAAAAGTGTGATCCACGACTTATCCCAGGTTATAAGCGGGGTTGCAAGTTATCAGAGAGCGAATTATTGAGGGAGTTGTGTACCTAGTTTGAAATCAGTAATCATTCATGATTGTGAGGGACTTCTACATTATTGAACAGAATGATATATAAACTTTACTTATTTGTTTGTCTTTGTGTATGTCTGACATGTGAGATTATAATGGCTATTTTGGAGATGTGTGAATCTGAGATGCAAGATTATAATGGCTGATGTAGTGATGTATTCTGAGATTACAATGTCTGTTGTAAAGATATACAGTAAAACCCAACTATTACACATTTAATTACAGCAGGAATTTGGATGACACAATCATGGCTTGGCCTAAAAGTTTACAATAATTTCACCAATTTCTTTAAGTACTACAAAAGCTATAGTGCCCAAAAAACAAGAGTTTGATTTATTTATTTGGTGACATGTGTTGTATTCTTGACCAAAATATCTACATGCTTATTTTTTAAAAGACTAGCTTCTTAACAAGTTGATAATTAGTAATATAATTATTTGGAACCATAAAAAATAAAGTCATTAAGTCTTTGTGTTTGTCTCTGTGCATTCTGTGAACAACTGCTCTTCAATCCAGAGTAAGAGTTAGGGATCAAATATTTGCACAGTCATCTGCAACATTCAGTGAAGCACCAAACAAAGCACAGGTCTTAAAACTTTGTCAACTGAATTAAAAATAAATTAATTCACCCAACTATTTATGGTAAACAACAGACCACAAGTGCCTGCTCAATCAACTATTATATACAACTGCTAAAACAAGTTCATTACCTGAAATGTCAAGAGCAGTTTTAGTCACCACCCCAAATCTTACTCATTTTATATTTTAGTTGAAAATGCAGACAATAGCTCCAAAATACTTGTATACACACCCAATTGTAATGGTCATGTTACATTTATATAGCCATTCTGCTGTAGACTACAGACTAGAACAGAACCACTTAAATTGCATGGTTGGATGGATATGCTATTTTAATCCAACATACTACTCAATGTTTTTTCTGTACATCAGTGCAGAGTCATATTAAAAATGAAGTTTTAAATTAATATTGTCTTTATATTTTCATGCTGTCGACAGAAAGAAAACTGCTTTTATTGATATCCCTCTTTAATCATGAAATGAAATAGTTTACTCCCATAATGGGTCTTGACAGTGTTAATATTAAGGACATTACAAATTATGTCCACATGATTGACCTCAAAGTATATTTCATCCCCAAAAACAAGTTTCTTTTTAAGACCTCTCAATGACTGATATATGTATTCTATTGTCAGGGAAATATATTTGTTTGGACAAGTCCAGCAATTATGAATGCTTTAGAAATGTATTGTTTCCTAAGTTAGGGTGAGTGTATTTATAAAGAAATTACGTATTTGGGTTTGAATGGAATCTAGCTTAAAAGTTCTTGAAATAATTTTTCTCTTAACATATTTATTTATGATACTATCTTGATATCATAAGATCAACTAATAAGGGCACCTAAGTTGCCAACTTCACACACACACACACAGACACATGCACGCTAACACACATGAGCATGGTTCTCTGCCTACAAAATATGGAATAAAAGTTTCAAGTATTTCTTATTTAAAATGCATCATAATGTTGATAGCTGCATCAATTATGTCAGTCTTGCACTCAACACCTACCCCCCAAACCCTATGTTATAAACCTAAAGAGGATACATATGCAACATTTTTTTGGTAAAGTGATTTAGTTAGCTATTGCTTGGTACAGGACATAGTATAACAGTACTTTTTGGACCCTGACCACTATGTTATAGTGAGGTTTCATTGTACTGTTAAATGCTTTATGTTTTATTGGTATAACTTTTCATGGATTTTGGAAAAAGGACATTCTCACCATGATTTAATTACATGAAATTAGGAATGGTTCATATTGTTTCAATAGAAAATTTGTTGTCAGTAGCCACCAAAATAATCCACAAAATGTATGTACCTTTGAAAAATAATGAATTAATAGTAATCTGAATTAACTTACCTATACATTTGTTCATAAGAAATGGGTATGTACTGGCCAGGCTGCATAGTAAGCAGCTGATCAATTGCTTGTTCAAGCTTGGGCCAATACTGGCTTTCATAGTCCTCCACTGTAATTGTCATCATCACTGCAATGTATTGTAGAGAACTGCATGAATTACATCTTGTGTATGGTCTGAGAAATACCATTGATTATATTCATATAGAAAATTAGGAATGCATGTATGTAAGCATGCACACAATGTGCAGATCACCATATCCAGCAGTAAATACTATACAGTGTTTGTAAAACATCCCAAGCAAATGAATAATCTTACCATTTTGTAATCTGACAAGTTGCTTAACCATAAAAGAACATGACAAGAAACTGTAATAAGACAGTCATTTGAGAAATCCACAGATGCCTCAGTCACATGACCAAAACAACTATTTTCAATGAGCAAAGTTACATCCGACTGGTTCCTTATTATTAATGGAACAGACAATTATCAATCACTGTTTCCTGGTAATTCCAAATGGTGACAGGAAGCAAGGCTATGTCATTCCATCACATATGATAAAGAGATATGCTGTACTGATCAGTGCCTGATTCAGGTCAAATGAGGCCCTGTGCTAGTTAAGTTATGAGGCCCCTTACTTGGGCCCTGAAGGAGGTAGGCCAGGGCGGACTATACAGGTAATCAGGCATACATTCTCATGAAATTTTGGAGTAGATTAAATAGCCACAGACTTTTTACAAATTTAACATTAATTTTTTTTGCCAAGAAGATGGGTCCCCTGGCCAACAGGGACTCTGTGACTAAACACAATGGTAAATCTGGCACTGGTACAGATCATCAATAGGCATCTTAACAGACTACAACTCAATACACACAAGAAACACTGGTGTCAAAAAATGATTTAGAATCAGATTCAGTTCACTCCATAACTATTATTTGGTACAAATTTCAATACAGAGAAGTGTAAATAAACTTTAAAAATGATTATGGAATCAATTGAATCCGATTTCACAACCATGTTAAAAAAAGGTTACCAACTATGTGTAATAGTCTTCATAATTTTTCCCTTACTTCTGTTATCAACCTCACAGTGAGCTAAACCATTTGTTCTGGCTATAATATGTCAAACCCCTCCCCATCTGTCAAGTATCTCAACAGACCATCAAAATGTTCACTGCCTTTTTTTTATATGACTGGCAGCAGAGATGAAGACACAATTTCTGCTACAGCAAAAACTTTGCTATTCAGGTTTATTAACAGGTCAGTCATTATTAATTAATACATTTATTTTGACTGGGACATGTCTGCAGATGATAAAAGTTTGATCAATTCTCTATTGATCCATGGCATTACATCATTCAGAACTTTTGCTTTTTTATTATTAAACCTATCTGAGCAAAACACCTGTGTAATCAGCATCTATTGGCTTTGCATTTGAATTGCTGATGCATGCACAGAAAGCAATGCTCAATAAATTTATAGCAGAGCTGATATCACCAGGAACTGACAAATGCATGGGATGGTGTGAATCTTTGCTCCTGCCACGAGGTGATGCATAAAATATCTGAAAGCATTTCAAGCATGCATCAGCAACAATATGCCAAAACAACAACACAGTCTTCATACAGTTATTCTCCACCACCAGTTATGTCAGAAAAAAAGAAAACGTGGAGAACTTGCTGGACTAGCATATCATATAGCATTTTTGCACTGCGTGACTCAGATATTATATCATATTTGGCAGTGTGTTGGTATGAGGGTAGGCATGTCAAATTTCCTATAACTTACGATAGCTTCAAGCTATTAAAATGAAATTTGCACCATTTGCTTTTGTAAACTGCATCTGTTCAGTGGCGTATAATATTTGACATCCTTTAATGTTAATATTTTTTAAATGGTTTATCACTGCGAAGATTTGTATATTATTATCAATCAGGGACGATAAATTATAAAGCCTCTGTGTATTATATAACAAACTGCGTAAGATAACAGTATTTTCTTTTAAATGTAACTTTTTACCCATGCTTCCGGGACGCAACAGAGGATTCGGTTGTCTTTTCGGGACCTCAGGTACGAGATCTGGCTGAGTTGTGTCTGCTTCTGCTTCTTCCATCGGTTCATCCATTTTGGCTTTCGCTCTGAAGCGGAAGTTAGATGTCAAACCATTATCAATGTATGGTATTAATACATGTTCCGGAGAGAAGTGTTCTATGTAAGATACACGGAACACATCCATTCAACAAATGGTCATTCAGTCTCCCACATTTTAATACATGGCTTTGTTGTGTTTTTCTTTATAAAAATAAAATAATAAATGACAGCTGTATTGGTAACGATAAACAAAATTAATAAAGTTTATTATTCGTCTTTTAGTTATGTCACAATATAAGAAACAAATATCATTTTACCCACTGAAAATATAACAAAACTTAATGCAAATCTAATATAATTTACTTCACTATTGAAAAAAGACATACATAAATAAAGACAAATAAATACGCATGGATAGTTACAGGCATACGTGCTCAATGTTTTGTCCTTACAATACTTCAGCACAAGCTTCTTCAGTGAACAATGAATGAATACCAACCTATTACATGTTCTCAAGCAATGAAATTGAGTAAAGGGAGACAATGCTGAGCTGCACATTGTGATCGTTAAAGGAATAAGAAACTGTACACATCGATACCGCAAACACTGGGATAGTTTCATTCTTGCTCATGCTGTATCATATAAGTATTCTGATTTAACCTTGTATAAAATTTGCTGAATAATAGACTCAAAACGTGGTTCGTTGAAAACCTCATGCATGGAAGACACGACGTACATGCAGATAAATAGAATATCCACTTATTCACAATATTTAGAGAATCCAGGCTTACACTCCAGTTTCAGCTGTTGACTTCAAAGAAACGAATTTGACCGTATATACTCCAGTAAAGGCACTGTTTAGCTACATGCAACATAGACCTTGATCTGAAATCGCTACTGATTATTCCTAACAAATGGCATTTACAATTGGATCCGAGTAAATTCAGTATATGGAACTTATTCAATTTGTCTTTGAGTTGGTCCTTTCGGTAAAATCAAATTTCGGACGTACATATGCACTTATAATTAAATTTCGTTGCAAAGTCTTTTCTTGAAAACAATCAAGGAAATAAAAAATTCGAAAATGGGATTGAGCATTGGGCGAAGACTAGTTTAAGTGACCTAAATCTTATATCACATACCGAGTGACGGTTCTGTTCCTGTCTTTGACGTGACATGTATACGCTGGCATAAATTTTATCTATTTGTCTATACAACAGTGGTTTGCATAGTCAAGTTTCACACGAGCATGTAATAATTCTCCAAGTACTGGCGACAGAAGATGATGTACTTATGGCCTACAAGTATTCTTCTTGCTTACAATTTTATATCAGGTTGGTTTCTTCTTGTTGTTGTTGTTGTTGATCATGTTGTTGTTGTTGTTATTATTATTATTATTATTATTATTATTATTATTATTATTATTATTATTATTATTATTATTATTATCATCATCATCATCATCATTATTATTATTATTATTATTATTATTATTATTATTATTATTATTATTATTATTATTATTATTATTATTTAAACCAACATATATTGCAACGACTTGTGCAAGGAATCGTATTCGTTAGCACCATTTGCTACTTAGTCGTCGTCAATGAAAAAGTTGCGTCGTTTAAGTAGTAGTAGTAGTAGTAGTAGTAGCAGCAGTAGTATTAGTAGTAGTAATAGTTGAAGCAGCAGTAGTAGCGCAAATGAAATACAAATACATACATGTGTGCACAGAAAGTGTGCATTAAAAAATATAAATGATAGGATACATTACATTTAAGCTGCATTCACTCGCAAACAAAATCCTGAATTGGAATAAAGACAAACGAGATATTATTCAAATAAAAGGATGATTTTTAATACCTTGCTTGTGACGCACTTTTATCAGATTAAACAGTGTGAAAATATGTTCAACAGCGACATTCCCTCTTAGCCTATTTCAAAATATCTACAATAATTAAGCATGTCTGAAAGTCGCCTTCTATTATTGGGCCGTACTGTATGTGCCGGCTTGAGTCAAAATCGCTGTATGAGTCAGACAGTATGTTTCCATATGGCATTTATTTTGAGGGTTTTCTTTTTTTTTTTTTTTGGTGGAGTTTTTGCATTTAACTTTAGTACGGATCACTAGCCGAGGTCATTTGTGGACTTTTGGAACTTCACAACATCACATCTACGCATAGTTTTTTCTGAAAATCCGCGTTCCCACCGTGGACCTTAATCCTTTTCATGCTGTCCGTCACAGACGGAAAAATAAACTTGTGGTAAACATGTAAAATCTGCCATGGCCAAGTATAATATTGTTGTTATTTTCTTTTTAAACCATGCCCTACATAGATTTATCTTCTAATCTGATTTCAACATGCATCACAATCTCATATTTCTGAATTTGTAATGGCTTTTGTCAAACACATAACCACCAAATTAAATCTAAACATTTCATAAACATTACTATGATCGTCGTCGATTACCCACGTCGTCGCATGTGGTGGACGGATTAAGTTTTATTACGCCAGTTAGAAGTCAAAGCAATATAATTATGTAATATTGGACAACTACTGAAGTACGTGGAGCTTATCTGTTGACTCAGCTGAAGTACATGGTGCAGGTTTCTCTCTTCAAGTTGTACTTAATGCCGTTTAGTATTCAAAGACTCGTCCACTAAAACGCAATCACCTTGTGTAGTGTGAGAGATTTAAAGATTTATGTGCAATGCTGAGACCATGTAGGTGTTTCACAAAAGATACAAAATTTAATTATAGTAATTTTAATGAGAGAGAGAGAGAGAGAGAGAGAGAGAGAGAGAGAGAGAGAGAGAGAGAGAGAGAGAGAGAGAGAGAGAGAGAGAGAGAGAGAGAGAGATTATACTTTTAACAAAAGGGGGAAAAGGAAGCCACATGTAAGTATTAGTGAGTTTCATTCTGCCAATCACTTTTGAATTGTTTGCTTAACAAGCTCCCACATAAAATATGCATAGGGCTATCAAATATGCAACGACTGCTACGCCAGCATGTTTAATATTTACGACCCAAATATTACAAAATGGACGGGTGAAAGTGATGAAGTGAAATTAGTTAAATATTTACATTACGAGAAAAATGTGTATGCATTATTTTCAGTTAATGTAGATGAAAAGTTGTACATCGCATTCTTTCAATCAACACAATTACTTCGGGAGCAGTTTTTTCTCTAGTGTATATACATACAATATAATTATTTTAAGTGCATACATACATGATGACATCATTTATTGCAGTTAGTTTTTAAAGTGCATACACATACGCGATAACATTATCTATTAAAGCTAGTTTTCTCTAGTGTATACACAAGCAAGATAACATCACCTGTTGCAGTTATGTTTCTGTTGTGTAAACCTCAGCTTCGGGAGGTCGTGAGTTCGATCTCTGACCGAGTCATACCAAAGACTTACAAAAATGGCATTAACAACTGCCTCGTTTGACGCTCAGCATTAAGAGGTTAGCGTTGGGGCTTGTCGGCCTGGTGTCAGGATAATTTGACTGGGTGGGACATCATGCTATATGTCTGCGGCATGATGCCCCAGAGCTAGACATCACTATAAATGGCCACACTGCAGACATCGTAGCGATATGACTGAAAAATTGTTAAAGCAACGTTAAAATCAAAACCACAACAACTCTTGCGTATATACACATGAATGATAACATCATCTTCTGCAGTTAGTTCATACACATACACGATAACATCATATATTGCAGATAGTTTTTTTTTCAAGTGCATACACATAGAAGATATCATCAATTATTGCAGTTTGTTTTCTCTAGTGTATACACATACACGATAACATCATCTATTGTAGTTTGTTTTCTCTAGTATATACAGATACACGATAACATCATCTATTGTAGTTTGTTTTCAAGTATGTACACATCTGTTGCAATTAGTTTTTTCTAGTGTCTAAACATACACGATAACATTTATTGTAGTTTGTTTTCATGTGTATACACATCATCAATTACAATTAGTTTTCTCTAGTGTCTACACATACACGACATCAGCTATTGTAGTTTGTTTTCATGTGTATACACATCCTCAATTACAAATAGTTTTCTCCAGTGTCAGCACATACAAGATAACTATTGTAGTATTTTTCATGTGTATACACATCATCAATTACACTTAGTTTTCTCTAGTGTATACACAATCACGATAACATCATCTATTGCAATTAATTTTCTCTAGAGTATACACGGGGATTGCAGCGTCTTTCGTAGCCTCTAACTTCCAGGTGTAGTGAGCGCTGCAGGACTTCTGTCTGGCCTTGCTGAGCGTGAGGTACTTGCATATGGCCTCTCCTACACTGTTGTTACCAAAGCAGCATCTTCATGCGGGGCCCTTTGTTTTCACAGAGCCTGCTGTGTGGCGGGACCGATTGCCCGGCGGTATAACTGGGTGGGCAGACTGTGCTCTTTAGCTTTGGCAGGAAGCCAGTTTAAGAGAAAGAAAACTGACTCCAAACCCGGGAAGCTATAGCTCGTTTGCCATGTCAGACAGTTTGTTAAGGGTAGAGACCAGTTTTACGCAATAATATGAGAATTTAACATCAATTGCATTTTTCATTCAATTTTTTTTAACCATCTAGCATTTGTTAGTTGTAAGGTGTTTGGTTTCATCGTATTTTTATTAATTTTGTACACATGTTGAAGCTTCGAAGCGCCGCAATAAACTATCCTGAACAGCTTGTCTTGACTGACTGATGTTGACTGGATGCCGGAAGCTATGAGGCATAGAGGCTGATTTCAAAGAGACTATAAAAGCCAGTATCAGCTTATGTATGTAGACTTCATAGAAAAGCAAGGACAGAAATAACCTGACATTGTTCATTTACATCGCTTTCTTCATGACATGAAATACCACTGATAGATTGAAACAGCCTATTACAGTATACACAATTCCACGTCTTTCAAATAAATGACGTCCTATCTCATAATCCGAGCTATTTTTAAAGTTTAAAGGTCAAGGTGCAAAATAACTCTTTCTTGCTTTAGCTCGTGTATCTCTTTTATTTTAATATAAGATGCCAGTTTATTATTCTGAAAAAACGCTGAAGAGAATTATAACATGCATGTCCTAATATTCCACCATTATTGATCTTACATGTCCAATATAAATAAGTACGGTGTTCGTTTGTAATATCTTGTCGCATTTTATGTGAATTAATGAATTCAATAATTTCTTCAATCTGGGTATTGGAAATAGCATGAAAATGAAAGAAACTTTGTCAAATTGCTAATCAGCACAATTTTTTTTTATGAAATATCATTTACTGAGAATAAACATTGAAGGAACAGCTTGATTCAGAACAGTATGCAAATGTGAACTGAAGCAAGGCAATTTCTTGTGATGTATACTACACTATGGACAGGGTAAAAATATATCGATGAAATTTAAAACCTGATTTTGTTCGATGTTACGCGCGTTCTGTTTTATGTATACATAGCTAGGGACACTGACAAATATAACAAAAAAATGTTACCACTGTATAGTTTGTTCTGGTAAAGGTATGAAATTGACATCTGCCATGGTCGGGTTTACGCTGTCGAGTTTCTGCTATCTAGCAGAAATAATACAATATAATTAGTGAGGGGTGCCATAAACCCAAATACAGCTGCAATAAATTTAGCGACGGACTTTCACAAGATTGGTCGGATTCCCATTAGAATAGGTGGAAAATTCACAAATTTTAGTGTAGTTCCACGACTACTACAGTGGACACTTAATTCCCTTCACCCAACCCTGTCTACGTTCACCGGTGGGCGATCCCTATAAAATGTATGTATGTATGTATGTATGTATGTATGTATGTATGTATGTATGTATGTATGTATGTATGTATGTATGTATGTATGTATGTATGTATGTATGTATGTATGTATGTATGTATGTATGACATGTATGTATGTATGTATGTATGTATGTATGTATGTATGTATGTATGTATGTATGTATGTATGTATGTATGTATGCTTGCATGCATGTATGTATGTGTGTTGGTGTATGGGGTTTTCCAGGGAGGGGAAGCAGTCGTACTTCTTTGGGGGTAGCTTGCTCACTTTTGGTCCCCACTTGGCACTCAACTCTCACCTGTGGCTCCAAGAAGCTGTGACATGCACAGCGGTCACACCCCGGAAACTGGCTCGACTGGCCGGTTAAACCAGGTTGAGGGTAACCGATGGGTTTCAAATCTTCGGTGAGTTAGGCATTGTCTACCATGCATTTGAAGACTGCGAGACACGTAGGTCGTCCTGGTCATCCACTGAACTCAACACCGTCTCCGGCCGTCTCGACGTTGTCATGCTGCTGGACTCAGATGATTTTGGGCAAGAGAGTGAGGTCGACGAACTGCGCAACTCTTCCTCACTTAAAACAAAGTCACCGCGCAAGTCACTCTTGTCATTCACCCATTCTATTTCATCAACCACCAAAGTCCTATGGCGACAGGCTAACGACGAAGCGGTAGGTGTGGGTACACTGGCAGCCGTAGCCGCAAACCTGCACACAGGTGGATCAGGCCATTAAAGTCGTTCACGACTTACATGGAGCAGCAATGGAGTCCGGCAGCCCCCTGAGCGACTAAGCAGCCATCTTCAGGAATGCACTGCTCACCCCCTTGGCTTGAGGAAGTGGTTGAAAAGGTGCCCTAACAGATTGCTTGCTCGAAACCCGCCTAGTCAGCTTACCGCGGTTGGCGGGGACCCTACTACAGCGGTCGAAATAAAAATAAAAAGAAGACGAGGATCGTCTCTCTCACACTTGACGCATGGAATGTGCGCACCCCAATGGACCGAGTTGACACGGATAGACACCAGAGGCGAACCGCACTAATAGGAAAGGAACTTACCAGATACAACGTGGACATTGCTGCCTTAAGCGAGACCCGGCTTACAGGAGAAGGTGAGCTATGTGAAAGGGGGTCAGGGTTTACTTTCTTTTGGAGCGGCCGATGAAGTGAAGAGCGCCCTGAGGATGGTGTCGGCCATGCAGTAAAGACAACACTAATTGGCGAACTAGTTGGACCTCCCAAGGGAGTAAACGATAGACTTATGACCATGAATTTGCCCCTCTTGTCTGGAAGAAAACACATTATCATCATCAGTTGCTACGCGCCAACCATGACCAACCCAGATGAAGTGAAGGGCATGTTCTTTCAGAATCTTCACTCCGTTATTTCTGATGTTCCGTTGGCAGATCAGCTCGTCATTCTTGGCGACTTAAATGCAAGAGTTGGATGTGATCACTTGTACTGGAATGGGGTGCTAGGAAAACACGGAGTTGGTCACTGTAACAGCAATGGCCTCCTCCTGCTCCAGAATGTGCCGAGCAGGAACTGTTGATTACCAACACAGTCTTTCCCCTCTCTACCCATAAACGAACGTCATGGATGCACCCTCGTTCTAAGCACTGGCATTTCATCGACTATGTCATTGTCAGGAAGAGGTACAGGCAGGATGTGCGTGTGACGAAGTCCTTGTGTTGCGCTGACTGCTGGCCAGACCACCGCCTTGTCATCACCAAGCTCAACATCCGCATTCAGCCTAAAAGACTTCAACAGGGAAAGAATGCTCATAAAAAACTGAACATCGCCAAGCTGAAACACTCTAGTACCAAACAGTGGTTCGTAGATGCCCTGGAAGAACGTCTGAAATCCACCCCTCAGGCAAATCAGAATGTTGAGACCGAATGGGCAGCATTAAGAGAGTTGGTTTACACCACAGCTTCGGAAATCTTAGGACCCTCAAATAGAAAGCGCCAAGACTAGTTTGATGAAACCTGCGCTGAGATCAAGCAGTTGCTGGATGAAAAACACCGCCTGCACCAAACCTATCTAAATAACACCTATTCCACCTCCAGTAAACATGCATTCATCAACATACGTAGAACGGTTCAGCAAAAACTCTGTAAGATGCGAGATACTTGGCTTAGCAACAAAGCTGATGAAATACAGTGCATGACATGATAAACTTCTACAATGTCCCAAAAGACGTGTATGGACCTACATCATCTGGATCATCACTCCTTCTCAGCGCAGATGGTAACACTCTAATTACTGACAAAGAGAAGATTTTTGAACGATGTCAGAACATTTTGATAGTGTCTTGAATCGCCCTTCATCCATCAACGAAGAAACCAACTATCTCCCTCAATTACCCATTAACGAATCACTGGATGACCCTCCAACATTGCTTGAGACCCAGAAAGCTATTCATCTGCTCTTCAGTGGCAAAGCTCCTGGCTCAGATGCCATCTCAGCAGAACTCTACAAGGAAGGGGTTATATCCCTGATTGAAAGGCTCCACGAACTTTTCTTGCTGATATAGCAGCAAGAGACAATCCCGCATAAATTTAAAGCTGCTTCCATAATCCACATATACAAACGCAAAGGAAACGGAGAGGCCTGCGACAACCATCGAGGTATATCCTTGCGCTCAATTGCAGGAAAGATACTCGCCAGAATCCTACTGAATCCCTCACTATGAACCTTGATCAGGGACTTCTGCCAGAAAGCCACTGTAGATTCCGGAAAAAGCGTGGGACTATTGACATGGTGTTTGCTGCAAGGCAGCTGAAAGAGAAATGTCAAGAGCAAAACGTTGACTTTTTCTCCATCTACATAGACTTGACAAAGGCTTTTGATACTATCAGCAGAGAAGGATTATGAAAGTTAATGGCCAAGTATGGATGTCCAAAACAATTTATATCCATGGTTCGGCAATTCCATGACGGCATGCAGGCGCGAGTCCAGGAAAATGGAGTCATCTGAACCATTCCCAGTAACCAATGGCGTCAAACAGGGTGGTGTTCTGGCACCGACATTGTTCAGTATTTCTTTCTACGCCATGCTGACTATTGCATTCAGAGAATGAGTTGTTGGAGTCGGCATCAGGTACCGTACAAATGGAAAACTGTTCAATCTCAGGAGGCTACAAGCAAAATCCAAGGTTATGACAGACAACATCAGGGAGTTCTTATTTTCTGATGATTGCGAACTCAATGCTGGCTCAGAAGCAGACTTACAATGCAGCATTGATAAGTTCTCCAGTTCTTGCACAAGCTTTGATCTCACCATCAATGCTAATAAGACTGAAGTACTACATCAGCCAGCCCCAGGAAAGCCCTATACTGAGCCAAATATCACCGTCAATAGCCAAAAACTATACGTAGTGAACCACTTCACCTACCTTGGCAGCACAGTTTCACAGAGTGTCACTATTGACGACGAGGTGAAACTCCGCATTGCCAAATCCAGCGCAACGTTTGGCAGATTGTATGAGAATGTATGGAATAGAAGAGGCATCAGCATCTTGACCAAACTAAAGGTCTACAGGGCAGTTGTACTCCCCACATTACTCTACGCATGCGAAACGTGGACGGTGTATCAACGCCATGCTAGGATGCTGAACCACTTTCACACCACAAACCTCAGAAAAATAATCAATATCAAATGTCAGCACAAAGTCCCAGACACCGAGGTACTAGCCAAAACAGGCCTCTCCAGCATTCATACCATCCTGACTCAGTCCCAGCTACGCTAAGCGGGACATGTTGTACGCATGCCAGACCACCGGCTACCCAAGAGACTCCTCTATGGCGAGCTACAGCAAGGACAGAGATCCCACAGAGGTCAAAAGAAACGCTTCAAGGACAATTTGAAAGCTGCATTGAAAGCGATTAGCATAGACTCTGACTCATGGGAGTAAACAGCTAGAGATCGAGTCATTTGGCGTTCCTATCTTCACAAAGGCCCCAAGCTGTGTGAATCGAGCAGGATAGCAGCTGCAGGGATAAAGAGGCAAGTCAGAAAAGCACGTGCCAGCGACCCTCCTAGAGATGTACCACTTATCCAGTGTCCATTCTGCAACCGAACCTTCCGTGCAAGGATTGGCCTTATCTGCCACCTGCGTACACACAGAACGGAACCAACTTCTCCAGCTCACGGATGATTAGAATAATCTTCGTCGACTCGACGGACGAACAACAACAACATGTATGTATGTATGTATGTATGTATGTATGTATGTATGTATGTATGTATGTATGTATGTATGTATGTATGTATGTATGTATGTATGTATGTATGTATGTATGTATGTATGTATGTATGTATGTATGTATGTATGTATGTATGTATGTATGTATATGTGTGTGTGTGTGCATGATTGTGTACAAAGCTATTCAGTTCTGTTATTAATACTATTGAAGTCATTTATTTCCAGTTGCTGGCCAGTGTGGACAAGGTTGGTTGCATCATGATGCCTCCTGCTACTTCATTAGTCGTGACACATTAACATGGGTGGAGGCAATGGTCTGTATATTTCCTTGTCCATCTCCCAACTAGTGCACCCCCATACCCCACTCAGCACTGCTTTTAATTGGTGATATATGCACACACCCACACTTAGAGATTAATAATAGAGGCATGACGGGTATAAGATTGTGCGCGTGCAGAACAGCCATGTAAGACGACGGATTATGAGACAGAGGAGGCAGTACTCAATCTGATTCAAATAAGATCTCAATGTCCTATGTGATGTTGCACAGGCTAGATAATATTTTAATCAGACTGAGGCAGTACTGGTCATTGGAAATTGTGAGGTCTTGAGTTTTAGGTACTTACGGAGAGAATTATGTTACTAATCTCTTGTTAGAACACTTTGACAATCATTTGAGTG
The DNA here is from genome assembly GCA_016746295.1 of Potamilus streckersoni. Classification (NCBI taxonomy): domain Eukaryota; kingdom Metazoa; phylum Mollusca; class Bivalvia; order Unionida; family Unionidae; genus Potamilus; species Potamilus streckersoni. The sequence continues at coordinate 3,144,213 of JAEAOA010002205.1, forward strand.
AGAAATATTAAATCACATAAATTAACCTAAAATAACGTTCGTTGCATATTGCCAGCGAATAATAATAAAAAAAAACCAAGAAAGGAAAATCACAAAAACTTCATTCAGAGGTGATATCGACAGTGAAACGATTTCCAAAGTTGATGCACATAGAATACGAAAATATTAAACAAAAGCCAAATAATGTTCTCAACATAATTACTCTGACCTGTACGAATCGTAACAAGGTGGGGAAAACCAGATTCATAAAGTTAGTTGTTGGTATCACGTGACTATCGCATTGACATATGCTTCTTATTGAATCTGGTTTTCTTCAAGGAGCTGCAACATTTACAGATTTCTGGTGTTTATTTTCAGAAAAGAAATATTTTGAGAAGTTTCTTTTCTTTCAGTTTTCAATAGAGATTAAATGACTGTCATTTATATCCTCGACCTGTTTTCCTACAGCAACATTAGAAATGGTTTATTGCTGATATCACGCGATTGTTGTCCCTCTGATGTAATTGATATGCAGATTAAGAAATTTGTGTAGTTATGTGACTCGAATGCAAATGAAGGTATCCAGATCAAATTTCATCAACGCTGTAGCTTCGTCTCATCTGTCAGCGTATTAAAGATATAACTTATAACGAATGCAAAGCTCGAAATATTTGGGATTTGCAAAGTCGTTAACGACAGAGTGAAGTCTAGTATTTTCAGTCAGACAAAATGGTCAGGACAAAGCAGACAGCCAGCAAGAACACGAACTATGTCATGAAACTTTCAGATCACGAACTATAAACAAGACTTAAATGAGATAACATATAAATTGTGAAAAACAAAGAACCAAACAACAAGCGAAAACAGAATGAACCTTACTCAAAGGAGTGCACGAGAAAAGATGGAAGTCAGAAACATTCTAAAGAAATTTGAAATAGACAAGTATTTTAATGTGAAAAGGATAGACAGAAGAGGGATCCTTCCTGGAATGCTATTATCCAGAAGGGACTCAATTTCTAGATATGACGAACATTCCAAAAGAAAACTTTCCAATGTTAACGGAAGTAATGGTGGCAATGAAAGTCCAGTATCCCAACTCCATGGAGAAGACTTACTCAATAAACAAAGATGGACTAAAAGGATATATCATAAGACCCAAAGGAAATACATCAATACTACCCGATGGAGAAATGAGAATTAAGAACTTTCCGATTACAGTAAAGAAACCCAACCCAATCCTAAGGAGAATTAAAAAGCAAACAGAAAATATGTATCTCAACGATACTCCTCTTGAAATACCAATAGATGTCGTTAAAGAAAGATTTGAGGAAAAAATCAAAATACCAGTATTGAAGGCAACTTTAGACAAAATCCCATGTACATCAATATATAATGTGAACATAATTTTTGAAATTGAAAAAATTAAACTGAAAAAAGTAAAGAAAGCCTTTTATCTACTTGAGTTTCTAGTCAGAACCTGGTACAAAGGTTGCATTTTTCATCGAAAGTACAGCAAATGTGGGAAAACCGGGCAAACCTTGATAAAAATATCAAGAAAATGAAAAAGAAAAACAAAACTTGTTGAAGCACCAGCTACAAGAACAAGAACATAATCAAATCGAACCAATTCAAACAAAAAGCGCCAAAGAACCACAGCAACAACAACCAGTAAAGCCAAAACAACATAATCAGCCATCTAAACTAAAAGAAAAACAAATGAAAAAGCGAAACAAACAACAGCCACCAAAACAACAACATATTCCAATTAACCAGCTAAAAGCGAGTCCAAAGAAAATAGAATTACCACCGCAGGAGTAGAGGAAAGAGAAAATGAGAGAAAAAAGGAAAGCAAAAAGGATCAAACAAGAGAAACCAGAAGAACAACTTAGAGATCTACTAAAATATGACGAAACAATTGAACCGTGGGATCCAAGCGAAAATGAACAACTAGACCTACTGCACAATGAAGATAATGATGAATACTTCTTCTAAAAAAAAATTGCCTAAATAAGATATATGAAAATAGCACAAAAACTACATAATGCAAGAAGGCCTCCCTAAATGGTCTGAAAAGATCAACCAGGGAGAGCACTCTCAATAAAAAAGAAAAGAAATTTGTGAGAAAATAAATCATATTTCTATCGATTTCATGCAGGTATCTCTTGAAGAAAGGTCGTTCAAGTTTTCTAGGAAGGCTAAAAAGCGGTTACCCTATGCCGGTACCAAATAGTATGGGAGAATTCCAATTTTTTGATAGGCCATGGACTCTGACCCTAAATCCCGACATAAATGGCCAAATATCAAAATCGGTGTTAAGGGTCAGAGGAAACTCGGACCAGCAAAACGGAGAATATGAAATCTATCTCATCCTGTTTACTATTAGTGGCTATCAGTATTTTTGAGAAACAAAAACTACACAAGGGGTGGTCCATTAATTATGTCAACAAAATGGTGGAGGGAAGGGGTTGAAGAAGTTTGACAATTGTTGACATGGGTAAGGGGGAGTTCAAGATAAATTGATGTCAACAATGTTTTTCTTTTTTTACAACAAATTTAATAAATAAAAAATTAGGAAATTAGTCAGTAAGTTGGTAATAGCACACAATCGCCGCTCAGCAGCCTACCAGTTTGATCCCAAACCAGTTGAGCTCTTGCCAAGGAAGTCAATGTCTTGCTTTCTTCATATTTTGTTTTTATTCAATGCAGATATAGACTGTAGACATTAATATATATATATATATATACATAATTAATGGACCACCCCTTGTGTAGTTTTTGTTTCTCAAAAATACTGATAGCCACTAATAGTAAACAGGATGAGATAGATTTATATATATATATATATATATACATATATATATATATATATATATATATATATAGATATATATATATATATATATATATATATATATATATATATATATATGTATAGATATATATATATATATATATATATATATATATATATATATGTATGTATATATATATATATATATATATATATATATATATATATATATATATATATATATATATATATATATATTTGTAGACCTTTTAATTTCCATAATTCTACCTTTAGCATAAAAGCTCTCCGTATAAAATATTGTTAGTTTAGGGGTGTGTAAAAAAAATTGACAATTGTATTAGGGGGTCACGGAAAGTTTGACAGTTGTTGATTAAGAGGGGGGTAAAATTGCCTAAAATGTATTAACATAATTAAATCCCCAAAATGGATCAATCTTCACATATTTTATTGGATGGCACATAAGTTAGACAGATGTCCGGTAGCAGGACGCTTGTCACACTTTCACTCACATGATACTAAATGCATTTGCCCACAGCTGAAACTGGAGTTTCAAAACTAGGGGGGGGATCTTGTTGGATGAGCCGCCAAAGAACATGGAAACCATTCATCTTTAACCAAGAGGATTCATAACGGGCACCTACACGCAAATACAATACAATCATTACCTCTTTAAAGCCCATAGCTTTCAATAATTTATTTAGTTAATTATTCACTTACTTATATTATCACTTTTGTAGTGATTGATGGATCGGAGTTCAAGCCAATATAGCGTGACTTTGAAATAATACTTCTATTAGATCCACAATCATGGTGAAGTATTTATTGTTTGTATCTCTATGTAATTTTGCTCTGTAACAAATACTTAAAATTAACTGGAAACGCTTAGGCTATTTCCCTCACCTAAAACAACTGGTGTTGCACTATTCATTATCATTATTTTCCAACAACTTGTGTGTGCGTGTGTGTGTGTGTTCTTTCATTATGATCAAATATATGGATTCTTTAGTCGAGATGATGAAATTATTTATGTTGTAAATCTGTAAAGTTTTCATCAGTGTACCTATATAATAGTGCTTATGTTATTACTCTTTTATTTTATTAACACTTAGTAGAGTATTATCATTCTGAGAAAATTAATATGTATTTACCATATTCTCTCTGATTTTTCAAAGACTATGTGCAAACTGCATAGTGGATATCTTGCGGAAGCAACAAGCGACAGAGAGGGGCATTTCCTTGAAAACCAAGTAAAGGTTTTCGCTCGTAAGCAGTTTGTGTTATACTTGTATCTCGAATCACAAGAAGTCCACATATAAAGTATTTGACCATATTCGATGTATGGTATCCTTTTAATAGGAATAGACAATGTCTTATTTTTATAAAAAAATATTTAAAGTAATGCATATATTTTGTAGGATGCACAAGTCTTGCCAAGAACAGCATCTATCAGTATCCTCAATATGTGTCAATTCACTGTTGCATGATGGGATTATGAAAACTACATTTCTATTCAATATACTATTGCATGATGGGATTGTCATAGCTACACTTTAATACTATGCATCAATTAACTGAGAGCTAGCAATTAAGGATCAGGGAGACAAATGCAAACCGAACGTATGACAGACTAAAAATGGAGTAACAACCATCATATATCTGAAGACTGTCTTGCCTCCACTAACAGAAAGTATAACTTGTTTTGAATCCCATGTTGCAGGAGAATTTTGGATTGGCGGATCAGATACCATAGTAGAAGGAGAGTGGGTATGGCAAAATTCAAAGACTGAGCTCAGACCATCATCCTATTCAAACTGGTATCCCGGACACCCGAACGGAGGGGGAGCTGAAAATTGTATGGCGATTGCCGCAGATGGAACTTGGCGCGATGAATCATGCCATGGGGTATCACTCAACTACATTTGCGAGATGGACCCAGGCAAGAAGTGAAACTTCTACAATCACATTCATTCAAACTTTGAGACATTCGTCTACACTTTGTAATTATTATGTGAGAGAATAAAGAGCATGAAAATATATTGTATGGCTTTTCGCTCAGTAACGCAAGGTTGAGTCAAATAACTATGAGAAGAACGGTAATTTATTTCTCTTCTTTTCCGTACTAATTGATCGTGGCAAGAATTAAGCTATCATTTAGAAGGACGAAACTAAGAAGTATATGAACATTAAATTGCAAAATTATAAAAGTTTACCAACCGTGTTGCAAAAAGTGTTTGAAACAAACAAACAATTTTCAAATGGTCTCATCAAAAGTCGTTCTGTAATCTATAGGTAAAGTGATCGAATCCCAAAATATGCAGATAATGGAAAAAGGATAGAGTTAAATATAATAAAATAAAATCAAATTCCGGTCCTTATGTTATGAGATATATAGTAAAATGACGCCCAAATTCCTTTTTTTTTCTTAACAAAACGCGACAACATTCCTAACCCCGCCATATACCTGGGTTAGTGGTCGATTATTTTCGTTCAATATTCAGGTTTCTCTCTTATCAAGACACAAAAAGTAAACGAGTTTCTACAATTTGTTTGCGCAACGGAAGAAATGTAAGTATTATTGTAAATAAAAATAGTATTTCGCGAATAACATTCAACATCATCAACATAATCATCATAATCATCATAATCTTCATCATCATTATCATTATCATCATCATTGTCGTCCCGCTTTGTTTCCCGGAATATATCGCATACACGGTAGCTTTGCATTTATCACAATATTGGGTCATCTGTTTATGTATTTAAATAGCTCAAAAGACCCTTCACTCATGCAGAGTTATAAAATCCCCATACCATTAACGAATAAGTATAAAACCATCAGATTTGTGAGACTAAAGCATAAACCAATATTGTCAAAGAGACAGATTCTTTTCAGCTAATACTCTCTCTCACGCACACACACACACACACACACACACACACACACACACACACACACACACACACACACACAAACACACACACGCACACACAAGCGCGCTTTTTATTTAAATTGATATTTACAATCCATCTATATTTGATATTTGCTAGTAACAAATGTAACATGACCTTCCTGTTCATGAAGAAATACTGATTCTGATTTATCAATCACATTGAATCAGAATAAGTTTGAGTGTAGAAATGGAAATTTTGTTCCAGTTAGAACTGAGACCTGTATGATACCAGTTTGAAGCCTGAGTTGTCCGAGTTTCCTCTGACTCTTGCCACCTCTTTCTGATAATTGGGCATTGATGTTGGGTACACCAATCCCAATATAAACGTCAAAATATAAAAACGGAGTGACAATGGTCAGATGAAACTCGATTTATAGCCTGAGAAATATTAAGGCAACATTTAGTACCTAATTCAATGACATTAGTGTAGAAAATTTAAATTAGGTTTATTGCAATGACATTTTAAGGTAGAGAATTTGAATTAGTTTTGAGTTTGTTATACAGTTAAGTGTCAAAAGATTCATTTCCAAAAATACCCAGTATTTGTACTGCTGATGGCAAACTTTATTTATCTGACAAAATATAGACGTTTATGTATCGGATGCAAACAATTGGAAGAGAACATAATGTATGATTGTGTCTGGATAACGCATTTGAAATAACGTTTAATACCAGCTCACGTAGTGTTAGGTTTCATCGTGTAAAAAAAGGCACTGGATATAAAAAAAAATCATTCTATTTTAATTTCCTGTATTGTATTCACCGTGAGAGCGCTTACTTCCATATTACAGCTCGGTTCTATTCATTCACTTATGTTCTCTGTTTGCAAACGTTTCTTTGAACACAAGGGAATAGTTTTTTTTTTTCACGATCGTTCAACGTCTTTCCTAAATTTGAGTGTATCTTACGTCAAAATTAGGTACGATTCATGTAAAAGAGTGTGTCTACTTGATGAAGTGACATCATGTGAAAATTAAATAGATCAATCAACTTTATTGGCAAAGGCCATCAACAAAATGTGATGGTTGCTTAGTAACACACTTAATTTATTAACCAAAAATATGCCCAAAGTGTGGATGATTCGATCCCAGTGTAGCAAAAACATACATTTTGTTTTTATATAATCACTGGTTACAACACGGTCTCACTACTTTAAGTTTTCCCATCCAGATCATCAAGTGATCAATTTATAACTTCAACGTGGCACTAGAATTCGACCAGAGATTGATAAAGGGACACAACTCCAAATGATGCATCATATCCCTGTGCTAGACATCACTATGCAGACAGTAATATGACTCTCTCTCTCTCTCTCTCTCTCTCTCTCTCTCTCTCTCTCTCTCTCTCTCTCTCTCTCTCTCTCTCTCTCTCTCTCTCACACACACACACACACACACACACACATGAGGTTTACTGATTAATATTCATTATATTAAACTCAACAAAGATCTATGATTGTGTTCAGATAAACCATATCTCGGATGTTCGTGTCATGCCATCTTGGTTTTTATCTCATTATGGCTCTTTAAGTTATAGGATGGTTGGTTCTTATCTCTGTTCTCTTACTATCAAGTAAAACTTCCATCTTTACAATTGTCAGTTACCTATAAACCTAAGAAATTACAATGAGTTTATGCACTTTCCTTTTTGGTTTTTTGTCTACTTATGTTTTAGGTAAGTATTCACAATTTTCTTTAAGGTTGTTTAGAAAATACTATGATGCCTTTGTGATATAAGCGTCTGCATACTACTACTACTACTACTACTACTACTACTACTACTACTACTACTACTACTACTACTACTACTACTAAAATCTTTGAAAAACCAGTTGTAATATTTTACTTCACTCTCTTCACTCTCGTTTAATTCCCTTTCAATGAAATTATGTTTCGTTGAAATTCATAAAAGATTTGATGTGAAATTTCCCAAGAATGGGATAATTAATGAATAACACTGACACTTTTCTTCTCTTCCATGAGTTCTGTTCCTATCATCCTCCTCCAGCTTACCTCATCTCCCCATAATCCATCTTCTATACATGTACATCACTCCCTTGTTATTACTGTGTTATGGAGGGAGTAGTCTGCGACACCTTCCTATAATGGGACCATGTTAGAATGAAGTGCTGTGTGCAATTTAGTTTGTCAACATAATAATAAATGACCATACCCGCCTTACAACATGTTGAATGGTATAATATATGTACGTAAAGCATGGAAGTGCGATGTAACATTTTGCATGGTATAACGTAAGCTCCTATGATGAGGAAAGGCACAATGCTGTCATGTAAGTCTCTATACTATAAAAGTGCGATGTAACATTTTACATGGTATCATGTAAGCCCATATAGTGTCGAAGTTCGATACAACATATTGCATGGTATAATTTACGTGTTTCTATAGTGCGGAAGTGCGACAAACATATTGTACAACATATAACTTATATCAGGAGTAGAAATCATCTTCGTTTTGCTTCACTCGTTTCCATACTATGACTATCCTAAGCAAATCACAACACCAATCAGAAAAAAGAAATTAGGCCGAATAAAAACATATGTTCATTCTCTGCCAATTTTTTTTTCTCCTTTAGTAAGTGGTCAGTGTCAGCAAGGATGGTTAAACCACGATGAAAACTGTTATTTTTTCAGCCGAGACACCCTCTCGTGGCCAGAAGCAATGGTAATATGACGATAAAGTTTCTAAAACATGATGCTAGAATTACTGATGTAGGGTGTTCCTTCTTGCATCTCATATAGATATTATGAGATGCTTTACGTATATTTATTAACAGATACCCTTAGAAATAAATGTCATTTAAACTTTCTAAGAACTGTAACTGTTTGTCTTTATTTAATAATAGTCTGTTAATAACGAGGGCAATATGTTTAAACCCATTGGTAATATAAGAAGATAACTGGTTAATATCTAGAGAGGAATATTTAGGAAACTTAATTTCATCAAAACCAATTGATCGAAAACAGGTAAATAAAACTATGAATCATACGAATTGTTCTTCTTTACTTCCTCAGCTCAAATCATCAGAATAATATCATAATGGCTTATGATACGAGCATAAACATATTGGTTTCAACTTCAATGAGATGCAACCAAGAAGGCATGACCTCAGAATGCCAATTAAGTTGTCATTTACCATCAGTAAGGCGCAACATCAAAATGCCAACTAAGTTGTCATTTACCTTCAGTAAGGCGCGACATCAAATATGTATAGGCAACACTGCTACGAGACATACAATCATGTAAAGTTGAACAAATTCCGCGCTTTCTTTTGTGTTTATTGTCGTACTTATTTCTCTGTTTTGTGTTTATTTTGTAATTGCATTCGACAAGGAGAAAACACTCAGAAAATTAAAAACTAGTTTTATAACGTTCGCTTTTCACACTTATCATGACCTTTCCTTAATTATATGATACAATTCTGCATGCAGCATGTTTGAAAGGATTGTTATTTGTCATATGGTTTGTGCGTGCGAGTGTGTATGTATGTACTGTATTATGTGTACATGTATGTTCTCAGTGCTCAGTGTGCAGCATATCAGAGAGCAATGTAACATTTCTCCATTCTTAAGTTTATTTTTTCATTTACAATTTAATTAGTTTGTTTGCTTATATTACATAAATCGTTTACTTTGTCTTGCAACTTGGATCAGGAAATGTGCATAGTTCAAGGAGGCTACCTGGCAGAAATCGAGAGTGAAAGGGAAGGACATTTTATAGAAACGGAAGTAAAGGTTCTAGGACGTATGTATCATACAGACAGACACAAAAAACGGACGGAACACATAATGCTTCTCTCTCTCTCTCTCTCTCTCTCTCTCTCTCTCTCTCTCTCTCTCTCTCTCTCTCTCAAAACAAAATGTGAAAACTTTGCACTAGGTACTTTAGTTTTAAAAACGGGTATTCTTATATACTACTTCGGATCTTTAGAAGGAGTCAAAGTCCGCTACTAAAATTTCATAAATACTAATAGTATCCAGTAGCTTTTATAAAACGTTATAAGTGCAATTACAACAGAGAGATACTATGTAAGTGAATACAGATAAAACGGTCCACGATGAGTGGCGGGTGGGGAGCGTGGATCGAAGGTAATCAATATGTCATAAATTGTGGGGGTAACGTTGCTATATTTTTCAAGCTGAACATGAGATAATTTATCATAAGCTTGAGGATTCGGCTTTAGAATAATTATTACAGTTAATTAAAAATAAACTAGTGACAGTATATAATGTTTTGTGTATACCTTCTTTGTCTAATTTTTTGAGTCTATTAGTAAAGTGGCGAGGATTCACACTATGAAACTAGACTGCCATAATATACATGCATTTTATTAAAAAAGTAAAAAGATAAAACTACGTTAGCACTTAAATGATTGGATCTGCGATCAGGTGGGAATTATACATTATGCCTAAGGTTACCATCATTTTGACAGTTTGATCTATTGGAAATCCTATGTTAAAATGTTTAAAATTGTTTATTTGGTCAAACAGAAATGGTAATGTTACAATTTGTATCTACAATCCAACACTAACATATATTATTCAACACGCCTTGTGTAGTGGCCAATGCTCCGTCATCTACTATCTATATACTATAGAAACATGCCGTGTGTAGGGAGTGACTAGTACTCCGTTATCAACTATGAAGCACCCAACACTGTCATCAACACACATATTATAATGACCAATACTACATATAATCTCCAACAGGCCGAGTGTAGTGCCAAGTACTCCGTCATATATTATCCAACATCCGACACTTTATTTATTGGTGTGGTTACTCTCCGATTGACATCATTTGAGTAACCCCTTGTGACAAAGGTTAAATTATTTTACATGTTCATGTTTTTTTCATATGTGTATGCTTCTTGTATTAATTTTATTAAATTTCGTTTTTATTAAATTTTAAGTAAAGGTTTGTACACAATTCAAATCTTTTATTTCTCCTAATATATAAAATTTCTGGAGTTGTTATTTAATTCATAATCATATTTTCCTATAAGTCAAAAGTTTAATAAATAAATCTTTTTTTTCTCCCTGCTCGACAAGAAGGAGTCTCAGCATCGCATATTTTATTTATTTTGTATTTTATTAATTTCTTTAAATATTTTGCTCCATGGCTTTAACAAAAAGTCCGTTTAATTTCCGTTCGTCTGATTCTGTAATTCTTCCTCTGTTTATTTGACATTTTGGAAATAGGGGTCTCTTGTACTAAAAAGGCTGCTTGCTGACAGGACTTTCCGTATTATCATCAGCATGAAGTGTATCGTGACCTGCTGCCTAGTGGTTATATGTATATATCCGAGAGATAAATACAGTACAGAGCAATAACCTATACCTTAGATCATACTGGTGGTGATAGTAAATTTGCATATATTGTACTAGTGTACAATAATCTTGGGAACCAACTCATAAAGACACTAAAATGGGCTGACTAAAGGTAGTACTAAATTTCGGAAACTGCAAAATGTTGGCCAAGACTAAAAATTGAATGTTGAATAGTATGTGACAAGGTATTGGTCAGTATAAACGACGATTTGGATGGCATATGACAGGGTATCAGTCATTATACACAGCGATTTGGATAAAAATATGACAGGGTATCAGTCATTATACACGGCGATTTGGATGGCATATGACAGGGTATCGGTTATTATACACGGCGATTTGGATGGCATATGACATGGTATCAGTCATTATACACGGCGATTTGGATGGCATATGACAGGGTATCAGTCATTATACACGGCGATTTGGATGGCATATGACAGGGTATCGGTCATTATATACGGCGATTCGGATGGCATATGACATAGTATTAGTCACTACACATGGTGTGATGCATATTATATGTAGTGTTTTGGCTTGTGGAAATTTTTTTTAACTTTACCATTCCCGTTAAACCCCTTAAACTCTTGCGACTCTATGTATAGCATATTCATGTTAAATCTATTGACCATTTTACCATGGGATTTCCCATACGAATCCATATTGTCTGCCGCATGTTATCCTATGGCGTAGTGTTAATTTTCGTGTGACCACCTCCACCCCAATCCACTCATATAACTACGGATCTTCCGTTCTCACTATAATCCTAACAAGCAAAAGCGATTCTGAAAAAAATCAGTGGGACTTTGTCAGAAGTGTGGGGCTGCAATCAAAATGTCCTTTATTCACAATCTGCACCCTACCTCCGCAATATGGTCAGAAAATGGGGCAGTTATGTCTTACTTAGATGTGACGGTACAGGAGACGAAATAATTTTTAAAAATATATCCAGAGCTGTTCGTCTTTCGTCATTTGGTCTGTATATTTGAAATATATGTATTTTTCTTCTGCATTGAGAACATGCTTGATCCCCAGAATTATGCTTTATGTGGTTTTGCAAATTACATGAGTTTGTTAATAATAATAATAATAATAATAATAATAATAATAATAATAATAATAATAATAATAATAATCACCATCATCATACACTAAATTGTAACACCAATTTTTGATTTCATTTCGATGCAGACAACTTCTGGCTGGGGGCATCTGACACCATCGTGGAGGGGGAATGGGTCTGGGAAACTAGCAAAATAGAGGTGTCTCTTACTCCTTACAATAAATGGTTTGCTGGTCAGCCGGACAACTACGGTTCTGCAAATTGTTTAGCCATCCACCTGGGATATAATTGGGTAGATGAGCCATGCAATTTACCGAAAAACTTCATCTGCAAGTTAGGTTATAACCACACTGCAATCGGGTAAGAATTTTGATATTGATAATAGAGTAAACGAAAAAAATCTGTCATTGTTCATTTCCAAATTTATATAGGTCAATATTTCAACGTTTTACAATAATATTTGAAAATGCACACTGAATCATATTTGCTAAAGTTAATGTTCAGGTTGAAGGGATCATTCTGTTTTGCCTAAGCTTGTGCCACTGGTAAGTATTGTTTTAAACAACTCAAATATATTTTTGACAAATTATTCAATTAACTGTTTTGTGGAGGCGTAAACAATGGTATGTAGATGAACTTACTCGGTTACTTTATGTGGTATCAACATCACGGGTCATACACCGCCTATCAGACGTCAGCTGAAAATACAGTGGCCTAAGCTAAAGGAGGTATTGGATGAAAAACTTAGATTGTAGTCCAGTTGTTGTGTCAGACAGAGTATTCGATCCGATAAAATTTTCATTTCTGGGAATAAAGTTGTACGTAGTCGATACCACCCACCTTATTTTGTAAGATTATTCACATTGTATGTATATTGCTTATGTGAGTAGAAATAAAGAGTAAAGTTTCTGCGACTGCAAATTATCTTTGTACCAGTCAAACCTCTACCCTCAATCTCGAACAATGATCAAGCACACAATAAAACATTAAGTATATATAATTTCATTTATGTTGTTATTTATTTTCTAGAAGTAGCAGTTGTAGTAGGTGTATACGTCCTAACGTTATAACCACCATTACCGTCAATTGCGAGTTTCAAACTAAAAATATAAGATGGTATATGAGATAATGAGATTAGGAGCGAGATTGCTATAAATCTGAATATGTTATAATAGACTAAGATAATTTATGAAAGTATTTCTTTTTATAATGAAAAATCATATTATGGATTCTTTGGCATACGTTTATATTTACAATTTATTGCACATTAAATATCAGATATTTTTCCAACTTACAAAAATTGATCTAATTTGATGATACAGATGAATAATTAGTATAATATAAATTAAATCTAGCCTTCATGCCGCAGGTGCGCCAAAAAAACAACAACCCTAAATTTAACTAAATACACCTTACTAACAGTGAACCAGACCCTAGGGTGTTACATATGACCACACGTAAATGTGACAACGAATTTCAACATTTTGTTCCTCCTGACTATCATCATCAATCACATAATCATTACTTACATTTAAATTTAGTCCTTTAAATAGATAGGTCGAATGTAATTCGAACAGTATCACGTAGTAACAATTTCAAGTAACTGCATATACACATTTCGTGTTACTTACTGAAAGAAATTTGTCTACGATTGCATAATCAGAAATGAAACGCAACATTAGTAATAACTATCAAAAAACATGAGTGCCTTACAAGTCAAGATGAAATCATCTGTCTTGAACGATTGTACTTTACAAATGCTTGATAAGTGTCCTGATATTGAACCTTTTGTTTGGAACACAGAGCCTTCAGGTACTTATTGATACTATTGATGCTCTCAGCAGTTGTTTCTAAATCTAGTGTTCTTGTAGGTATATCCAACTGATTATTTTAGTAGATAAATGAGACCCAACGAGCGTATAGGGATTGTTGAGGGAACTGAAAAGCTCGGAAACTGAAATATTATTTACATGATTTGTGCCAACACGAGTAATAGTATATATGGAACTGATACAGATCTGTTTCATTGGAATATTATTATGTAATTTTGAATAGGTGAATCTTGGAAACGCTTGAACCCTAGTGTACTAAACTCTTGTCACATAGTTGGCGATGGAATCACTCAAAATATTAACGTAAATGTCGTTACTATTGGAAGGAAAAGCAAAGTTTAATTCAAATTAAAAGAGCTCATTTTTTGAGAAAATAATATTTTCTCGTCTAAGTCCAACAAAAGTATTCCGAATGAGCGTCACGTATCCGATCCCCGTGTAGATGAATCATTTCTGAAGGAACATGAGTCTTAAAAGCTTAAGGAGCGTCACCTCTTATACACTTGTGACAAAAATATAGACCAGATTTTTCGAATATGTCAGCGCAAACATCCTCGTCATTTTAGTTTATAACATATTCATTAGACCCACTTGTTAGAGCACAAACAAAATGCCAGATAAAATGGAAGGGAGATTGATTGTCAGGATTGTTTATTTATACACGCCAAGTAAACACAGGAAAAATAGAGACTTATTACGATCGGTATCCGTAATACACTACTTCTGATTTGTTTTCGACAATTTCATCTGAACAGCCAGTGAAAGGATATTCTGCCTGGAGAGTTGCTTGTTTCTATCAAGATCCCTGACTCAGGCACAACATCAGATTTTCTAGCCATTAAGAAAGCTAAAATAAAAACGCCAGAAGATAAAGTCATTGTTCTCGTCCAATTTAATTTCTTTGGACATCGCCAATATCTCCAATATAATGAGCAGGGCTTTTCTTTGGCAATGAAGGCTTGATGTACCAATGTCTTTTAGTAAACAAAAGCTTCTGCAATTTGGTTTATAACTTACCTACCAAAAAGGAGGAATAGGAAACAAAACTAGCCAGTCTCATTGTGTATTATATAGTAGGTTAAATAACCTTCCTTTATAATCAATTAGCATTTACTTATATAGTAGTCATTCAGAGTGCGATAAAGAGATTTCTCGACGACAGAAGAATTCAGACTGAAGTAAAGTTGGAGTGACTGATTAAGCTTGCATTTGCGTGGCTTTCGACCTTTTGGCCATGTGCGACGAGTTAAATTTTGCACATGGTGCACTATCGAATTCGTAGAAAGGGTTACTCAATATCTAGTCAAGGGTAAGTTTGAGAAAGGCACACGTCCAGTGACAGAAAACTCTAGTGCTGTATTTTATATCAAATTACGCACTGTCGTTATCTGCCAATTATCTTTTAGACTGTCAGACAGCTTTGACAGCAATCTCTGTACATTTGTCTCCGGGGATTGCCGCTCTTGGTCAGTTGTTGCTAGTAGTTTCAAATACATCTTCCAGGTTTCCTCTCCTGGTTTGCTGTACGCCTTCTATCCGCTGCGTGCGGTTATGCTGTGATGTTTTCTGATGGCTATCGTCCCTTAAGTCCACTAATCATTTCTAACCTTGGGCCTTTCCATTTGTAGTCCTGGATTTCGATGGGGAGTAGTTTAACCATTTTCTGCCCTGTATTGACCCTGACTGTTTTAATCTTGGTAGAGTGATCTGGTGCTACACGATCCAGTTGATGGCCTGCAAAAACTAACGTAAAAGGATGGGCGACTGTACAAAATCATTAAGCTATTCTGCATTGATACGAGAGGCACATAACACTGATTCCTCTTCCGACTTTTGTAATTTCAGAGTTCACTCTGACACACTTTTGTAATTTAATAATAATATTCAAACCAAAATGGTTCAAAACAGCATACATAAGCTGAATGGTTTTTAAATTTACCTTCTTCTAATTATCGTGCCGCTCGATATAGGGTCAATATGGAACGTTCTTCAAGGAGGATACGATTTTCAATAAGAGTCCTTTTCATTACATGACCAAATATTTTATCGTCATGGCATAAGTCTGCACTTCGGCTATGACTTTCATCAAAATTATTATCTAATGGGCCATTCTATCATAACTTAACTTCACCATTTGTAAAGGGAATATTTACATATAATTAATGCGTTTGCCCCCTCTTTTTCTTTACAGTGGAGAGGTGGTTGTCGGATAGCTGATTTCTGAACACACGTCGGATGTAAAACATATGTGAGGACAGGACTTGCTGTGTATTGCTTTAATATATTCAATATAATAAACCAAAACAGACAGAACCTTACTGGAGTAGGGTTATATTTTGTTATAGGTAAATTTATTGACAAACCTTTTATTAAAGCAGTGGTCTCCAGTATAAAATTAAACCGATTAAACGAGAATTTTCTTGCGTTGTCGAATGGATTTATCGAATATTTTAGGCAATCTGTCACTTTTTACTGATAAGGATTGATACTAAAAACAACATTACTGTCTGTATGTATGTTTGTGCATTTGTATGTCTTTAATGTGATAAATTCAATAAATAATTAGTGATCTTGAGTGGAGTCTGCTTCGACATTGTTTTGATGGTACTCGCTATTAACATATAACTGCTAAAGAAATAGGCTCAAGTTTCAAATTAAAGCGCATAAAACATTTCATTACCAAATGGGTATTCCGAATATGTAAATAATTTATTTAAGATGGGCTCAGAGCCGTTTTAAGAAGATTGGGGGCCCTAGGCACAAATTCTGACCTTAAAAGTAACCAGAATTGCACCTCAGTCTCTCACTCTCAGATATAGAGTATTGCATTGTATTTTCGTGTGCATGTGTGTAATTTTGTTAAATTTATTAATATAGTACTAAACTGCTGACACAAAGACACCGAAATTTTGTTTTTGGGCCACCGCAGAGACCCTGCTGCGCCGTGCTTATGAATAAGTGTGTATAATGTAGGATATATATATATATATATATATATATATATATATATATATATATATATATATATATATATAAAAGGCTGAAATGGTTGGTATTGGTGGGAAGGTGTGTGGAATTTGCGATAAGGTGAGATAAGCACCAATTAAACACTAATTAGTTATGCACGAAAGAGACTTTGGTTTTTAATTTTGCTTGTAAATGAGTTTGACACTCATTGGATATGTTTTTACTATATTAGTACCCCTACTTTGTGGACAGGGTAATGAAGTATTCACACACACACACACACACATATATATATATATATATATATATATATATATATATATATATACATATATATACATATATATACATATATATATATATATATATATATATATATATATATATATATATAACTGGTTAGAGCTTGATTTTAGTACACAACTGAAAAATCCTCTCAGTTACAAGATTATAAAGTTTTTACTAGACCTCAGGTCACAATTAGCATTTTCCAAAAAGAATTATTATCTAATGGAAAATAATCTTCTAGAATGATCCTGATGTTTACAAAATAAAATTAATTATTATTAGAAACCAGAAATTGAAAATAATCTTCTAGAATGATCCTGATGTTTACAAAATAAAATAAATTATTATTAGAAACCAGAACCTGAACTATGTCAAACACACTAAAGAAATTATAATACCTAGACGTTAGTAAATATATGTGCTTCTATTAATAATAATTCCGATTGTAAACGCATACACAAACAGAATAATTTAACTACGCATTAGTTGTTTACAGAAAAAATCAATTCAGGTCAAGCATAAATTAATTCAGATTTGAACTGGGCCAAGTCCAACATGCAATGATTCAATACAGTAGGATGTACTGAAATAAAAAAAATCCTCCTCCCAACTAACAGGTAAATCAAATAAAATATTTGTAACACAAGGTACCGAAAAATGTTATCACGCATCACCAATATGCCGTCTATTCCCCCAAGTTTCATGATTACCTGGTTGGGAGGACCGGTGCCTTGCAGTACTTGTCAGATTCAATGCTGGTGTATCTACTCTACGCCACAATGCATTGGGCTATGAATAGTTTAGCGTTTTTACTTTGAGATGGGTTGCTTTGATTATTTCATGATTAACCCTTTGAATATAAACTTGCAATATGAAGCTAGACTCAAGTGATCTATCGAGTACACGTGTGGAAGTCGCCATACCCTCCTGAGCAGATCTGGGTCTTAATTGTTTCTGAGATTTGAGCCTTATGAGAAAGGAAGCAGTTTATTTTGAATGTGCGAGTTTGGGGTAAGGTATACTGACATGCTGGACAGAGGTGTAGCTGTATCTGCGCTTATGTCCAAGATATTTGCAGTTCCCTGGGTTATAGGTGTGTGTGTGTGTGTGTGTGTGTGTGTGTGTGTGTGTGTGGGGAGGGACTGCTGGTACGGACTTAGTGGTTTGTCTCCGGCTGACGATGGTCAGAGCTGGGGACTGTTGGATACTTAGCTGACGTTCCCTGTAGACTGAAGAAAGGAAATTCAATATTATTGTTAATTTTTTGGAACTTTATGAGGCGAACATCAGCGACTTCTAATCTTAGCCACTTGGATTGATTAAGACATAACTAATTCTTTGTAGTAGGTGTTTGGGTCATGTTTTGTAATTGTGTTGAATAAAATACCGTTCTGCGGCTTAGAATTGCCTACTGATAATCCACACCTGTCAGGATAAAGGTAAAGCACGACGTTAATCCAAGCTCACGCAGCATACACTATATTGCTATTTTCCAGCTTGATTTTGAGGTGAAATAATATTAGCTGCTTATAGACCACTATGTCCTGGTTAGGATTTTCCCACAAAATGCGGATCTGTTCCACAAATTTACATATTTTCTTCTCCTTAATGAATACATTTCAATTTCTCAAATTTTCTACTTTTTCTGTCAGTTACAGAGAAATTCAATTCCGAAAAAAACTGACACCGATTGATCCAACGTTGAAGATAAAAAACATGTACATAATTTTAAGTAATGTGTGAAGTTATTTTTTTACCTTAAAAAATGATCGCAAACCTTGATGAAAAGAATTGAACTTTGCGTCCAAAGATGCCTAATCATTTTTATTTGCGTATTTTTGTGGATATTTACAATGAACATTAGAGATATTGTATCATGGTGTTGTGTTCATCCTAATTACTCTCTGATTGTAAGTATGGAAGACCTACACAAAAGCGCAGGATACGTTAGATACAATCACATAGTTACTAATTCTAATATTGAAAGAAGTATCATATCCCTTTCAAACTTGCTTAGCCTTTTAAATGATGCAAGATGAGCCCATACTATCAAAATATAGGCAAACAATTAATATTTCGAGTACATTTTTCCAAACATATTTCTTGTGAGTGGTCGTCTTTAAATGCACGTCTACTCCGGTGCTAATCCAGGCCAAATGTCACAAAACGCGTAATCCAAGTATTAGTCTAAAATATTATGACCAATCACAAAGCGGCATTCTTGGTTTTGGGTAAGATTTCCGAGTCTAGAATGACATCTATTACTGGTATATAAAGTAATGCGATGGAGGGGTCTGTATTCTCAAGACACGATTAACTTAAAACTACTATTTATCTCTGATAGTGTCCATCATGGACCTTATCTCTCACACACGTCATCACAGCTTGTTCTTATCTCCTTATGTC
The DNA here is from genome assembly GCA_016746295.1 of Potamilus streckersoni. NCBI lineage: Eukaryota > Metazoa > Mollusca > Bivalvia > Unionida > Unionidae > Potamilus > Potamilus streckersoni. Next base: position 3,163,855 of record JAEAOA010002205.1, read on the forward strand.
ACTGCGGATCATCGTTGTGGTCAAATTTCTTTAGATACACTATTTTGTAACATTACAAAGGACATTTAATCTGATATCGTATCAATAACGATGGGCATCTGTATGTTTGTACTTGGCATTTTGACCTTGAATGCATTGGGTATGTATAAACTTCATTTTAGTCAAATATACATAACGCATAATCTCACTTATACTAGTGTAATCTGCAGTCAGGTGTAAGCAATGAAGTTGGGTCTGTAGTTACAAGAGTTGATAATCATCTATAAATATTTCATCAAGACTACCGTTTCTAGTGATTCATATGTTTCGACTATTAATTAATATACAATTTGGAAAGTACGTAAAAATCTCAAAATAAAATAGTCTGACATATAGAAAGAATATTATAAGATGCAAACATTGCATGCATTTAAAATCCTTGCTTTAATATTTATTTCCTCTTTTTCGTTCTCTTTCTCCTCATCCTCCATATTTTTTCCTCGAACTTATGAGACCAGACAGTTTCAAGGCTGAATATGATTGAGTAACTAACAATTGGCTTTTCACAACATTTTATTGCATGATAAAGAAACGATACCCGTCAAACCAGTCATGTTAAGGCAAAAAGGGGGTCCATTAGCTTACGTTTTGTTCCCAGTCTAACGCTAATCTAGGCCTTTGATATAAAATATTTTGACATCGAATTATAAAATCTTCTTTAACATAAAACTGAAACACAATTTCAGTGTTAAAAAATTAAGTGAGAGGAGGAAAATTAATAAAATCTGAAGAAAACATGATTCAAACTTTGCTCGAAGTAACTCTACATGAATTCATTTTGTTTTAAAACTGGATGTTACGTGCAACTTTAAAGCTCAAATTTGCAAGAATATAATATAATGTAGACTGGTTTTTGTTCAGAAATAAAACTTGCACTATTGTGATTCGTTTGAAAGTCAAAGCAGAAGATCTGAATTGTTAGAATGGTTGTTTAAAAATCACTTTATTGGCACCACTTAGTGTCTTTGCATATATCGAATTAGGTTATGCTTCATCAATTACGTAGTGTGAAGACGCAAGCTATTCCCCGACATATTTCATTCAAGCAGCAAGTACCAAAGCTCGAAACCCTACCTCCGACCTGGTCTCAGTCTTTCAACCCATATTCCATAGGAGTGTAATCTTATATTTTATGAAAATCTCTCTCTCTCTCTCTCTCTCTCTCTCTCTCTCTCTCTCTCTCTCTCTCTCTCTCTCTCTCTCTCTCTCTCTCTCTCTCTCTCTTGATAGACTTGACATCAGTGCACAACTAAAAGGAAAGCTAAAAAATATCAAGGCAGAGTGTAAATCATAATCTTTGTTGTCATTTTTGCATCTAGTGAAAGGTATGAACACTATTTTGAAGCACTATAGTTTCCATTCCAGCTGTACTTTAACACTGTCACCATAAACTCAAGAAATATTTGCTTTCAACTGAAACACAGTCTCTAGATGTGACTAAGAGAGCTCGAGTCAGGATTTAAAGGATAAGTGTAGAATCCTGAAATCTTATCTCGACTCAGTTACGACTTAAATTAAATACGACATGCATATTGTCTAGATTTTACTTTTTTAATAAATATTGGTGGCTTTGGAGGTAGTAGTCACTAGATCAGGAAGATGTTCATTTTTGGAATAATTATATATTGCAATATCAAATCTCCAATGAAAAAAGATTGAAATAAAAACAATTGCTTGAAATGAAGATCTAGGTCCAGCAAAACAATGATACACGAAACATAATGCGTTTTAGTACATGAATAAGAGTCACATTCTCATGATCGCTGGTCATCAGTATATTTCAACCGCAATCTCCACACGCATGACCACGCCAGAGAAATAAAGTAAATTATGAAACCTCGCCTATATCAACACTTTGTCTGTTAATATAAACGTAAATAAAGAAACATGTGATATAATAGGGAGCTCTTCTAAAGCATTATGTAACTACATGTCATACGAAACGAAGCGGCATTTTATAGAACAGATCACATCAGTGAGAGCAACCAATTCTATCTAATACATCAAACTTTTTTAAAGAGCGTCAAAAGATGTTTGACTGATAAACTATTTATGGGCAAACAATGCATTATCAACGTTACACTTTCCACACGAAAAAAGTTTTAATTTCATGACAAAATAAACCTACCATACTTAATTGAGAAATTTTTGTTGTATTTAGATACATGAACACGAATAAATGTGTATTTCTTTTTAATTATAGTCATTGGTCAATGCAAGCACGGTTGGTTGCACCACAATGAAGCCTGCTATTTCTTCAGCCGAGACGCATTATTGTGGACAGGAGCGATGGTAACACTGGGATAAAGTGTCACCCCCCCATCTTCCACCCCCATATATATATCTATATATATATATATATATATATATATATATATATATATATATATATATATATATATATATATATATATATATATATATATATATATTCAAAACTATTGTATCTGTTAATATTTATGATATATACGTTATCAGATTTTTATATACAAAAATGATTCCCCTTTACGAAGCACACAAAATGGCAATTTTGAAGCCGGAAGGGACGTTTTCTTAAGTCATAGCTAATGTCTTCTACAACAGTAAATTAGAAAATTTTGCATAACTCGTATATTTTCGTATTAATTTAATGCTTGTCCTTCGCCTAAAAATGAATAATTTGCAAGTATAACAAAATACAGAAATTTACAGGACATTAACAGGATTTTTAAGAACTTTTAACATAACAATGTACACTGCATAGTATTTGTACGATTCCGATTCAAAGAACACCCCCTCTTCTCCATTGCATCACTAACAACTACGGATACGAAACGTAAGTCGGGTATAAGTGACGTCTTTTGTGTTCGTAGATAGTGTTTAATCTGGCGTAATGGTTTGCTATTCGAGCATGATGTTGTCTATAACATGATGATTATATTACATAAGATGAAAACAAAAACCATGTATGGCAAAAAAAATCCACCCTGTTTAGCAAAATGGCTCCACGTCTTGACACGAGATAAATATTAGTTTATAAAATGAACCTAAGATGATAATTAATGAAATTTTCAACATTAAAGTTGAGTCAGTTTAGATCACCGCTTATGTTTTCTATGCATAATTCTAATAATGGACAAGATATCAAAATCTAGTACGGTTGTATTTCTTTTTAACCAACAAAGGGTATACATTAGCAGTGTTGTACCATTATGCGATATACCTTGATATCAGTATTTTATGGTTATAAAATGTGGATACACATTGGAAATACTGCACATACTATATCTTTTTCAGGATATGTGCCGGATTCACGGCGGGTATCTGGTTGAGGTTGATACCGAGACAGAAGAGAAATTTATCGAAAATGTAGTAAATGTGTTCAGGTGTACGTACTTTAGTTTAACTGTAATCTAATTCTGAGATACTTATCTAATAATATTTTGATTTTCGATAATTGATACTAATCTAAACATCCAAAAGAATCAGTTCTGAAAGAGAGGTCAAAGTTCACAAGATGTAACAATATGTTAATTGTCGAAATTTTTTTTCAGACTGCCATTAGGAATACAATTCGCTGTTCTAAGTCACGATAAACAGTGTACAACTGACTGTTGGCCTTACGTATATCAAAATAAACTTGTAAAATGCAACACCTGCAATTTATCACTGTTATTGATTTTCTATCTGTTGCAATGTATTAACGTAATTGATTTTATCTGTGTTGAATTTGAGGGATGAAAATGCTAATCAAGCAGGAGTGACCACATTAGTGTCAAATTCGGTCAGTCAATTTATTATTTCTAAGAGGAACTGAAGTTTGAAATATTAGTGTAGACGCCAATTTCAAACTTCAGTTGACTCAATGTTTAAAAATAATTTTCTTAAAAAAAATATTTTTTCATTACATGTAGACGATACAAGAACATTAAGTTAGCACAAAATCTAAGCATATAAATGCTGGAGCTGGCAGCTCATAAGTTTATATTGTTATATCTTGAGAAATATGAAGTTCCTATTGGAGATGAGACAAAAAAATCCAAAGTAATAAATTACTAGACCGCTCAAATCAATTGAATATTAACAAATACTACAACTAATTTTTGATGCAAGACAAAAATATCACAAATATACATTACATTGAATGAAACATTTTTGAGAGAAGTGGCAGATATAATTCATGAGTTTAATACGAAAGCAACAATTATTGGTATCTTAAGATATGGAGTATTTGTTTACAAGTTTTGAATTGGTAAAATATGGTTAAAATCAGTTGACGTGACAAACTAACATACAAGAGAATACAAATGTTGATTTGTTCAATTCAACATGAAAAGACACCCTTTAGTGATTTAAAAAAGAGTCTCCTTTACCGATTCATTTTCGTGATCAAATTATTGAAATGGGCAACATCAGTTTTGATGGTGAAAACAATACGGCACAAGGAAAGAAGAGATTATGTACTTGAAGTGAGCAAATACGCAAATTTGGTATGGCTTACATTTGCATTATAATCTAAAGAAGGCCTAACATTACAAGGCGAATTTGCAATGATTAAACTAGAACAGACATATTGAGACAAAAGTTATGTTTAAACGAAATATGTCGAGGTATTTAAGAATCAACCATAGTAATGTCAAAATGTGGTACAAATCTGCAACCATTCAGTGGGTTTACAGGCTGAAACATACTTGCAAATTACTAGAGAAAAAGTTATTATTTTAGAATGGATGTACTGCTGTTCTGTTGATAACTCCCAATGGACTATTTATCAAACATAGCGTTATAAATAAACCTTTTTTTGTACCATTTGTAATTACTAACATAGAATAGGTTTAATGAAATCATTACTACAGGTTGGAAAGTCGAGCAGCTTACATAAATGTCAATTGGTTATGGAAAGAAATTAAACGCAACAAAAAGAACAAAATAAACTACACTGGTTAAATAAACAAACTACTTATATATTACACACACAAGAAAGAAACAAATCCATTCAGAAGAGTTAATGTAAATCACGTAAATGACCAGTGACGAGGAAATATTGTTGACATGGAGGTATATATGAAAAACACATCAATGGAGACAAATACAGAAGAAAATCATCTGTAGTAGAAAGTTCTAAAGAACATTATGATTGAAAAGTAGTAATATTTCATTTAAAATGAACATAGAAAATCGGTTGACATTTTGTTAAAGATAATTGAAGGGATATTAACGTTCATCATATGATAGCAGATTTGAAACAGCAAGAAAGAAACACTATGGATCAACTGATTTCGTTACATGACAAGAGATTCATTTGGAATACACTTGGAATACCTAAATATAAAATTGGTTCGACAGTCAGACTTTAAAATGACAGATAGCTATCTTTATTTCAACAAGAAAACATTTAAAATGAGGCAAATAATGTTAGACTACTCTGTTGTTTACAAGCTGGAAGACAAAGTGCAGATTTAGTGATTATGTTTATCGAGCAGCACTGCTCTCTTTACGAAAAACAAGATGATATATACAAATTTGAGAAGATTTAATAACAAAACGTATCCATGTTCAAATAAGGCATATAATCGTCAAAAAATATGATGAATCGTTAAACGATGCGAGGAAGTAAAAAAGGACATTAGGGCATTACATTAATGATCTCAGATTTATAACAAAAAAGCAATATCAAGGAGAATGAACATTTGGAGATTCTGAAATTTAATGAATTTATGGAATGAGAATTATCAATAGCACAATTTAACATGCAACATTAAGACCTGCTCGTTTACAGTATACAACAACATGGGGTTGTAATATGAGCTTGGTGTTTACAATAGACCCCTTGAAAGAAGTTCTAAAGCTAATTATATCAGTTTATTTTCTTTCAGTTCGCAATTAACAATTTAATTGACAGCAAATACACTATGTTAGTCATTAGCTAGTTCAGCATATCTAATGAAGAATGGGCACTAATAAACTACATAATTACATTTCCACTTCGTGGAGAAAACCAAAGAAAAATGCCATAATTACCAGAGAACTAATGTGCTAGAAACAATGTTCAGCAAAGATACAATCAAAAGCTATGTTGCTACATTGAATGTTCAAGTTGCCTCCTTCGGTGAGAAAATGTTTACCAAAGATAAAACACAACAGTAAAACCTAACATATCAATAAAACTAGTTACAATGTAGAGTCTATATTGTCTGTTTCATTTATGTAAAGAACAGCAAATTCTCCAAATGTTATATATTACGCTGTTGAAATGAATAATAAAAGTGTTAAATTGTAGAGCGGCATATATCAATTGTCTTAATTTGAAGTTTAAGGAATAAACAATTGGTTTGATCTGATAAATTGAACACAATAAAAGAGCTATAAATCAGTTCTAAATTAGATACAAGATAGAACGGCAACAGCTTTGTGTTCTACGGAATTAACACCAGAGAGATTATTAGATCCAATTCGATTGTTTCGTTGACTTTTTTATTTAGTGCAACATCAATAATTACTTAGGATATAAAAACACAAAAATATGAGCTATAACTTTCGAATGTTTTTACCATAAAATATTATTTATTTTTCACGTACCCTGTACGCGAGATTTAAAACACAAAATATTAATAAAATAAAAATATTGCAGATTTGCAAGGAACAGCTTGTGTACACTGATCACAATATTATACTTCTGAAATACCAAGAATTAATTTGTCGAAATCAGGAATTGTATCCTAGAAAGTCTGTATTACTGGTAACATAGCTAGAAAAGGGCAACAAACTACACATGAACACAGTGATTTTTCTGTTTTATTTTCTATGCGGTAAAGAATTTTTCTATTAGCATTATTTCGATTTTAGAACAGGATTCCAATCATTTGTTGAATATATTATGGAACAAACGATCTGGTTTGTCAGTATTAAAGCATCATAAAATGCATAAGCAATCATTTACAGTCACATAACAATGTTGAAAGTGATACATCATCATATGATAATTTTGCATATCTTGTGTAAATATAATGTAGACGACTTCTGGTTGGGCGCCTCGGACACTATTGTGGAGGGTGAATGGATATGGGAAACGAGTGGAATAGTGATGTCGCCAACTTCCTACAAGAAATGGGGGCATAACCAACCAGATAATCATGGTTCAGAGAATTGTCTTGCACTCCACCATGGAGGAACCTGGTCTGATGATCTGTGTAGTCTATTGAAACATTATATTTGCGAAACGAGGGCCAGATACAACGAAACAGAAGGGTGAGTAGTAATATTTGTTCTTTTATGATTAGATATGTTTGTACCTCGATTGGCCAATAACTAATGCTGACACCACTTCAAATATGTTAAAAGAAAAGATCTCTCTTGGGGTAACTAATACGCTACTTTATGTTTAGACAGGATTCATAATATAGTGCGTCCATATTGCGTATTTCTTACGAATTTGCTTTAGATTTAACCCTACTAAAACACGCAATACAAAACTAAAAGTCTCCCCATATTTTTGTCCTATCGTCTTGTCCTTGGAGGGAGCAATGACAAGCTAGTTAAAATATTTCGACCTAATTTATAGTGTCTTCAAAAATAATACATATTCTGCTGTTAGGAATCCCTAAGGATTCCGAGTCACTCTTTAGTGGCAACAAATGAAAAGGTTGACGGTGAACGCGCAATGATTATGGCTGGTGGCTAGAGATTTGTAACCAATTTTTATTATCTGAAAGGCTACATTATGCATTTACTTGCTTCCTTGAGCAAGACGTTTTTTTTTAATTTTCTTCAGCATAATTCATCTGTGATATGTTTTATCCTAAGACTAGATCAAGCTTGTTGAACTATTTGTTTGGTAAGCAAATGTTGTCTTTGGAAATACAGTATGAGAGCGATATATAGAGCTTAAACAGATTTATATATTTTTGACAATCGTTAGAAATGTCCTATTGAATTATTTGTATGCTGTACCATTCAAATCCATTCTTATTCTACAAGGTCGAAGTATGTGATTTTATATTCTTGTTCAATGTAAATCTTAAATAACAAATTTGAATTTGAAATGAATTAGTCTGTTGCTATATTTGTCTCTGATAATATTTGCGAACCTCACCTGTATTATATGAATGTAACACAAAATATAAATTCCATGAGCAATAAAATTCATCGTGTTCTGAACACATCTTTCAAATTGAGCATAATTGAATAATATCTAATAAGCCAACAAAACAATTTAAAAGGGAAATAATATAATATAATACTATTTATTGGCTTAACATCTCAAGTCTTTCAATCAAATTATATTATGAGAGACATTCTTATGATCTAATCATACCATTAGCAAAGAATACTACATAAAATCCTTTCCCTCTTTTTCAGACAAGAAGTTGTGGTTGGCTATTAATTATGGGCAGATTCCATTTTCAGCATTTGCTCAGTCATTATTTGATATTTATTCGATTAATATGTCTAAAAATATAAATTATTTCCGCACAGTTGTTTGTTTATAGTTTATTTATATTAGCAATTAATAACCCTCAGCATAAATTCATAAAACTGACTATATCTTCTTGCAAACAATTAACATAGGGGCTTAAAATAGCAATTAACCTTTGAAACACCAGCTCCCATTATAATTGTGATAATAAACTACGAATTTGTTTTGAAAGCATGTTTTCCATATAAAGAACTATTTTCTGCAACATTCTTGCGTATGACCATGTTTTACAGTAAACAATATCCGAATATTTCATCACATTACTGCTCGTTCATCACATAACTGTATATTGTTATCATAGCCTACACAGGCAAACCAGTGTTTGCATCATCGTTTAGTATTATTTTATAATAATCACAACATTAGTACCTCGCAAACAGGACCAGTTTTTATCTGCTTGACGAAGTTGTATGTAGATTTTCTTAAATCTTGTTCTGATTTGACAAAACAGATGCTGCAATCGTTTTCTCTTTTCAATATATCGATTCAATATCATTAACAAAAGGAAAATTGATTCAAAAGCATGGCTGAATAATTTAAATTTAGGGATGAGATTGGACTTATGTTACTGAACTGTTCATAATTTGTGTTATCTCAGGTTTACATTTAGGATGCGATGTATAGTAAATATTTTGACTATCTCGACCACTTACGGTATCTGAATTGTATTTAAATGTCATTTAAGTTATTCATGGTAAGCCATACATGTTATGCTTTGTTGTAAAGGAAATTAAATTTGTAATAGAAGTTTTGCTTTTTTATTCACATCATGCCATTTTGACTTCGGTTCTCATTTTCTTCCATGAATATAAGAAAATTAATACTTTATTATGCACTAGTGTTGGATCGTAAAACGCTAGCCTTAGGATCCAAATTATGTCAGAAATGAGGCTTGCCCCAAAACCCGAATCACACGTACAACACTTGGATGAAAATTATTTGTCAGATACAGATGAATGTAATTTTATATATTAATCAACCAACAATCATATCACAACTTATGCCTGCAACTTTATGCGTTGGACCAAGGTAATGTCAACTGAACGTCATTGGATGGTTTTCTCTTCTTAGTTTAGTTCGTTGATATTAGTTTTGAAACCACCATGTTTGTGGCAAATAACATTTCCGGATGTAAAACAATAACATTCAGGCATCAGATATGGCAAATGTGTTTTGAATAAGATTAGCTGAGAGTATTCTGTCATCATTGTTTTTTTTATAATAAAATAAACATAAATAAATTTACTATGCTTTTTCGCCCTTCCTTTTTAATAGGTAGACTGAACTGCTGAAATCAAATGTAACTTTTCTTTCTAATAAAGTATTGTTTTTTTTTCATTTTTCATATCTTAAATTGAAATTGAGTGCAAGACAATTTCTAAGTAAGTCATTTACCTCGTGTCAGAAAAAAGTAGGTAGTGTTTTGCCTTATTGCATCAATAGTGGACGCGCGCTATGGTCAATATGAAATGATTTTAATTTAAGACATGTTTTCTGGGGTTGTCAGTGTCCTAAAACAACAATCGTGCCATCGACTCTTTTTGATTATTTTTATCTCCGGGCTGATTTTAAGTTTCCTTTTCTTGAAAACTAGATTTGAAAATTTGAAAATAATTTTTGCAAACCATTTGTATCCGAACAATGTACTGCTATTCGGAACAGATTTAATATAAAGTTCAATGTCAGTGATGCAAGGACGTTTCTCAAATATATTATACGTATATAACATTTTAATGCATTTATATGAACACATTATTGATTTAGGCTCAAAGTATCGCATGGCCGCAGACAAAATACATACCAGTAACTAGTATATAATTTCAGACAAAGTGTAAATCAGTACATTGTTAAAGAGTTAGACAAATTACAAATAGTATGCGTTACATGCGCATGTGTTTTGTGTGTAAAACGTTACAAAATGCAAACTGTCTGAATGATATCTCGACCGACGTTCTCAAGTGTCTTAGGATGCAACGAAATATATACTTAGGGTGTAAGGTAGTGTATATAGTTGGTTGCAGAGTTAAGCAATTCAAACAATTACATGACAACGTGAATAAATTTGTATTTATTTAAGTCATCACTACATTCATGTTAATACAAGATACAAAATGGTTTATATAATGCATGTATGTTTCTCTAGATTTTGTACACATAATAATAATTATTAGTAATTATTAAAATGCCCATATTAATTTACCAATTCAGCTTTATAATTTATACGACTAAAGAAACAATCACAGCAAAGCAAGGTCCATTTATGCATAGTGTGTACTTAATTTTCAATCTTTCTTCACATAAATCCTGCAAAATATGAAGTCCAATTCTAATAACTACAAATAATTATATCAATAATAACTAATTTCAAAATACGTAGGTTAACGTTATTTTAATTATTGTCGCAAATATTGTCAAAGATCACAAGAAGGAAACTGAAAGTATGAATAGTTTCTTTCCTATTTTATGACCTAAGACTAAAATGTGTCGAGTACCATGCACCGTATAAGATTAAATCCATCCGTGGCAATACAGAACAATGCAATCGTCATCATGGTAGTGTTTATATTTTATCTCGTAAGGGATGGAGAAACAGTGCAACTAAATTAGATTTGAATGGCAAACATTTCCTCTTGTTAGTTCACCCATTTACATTTATTAACCCACCACTTAACAGCAAGTGAAAATAGTAAGAATCTACATTTTGTTTATTCCATTACTAATTATTACGAAACGAAATTATGGAAACTATAGTAAATACTTATTTAGAAAAACCGAAATATGTAACAAAATCAACGGAAAATTGGAGCATCAGTGGACTTTGCTTATTTATGAATACCACATAGGCACACAGTGTTAGTTCATGCTGAATAAATTGCACATTACAAATGTGAAATATGACTTAATAAGAAATGCAGCTAAAATAATTGCTTCCGAAAACTGATATACTAGAAGGCCTACTGTAGATAGGCATTCATTCATGGCACCATTTGTTGATAAGGATGTCTATATTGTGGAATAACTTATGCATACTTGTAAGATGGAAATGTTACTCCCTGACTTATCATAGAACTGGTTAGTGCCACTTGAACTTATAATTCTTAGTTCTCTCCTTCTGAATGTTAGCTTATAAAGGGTTGGTCTAAATATTGTGTTAGTATGTGAGAATATCTAAAATACTAGCGAATTTGAATAAGACTTATATCTGTCATATATAAATATAGAAAACGTTATACTATAAATATTATGTTTGAATTGTGTTACAGTACATGAAATATATAAAGAATTACAAATTTGCCTCAGCATTATCTCCCTTCTCTTTACACTCATTTGCAAGACAGAAATGCTGTTAAATAACATGCAATTGTACAAAAGCATGCGAGTAATTAATAATAAGCATTTATAATCATAGATTTATTCTTTCTGATGCCAATATAAAGATGTGTTGTATATAATTCTACCAATTATAAGTTTTATGTATTCAACAAACTAAACATACAGCTAGTATGCTACTAGACTATAGTATTCATCGGTTTATTCACTTACCGTGTAGAAAACTTCGAACAAGATTATGGACTCAAGCGACATGTTTCCATTAAAAATAATGCACATACTGTTATATAAACTGTATTGTGTGTTTCAGGAATGATAGTTTGAAAGGAATGCAAGGGAAAATCACATTATCTACTTATTCATTATCCCCAGTTCAATAAGATTAAATAACTATTGACTTATTCCCGATTTATAAAGTTGGTTACTTTTACCTTATTCTATGTAACCATTTACTGACAATGCAAAAAATCTGAATACTGTTCAAGGCATCTATAGACAGTGGTCAACATTGATTCCAGACAAACAATTAGTACAAGTATCTAATTATGATGGTTAACCAGCTTATGGTTGATACTAAATTATACAATATTTATGCAGTAATTACTAAATCATTTTTCATTAAAACAAAACATGGGAATGGATATAATTGTAAAGGTTTAAAGAAGCATTAATAAGACATTCTTAATTCGTAGGCTAGAAGTATAGTGGCTGTTAAACATAGTTTAATACATGAATTTAAGTTTCTTCGGTATTATCTTACTCTGACAGTCGGCCACTTAAGAATTTGGACAAAACTAGAGCTGGGTTGCCAAATGTGCATCTCAGAGACAAAACATGTGACATTTTGTTTTCATGGAGTCAACCACAAGATACAAAAATGTCAACAAAGTATACTTTTATCGTCAAGACCCCGCGTGGACGAGTGGCCCAAATAGATCACTGTTTAAAATCACTACCAACTCACCACTGTCTGCGTGGGTTCGAGTATCGGGATCGGCCGATGTGGGTACGTGAGAAAGCTTACAAGTAGCTTCTTTTGTGTCAGTGGTTCTTCCCGGGATTTTCCATGGCTTCTTCCTCCACCAGTTATACTGGCCAGCAAGTATAGCCCATCTTGGTTGAAAAATGGCGTTCAACCCTACAACAACTCTTCGTTGTCACATGAAAAGAATACAATACTACATCGTAGTATGGAATCATGCATACGTCAAACATTTTACACTTATCCAAAAATTGTTAGTATCATAAATAATGTTGTTGTTATCGATACCAGAATAATTCCTAAAAAAACATACAATTATACACGGTATAAATACAGATCCGTAAACGTCAGGTTTCACTACATAGCAGACAGTAAATGCAGACTGCTCCGGTAGCTTAACTGGTCAGAGTTTCAGCCGCGATTGTGGGAGGTCGTGGTTTCAAACCCTGGCCGAGTCATACAAAATTTTTTTTCAGTTAATAGAATGTTCATTTCAAGATTAAACATTTAAATCGACAATTTATTTTAGCTCTACAGCAGCACAAACAAATAAACCACAATAATACATTTATTAACAGTTTGAATCTAAACAAACGATCACTTAAAAGGCTGTGTGATTTTCACAGCAAGTAAATTAGCATTACATTCCCACATGCAAACATTAGCATCATTAAATGAAACGAATAAAGAATGAAAAAATATGCCGAGCAAGCTAATTCTAAATAAATGTTAATTAGAGAACAGTGGTGAATACCTTAAAAGTTGGCCCTAAGGAACAAAATTGGAGTATAAAATGGATTCTCTTGAATGATGATATAATCTTTGTACATGTACTGTTCGTAACTACATGTTGCATGAAATTGAATATCTGAAATCTTGTCAAGATGAATTTATGCTAGCATAAGGTACTGATAGAAAAATATCACAAGTCAAAGGTATTTTACGCGTATTTTTTCCTTTTGTTGGCATTAGTGTCATTTTTAATCACATGTCCGTTTTCAAAAAATGAAACAAAAATGTCGATTAATATCAAAAGAAATCATACATTCTTAAAACTAAGTTATTATTATTATTATTATTATTATTATTATTATTATTATTATTATTATTATTATTATTATTATTATTATTATTCCACAACAGTGATTTCAAAGTATTGGTCCAAATCAGACCGGGAAGGCTTTGATCACTTTAATGATTCACATTTGTGTCATGGCTAAATTAATTTAAACACCATTATAACAAAAAGGGCAACCTTCAAAAATGGGAGGTCAACTGTAAATTAGTGACACTGAATTAATTCATTCACCTAAGACTAGCATTTCGAAGTGTAACATTTCGTAGACTAGCATTTCAAAGTGCAACATTTCGTAGACTAGCATTTAGAAGTCTAACATTTCGAAGACTAGCATTTAGAAGTCTAACATTTCGTAGACTATCATGTAGAAGTCTAACATTTCGAAGACTAGCATTTAGAAGTCTAACATTTCGTAGACTAGCATTTAGAAGTCTAACATTTCGAAGACCAGCATTTAAAAGTCTAACATTTCGAAGACTAGCATTTAGAAGTCTAACATTTCGTAGACTAGCATTTAGAAGTCTAACATTTCGAAGACTAGCATTTAGAAGACCAACATTTCTAAGACTAGCATTTAGAAGTCTAACATTTCGTAGACTAGCATTTAGAAGTCTAACATTTCGTAGACTAGCATTTAGAAGTCTAACATTTCGAAGACTAGCTTTTAGAAGTCTAACATTTCGAAGACTAGCATTTAAAAGTCTAACATTTCGTAGACTAGCATTTAGAAGTGTAACATTTCGTAGACTAGCATTTCGAAGTGTAACATTTCGTAGACTAGCATGTAGAAGTCTAACATTTCCTAGGCTATCATTTAGAAGTCTAACATTTCGTAGACTAGCATTTCGAAGTGTAACATTTCGTAGACTAGCATTTAGAAGTCTAACATTTCACAAAAAGCTTATGCAACAGCTGTCATACAAAAATGAACAAAGAATATAACTTTGTAAAAATATAGAACAGTCGCAACAACTTTGCCAATATTGTACTGAACTGAAACTTTCTGATCCTTTACCCAGTTATGGAAACTTTACGTTTTTCTATACTCGCCATTTGTTCTTATTAAATTATTATTCATTGGTGATGACCAATTATTCGTTGTGGGTAACCTCCCATTCATCTAAGGTCAGTTTCATTTGTTAATGTTAACTGTATATTTGTCGCAGATAAAGTTTCCTTTGTACTGAATAACTTGTTATTCTTTACAGTTATATTTTTATTCTTTTGTTGGTATTTTGTTGGCATTTTATTTCCTGGATTAAATCAATTTGTTTGGCTTAATATTGTATTCGTTGTAGGAAACTTTTAAGTTTTAATTTTGAGCTTTATATTTCCATGTGTGTAGTACTTTAAGTAGTTTTAATAATCGATTTATTAATGAATAGTATATTTCTTAGTACAGTGCTTGTTAATTTTCGTTCATTTGTATTTAGCTTACATTCATGATCTGTATTTGTTATTTGTCTTGGAGATCTTTAAATGATTGGTTGGGGACATCTTAAGCGGCTTCGAAATTATTCATAAGAAAAGAAGCGCTACAAACTATGAATGGAATTTAAAGAAAAATAAAGGAGAACTTTATAAGGACTCGCATCATGCATGAGAAAAGTAATAATTATGGACACAAAATTAACAGTCCCAACTGATGCGTTTTTCAGACAAATGAAAATAATATACACAGTTGATGACAGCATTAAAATGTAGTTAAAGAGCTACCAAATTTGCGAACCGCAAACGTTAACCTACCGTTAAGAAATTAAAAAAATGCTAACAAAGAATAGCCTTGAAAATAGATAGCAAGTAACGATGCAGTTAAAAGTTAGAAATGCTGAATGTAAAGTTAACACCAACAAATTAAAAACTACAAAGGAATGGAATGAATGCAAAATCATGCACACAAATAATTTAATATCACCATCTAATGAATGTGAACAAGAAAAACGTTCTGTAAAAATGTAATTTTGCATGACAAGTGTTTTAGATGTAGAAAGTCCACTATGGCATTCCAAAACTACCCAGCATCTACAAGCTATGTTTACAGAGATATAGTACGAAGGCCATTATTTCGTGACAATGTAAATAACTTGAAAAAGTTGTAAACTGATAAGAAAGCTACCATTTTGGAACACTCATCAGACAAGAAGGTTTGCAAGAGAGCATACTGTCCATATCATCCCTACTATTGACACTTTGGTCGTGTCTAGCATCATTTTAAATCTGCACTTCCCTGATACAATAATATTTATAAGATTTAAGATTATATTTATTTTAAAATGCACTAGTCAGTTTGACTTCTAGTGCATGTTGGATTGTGACATGTTGCAAACAAATGTTTTTATGCAATATAAGACCTCTTGAGAAATTTATCATGCTTTTCTTTCGTAAGTTATACAATGGGATACATGGGAAACAACTGATTCTACCAAGCACAAAACATTCTTATGTTTGGGAAATGGCATTACAAAATATTGTTTTCTTGCAGAATAGCATATCTGGGAAAATAATTCTGACAAGTACAACTAATTCTTAAGTTGCAAAATAGCATATATGGCAATTAATTGATATTGTCAATTTCAATTAAGGAAGTCGCTCTTCTAACTGTGCTACTGCCTTCTCAATACTTTGCATAGAGTCCGACGTAAATACAATATAGAACCCCAAAGGACAACCTGGTTCTGTTAAAAGCTTCTTGTCGCTTGCCATGCAGTCATTCACACGATTGATTCTTTCCTGCTCAATAGTCTGGTAAGCCTGTAAGTAATATGATATTTGTTTAACATGACGCAAATCCTATTTACGCTCCCATGCCAATTTTAAAGAAACATTTTTTTTAAAACATTAAAAACAGCAAGTTAGCAGTGTAATTTGCATTTGTTTATAATTAAGAAAACATGAATATTGTTTTAAAAAAAACATAGTTGCAATTAATAGATTTCGTTCTTTCTACATGCATGTTTAATATATAGTCTTTTGTAGGATTTAAATAGGGTCTGGTGGGACCCATAAAGCCATGGCAAAATATAAAATGCATACAACATTCATTTACCACAGTTGTATACGTACAAAGGGAAGTAACAAAGTGGTCATTGCTTGGAGGAAAAAAAAACATATTTTTGATCTATTGGTAGAAATGTAAGGAAATGACTCATACCCATTATGGTTACATCTATTTTTGTTGAATTAGGCAAAGATTAGTCAACAATAATGTGCACCTTCATTATTGAAAATGAGAAGATTGTTTAGTTCATTCCAGAGCGTACCTATATGGGTCACTTGTTGCCATGTCATTATTTTTTTCAAATGCATATCTTTCGCCAAATGTTAAGGTAGTTTTGTATTGTAGGTGTTAAATTAAATAATGGTACTTTTCAGTTGTGAGGACGTTGAAGTATATAATAGGTGTCAGGGGTGAAGATGTTGAATTTCATTGTAAGAGTTGTTAGTACTGAAGAAGCTGAATTACAAGGGCAAGAAGTGTTAGTAGTGAGAATGCTGAATTAAAAAGATAAGAGTTGTCAATGGTGAAGACATGGAAAATTTGCAATTTCAGTAATTTAATCACAACATTTTTTGAGAACATTCTACCACCTGTAGGCAAATAAACTTCGATAAAAATAAAACATATCCCTTCAAACTTTTTGCATCCTTTTCAGTGTTGTTTTTTTTTGGTGAAGCATATTATAATATATTTATCATTCATATGAAAAAGTGATCATTTTAGAAAGATACCGTCATGACTTTCTCATTCCCTGGAAACAGGATAATCATTATTTCCTTCAATGTAATAGCCTCCATCACATTTTTCAAGGCAAAATCTACTATAACATCATACATGGTATTTACGACCACATCTGGTGGATAATCAAGGGTTCCTGTTCCAAAGACTGGAAGAGCTATTGACACACACTTGTCTTTGATGGCCATTTCAAGACATTCCTTCATTAATGTCTCCACTACCTCCTGCAATCAAATGCATAAAGTTTTAAATCTTGCCATTAAGACTTAAATAATTGCATATGTCAAACTTTAAATACTGTTCAAATACTGCTAAATTCATTCATTCTTTATCATCAATTCTTCTTGCTATACACTAAGATCAAACAAGTTGGGTTAACTATTACTTGGCAGAAATTAAAATAAAATACAAAACCTTATTTCCGAATATGAATGCCTCTTTTTAGTTCTTAGATATTTAATTTTATTTCAACTTCTGTTAGGGTTAA
This sequence comes from Potamilus streckersoni, assembly GCA_016746295.1. Classification (NCBI taxonomy): domain Eukaryota; kingdom Metazoa; phylum Mollusca; class Bivalvia; order Unionida; family Unionidae; genus Potamilus; species Potamilus streckersoni. The sequence continues at coordinate 3,181,962 of JAEAOA010002205.1, forward strand.
CAGTAATGGTGGAACAGAAATTTTATTCTAGCTGGATTCCAGCCTATATATTTGATGAAAATTGAAATCTATTGATTCGATTGCAAAGGATGCTTGGAACCAATATCGACAATAACCAAAATTACTGTCAAAATATAGACACAGATCAGATCAATGCATTCTGAATTTTATACGTTATTATATGAATTTCATACAGTATGGTAGCAAAGATCTGTGGAACGAATGTTAGTCTACTTCTTCTTTCAGGACATAGTTTTCGGTATGGCAAAAGACTGCAGAGAGGTGTGGGTTTTAGATTTTCAGAAAACATCAAACAATGCTAAAGTAATTCAGAGATATTTTCCTGAGGCCTAAGATTTAGACAACAGCTTATATTTTGTGATTTATAAGCAAGTAGGAACAGTCTCAGAGTTACTCTGCAATCTGCAAAGTTGGTTTAAATAGAAATTGGAATGTATCAAAATCATGGATGTCGCAGCTTTGCTCCATGTTTAAATGTTGTATTCATCCAAGAGAGAGAGAGAGAGAGAGAGAGAGAGAGAGAGAGAGAGAGAGAGAGAGAGAGAGAGAGAGAGAGAGAGAGAGAGAGAGAGAGAGAGAACAGTTAGAACAATACGTATTTAACTTTAACTGCGTCCTTTCCAGTAATTTTCATTGGCAATATAACGTGGTAGACATATTTGCTGTTTAGATTGCCTGGTCCACCCTTCAGTACTGTACGCTCAGATACACCCTTGGGAAATTGCCTTTGTATATCTTGCTGGAGTGCTGCGCCTGCTGTTCTACTGAGGCACTTGGCCACCTCCCCCTTGTCCAATATGAGGTCTGGAGCAGCACTGTTCACTATCACGTCCACCTGTGAATTTATTTATGAATTTAATGCACCACAATGAATTAACAGTGGAGAATAAACTAACAATCAAATCATTTTTGGGCATGAAAGTGATCAACATGTAATATTACCAATTTACAGATGATAAAGGTGTGTTAAAATTATTTTAATTAACTTATCATACCCTGACACAAAATGTTTGCTGTGTCTGTTCACCACAACACTAGAAATTACTTTTTGTTTACTTAATTGCTTTCTAGCTGAACACAATGAACTCACCTTTTGTTCTTCAATTCTTCCTTTGACCAGTCGAAGATGAATGTTTTGTTGACCTCTGTGAAAAAAACAAGAACTATCTTTGCTTACATCATTTAGGAGTTGGTTCCCTTCTTCATGCTGCAAGAAATCAATAATATTTTGTCGCGCGACCCATGACAACTTTATAACAATCCTGTCTATCACCCTGCGAACATCCTCATAGGCTTGTTTAGTACCATATACCTGAATTTCAAGCTCGGACTGACGTGTTATTTTTAAAAATTCATCCTTAAAATTTTCTTCCATAGTTTCTCGATGATGCTGCACAAAGAAATCAAGTTTGTGGCGATTAGACTGAATTGTGAAGGTGTAAGGGGTGTATCTCATCAAATAGCTATTCACCATGATCACAACATTTTTGTGTACGTCACTTGTGGAGGTGACTTTAATTGTGCCAGCGTGAGACTTGATAACCAATTTCTTCTTCAAAGAACACTGGAGCTTCTCTAACTGTAATTTCCATGCTTTTAAAGAAAGAACTTTGTCAGGAATGTTGTCGAAAGTTCGAGATTTTACGCATTCCTTTATACATTCAGCCCAACTGTTGACTGTTCCTTCATTTGGTCCAATTATCCGGATTATATTTTCCTCTATTAGCCAATCCAAACGCTGCTGACCAGAAAGACTTTCAATTTGCTTCTTTACAAATAATTTTACAGTATTTGATTGAAATAACATTTAAATTAATGGTAGCTCTTGAAGCTGATAATAATGCTTTTTTAATTTTGAAAAATACTTGATTGACGTCTTCTTCTAGACCACTTATCTGCACTGTTTTATCTTCTGTCTTGACATCAACCAAGATACTCTTCCACCATTTGTATCGAATTTTTAGCACTTCCATTTGTTGGTCTTCGAATGACTTAGACTTTGTTATTATGCTTTGATGACTGATATCATCAGCAAGCTTCTCTACGAAATCGCGCTTACTCTCATCATCAGGCTTGTCTAAGAATTCGTTAAGGTCTCTTTCGTAAGCAAAAGCTATTTCTGTCGCATGCTCAGGGTCAGAACATGTATAGGCAACAACATTTCTTTCTTTCAGATGATGATTGAATTTTCTTTTGACGATGTTAATGTCTTTTTGTTTTTCTGGGAAAGATACTTTGCAAGATCGTACTGCCACTGTTTTTTTAAATATTTCTACCACCTGAGATTTCCAAGTGTCCACCTCGGTGTCGGTCAACCATTTACCTGAATACTGAATTGAGATAATTCTACCATGTTCTAAAATGGAAGGTTGAGAATGACATTTCTCTTCCAATTCATCTAGGAATTTTAAACGTGCAGTGCCTCTATATTCTTTAAGAGTTCCAGCATTTTCTCTTCCTAAATAACCACAAAGGTAGGGATCTAGACCTAGTTCTTCAAGACTAAACTCTTGGATATTTTCGTTTATGTCCTCTGTGTTGAAGCAAAATTTTAAAATCTCTGGTTTACTTCTGAAGATTTCAAAGTGATCAAAATACCTAGCACTACTTCTACTGTATATGGTGCTGGATCCGCATGACATAGAGCTAGCTGTAATAATACTAGAGCAATCGGATTCTTTCTCAAACGACTTCCTATCCATGTTTAAGTTTTCAATTCAACTCTACAACTAATACTGCTTCCATCGGAATAGGTCTGAAATGAATAAAGTAATATATTTATAAGTTAATATGAGCAAGATATTCGTGAGACAACATCATCAATATATATATATATATATATATATATGTATATATATATATTTATATATATATTTCTTTTTTTATGTATATATTTATGTGTGTATGTGTTTATGTATTTATATGTATATATATTTATATATCTATATATATATATATATATATATATATATATATATATATATATTGCTACCTGCCTATCTACTTATTTCTCCGTGTTTAGTTAGTCACACAATTCTATAAACTTTTATATTCTGTTCTTTACGCACCTGTGCAATGTGGAAATAAAGTATCATTTGCATCATAGTCCACAAGTTCAATATTTAAGTTAAGCCAGGTTGTAAGAACCAAATAATCTCATTCACTTCTAATATCTTTATTCGGAAGCCTCGTTTTGTAAGCATTATGTATGTATGTAAGCATTATGTATGTATGTATGTATGTATGTATGTATGTATGTATGTATGTATGTATGTATGTATGTATGTATGTATGTATGTATGTATGTGTGTGTGTATGTGTGTGTATGTATGTATGTATGTATGTATGTATGTATGTATGTATGTATGTATGTATGTATGTATGTATGTATGTATGTATGTATGTATGTATGTATGTGTGTGTGTGTATGTATGTATGTATGTATGTATGTATGTATGTATGTATGTATGTATGTATGTATGTATGTATGTATGTATGTATGTATGTATGTATGTATGTATGTGCGCGCATTCTTTCATTTAATAGTAATGTCCTCCGTGATCCTTAAACAAAATCTATCTGAAGAGTAGCCATAAGCGAGTACAAAAGACCACGAACTATTTAGGAAAGTAAACCTCAGCCTGTTTTTGCACGATAATGTTCTTTTGAGGACTCTTATTGATATTGTTCTACAGGAAAGGATACCTCATATAAATCTATTTGACACAACATAGGTCATGTATATGTCGCCGTTTATGGACAACATTTTATCAACATTAAAAAACTATTTAACTGATTCTTTCTGTAATGATAGAGTTCTTTGAGTAGATAAACTATGTACATTGTTTCAACATTTTTAATTCAGACAGCAGACAAAACATTCTAAATAAACGGTGGAAAACATACTTAATATAGTTTATGTTACATGCAGTACAATTTATTTTGCATTTGTATATGCAAGCGAAGCATGGATAACATGAACACAGCACTAAGGAAGAAGATGCAAAACTAAAAATGTCTAAAAAATTCATAGCTACGTATGGAGCTGCCTGTATATTGATTTGAGTTGAAGAAAATTAATACTTGGCAATATATACATAGGCAAAACTAAATGTGTGTTGTATTCCGAGTGGCCCGACAAAATTAGCTTGATTACGGTTTTTTTTATTGATGCATTGAACTTAAATGTAATAATCTGAGCATATTTTCATTAAGAAATCGAGAAGTCGGTATTGTCGACAATACGGCTAGATTTTTAATATTCATTTAAATATATTTTAAACAATAATAATCTAAACACTATTTCTCTGTTTACTTCTCTTTATTTTTTACAATAATCGCATTAATTGAAGATTGATAACACACATTGTCATGTGTGTGACGCAATGATGGAAACGTCTCAACAACATTGTAAGACTATGTAATGCATGTACATTTACGTCACAGCAACAAAAAATAACCAGTTGCTACTCTCTGTGATAATTTAACATTATGTTACAAATGTTCGTCAGTTTTTATCCTCCGATTTACAAAACAAATTTAATTTGATTTATCAGTAATAATATTTGACAAATTCAAACTTTCTTCATTTAAATTTGCTCCTTTAAATATTTTAAAAAATGGTACAAACCATTCGGTTTCATTAAAGAAACCAAGTTGGAATCACTTTTATTTTATAATTCAATACGGGGCACAGTTTTCGGTAGTAGATACCGAGAAATTCCCATAAACTGCATGTCACTCTTTCCAGTACTCCCCCATTATAACCAGCGCAAAAGAGGCCAATTTTATCATATATACCAAATGTTTTTCTTTCATAAAATCATTTGGACTACATTTTTGGGTTTTAATGAAGGTAGAATGAATCCGACAACATTATCTTCATCTCTTAGTTTACCTGGATTTGTGGAAACACAGCACACCAAGTCCGACTAACTAAACCACCAGTAATACTCTGCGGGGAGGCAGTCAAAATAGTAAAAGTCGACTCTGTGCAGTGACTTTGTCGCACCTGGTCAGACGGCTGATTAGCGGGGAGAATGGTCCGCCAGATTGGTCAGCATCGGATTTTCTGTTGCCGCCCCGTCGCGATCTACACGCTTAAAAGTCAGTTTGGCTATATGGACAGATTCTTCACAAAGTTTTCCGTCCTTACAAAAATATAAAACCATATGTAAGGCAAAACTTCCTATCTATCACTAAGATCCCGTATTCGATTATCGGTTTCGACGGCTGGACGGCCAATAAGCTAAGCCAATATGGCTCTGATATGGCGAGACGGTACTACATCCAGGATCAATAAAAACTTCATGACTACATCCAGGATCAATAAAAACTTCATGCGCCCGGTTTTACATGCCTGAATTCCAATTGCAGACTTGTGTGTGTGTGTGGGAGATACTGACACCACTTGAATGCCTAAAATGGGGAAACTATCTCCATTGTATCCAAATTATCTGTAAAACATAGAAAGAAAATAAAAACCGACCTAAAGTCAGAAACTCTGTTGCCGTCTCCAGTATCCCCTAATAGGCTGGCGTATTCAAATATGACTTCGTTCGTGTCCACGAGATCTTCTCATGGAAGGTGACTTCGTTTTGATGTTAAGCCAAGGGTACCACTATAGCGTTCCATACAAGGTCCTTAACTAATTCTACAGTCATATGTCTACTTAGTACACCAGGGACAAACAAAGAACTTGAACTAAAGAGGTCATGTGCAAACACTTCAAAGTCAACACTTATCAGCGACAGCGTTTTAGTACAATGTGGTGTAAAAAGGCTATGTCCGAGAAAGTGATACATCGGACAAAATAAACCAACAATATCAATGTTTACCACCTGCTGTTGGATCAATATTAGTCAAAATAAATAAAAAATTTAAATGAATGAATGTCTTGAATATAATGCACAAAGGTTTAGATTACGTGGAGGCTCATCCTTATGATGTTGTGTAAGGAAACGAAGCTTACAATCTGGCGATAACTGATACTGACAAATAGGGGATAGTTGCTGCTCTTTGTATATAAGTATATGTGTATAAGTATATCCAAAAATTTCAATCTACTTCTTTTAGTAGGGCAGGATTACGGAGCTAGCAGGCTTATATTCCTAATATTAATGATACCTGAAATGTATTCAAAGTAGAGAAAAGATTACTTTTAATATTAAAATATTCCGTTTTAATTCCTCAAATTTATTTAAATAAAAATAAATCCATGAAACTATGAAATTTCTGCATGAAGAGTATATATAATTTCTATATCATAACGAAGTAACATGAAAAGGATAAATCAAACATGTGCATTAAAGAACAAGAACAAGGCATATCAAGTTTTATCAAAGATGAACAACCCAATTAATGACTTGGTACACTCAGAGGTCATGTGTCAAACACATGTCAATTAATATTTCCTCTGATTTTACTCTTCATAAACTTAGCAACAACAATATCAGATCAAACTTATTAACTGATGGACCTTTGCATGTCCTGATGATCAAATCATGACGTTGTAACTGTCTTCAAACGATTGTGGTTAGAACAGCCACTCTCACACGTCACACTTATAAGAGTAGCTGTCAGAATATACTTGGCCAATATAAAATAATCTGGAAACATCTCACTGTCGTTGTTCAATAAGCTCATCACACACAAACACACACACACACATACACATTTCTGTGATTTTCCTTCGAAGGTTTTATGCACCTCCTCAAAATGAAAAAGTACCTCTTTCATTCTGTTAGTGCCAAAAAGTCCATGATCGTCTCTCTTTGGTCCAAACCATTCGCAGATAATCTCCAAGTTCCGCCGTCCGCGAGCATATATTTGAGCAATTAAGATTTAACAGATCACAAATGTATCGATCAAAATGACTCTTTCTCGTTATACAATCTCAAGCAATTAAAAGCATAAAATATTCATTGAACATGATGTCCAGTAAACTGTTATTGAATTATATAATAATTAAATCACCCATACTTTTAAACGTAATTCTGAATTTCACCTAATTTCGCCAGTAAAACACAATTTAACCTGGTCCGCTTACCTTTGACAACCGACTTCGCAAGCCGCCATATTTTCCACATTTTTGTCTGATTATAATTTGACAGGCAATCAAGCAAATGCCGATATTAGGCCAAAGGTTAATCCAATTAGGTCATAATTGTTTATATCTTCTTTTATGATAAACGTCAAAAACTATCTCAAAACAATCTAATCTTGATATAGTTATGTAAACGTAAGCATGCCTTCAACGACCAGTTATTACCACCTAATTCCTATTGGTGTGATCTTGTTTATCGATAAGGTGTAACCAGTAGCCTAGCGAATGTCGAATTTCTTTTCGATAGCGCGCGCTTAGTACGAATTTACACCGGAGGCGTCTCAAGGGTAGTTATTTACTAATGATCCGGCCCTTATCATGCATTATGGCAGAGGTTAAAATTTTCATACATGAGAAATGGGTCAAATTTATAGTATAAGCCTCAAAACAGGAGGTTAGACTTTTATTGGGAACCCTGTCACATGTACATGTACAATTATTATATCAACCCCTGCAGAAAACGAGACATACTGAGTATATTTTCCCAAAATAGAACTGTTAACAAATAACACAAATAAAAGGTAAGAAAAATAGAGGGTGCCTCGATATCCATCAGAGTGTCATATAGTTTATCTTCCAAAGATATTACGGAGACGATGTTGTCGCTCTTGAGTGAAACCAAAATAACGATTTGAGAGAACAGCCCTCCATTGTTTGTGTATTGCTTATCTTGTGCAGAAAAACGGTGTTAAACATCACAAAGCCAATATCAAGTGACATATACCGTATGCTTCCTCATTTATCTCCGTACTTGAATTAACTTGAATCAGAATAGAAATTTAACTTGTAATGCCTTGTGACAAATCATCACTTTCTGGTCTGGAAGCATGTATGGAGCACAGAGGATCATATCGTTGCTTACAATTTACCATTATACATGTACTATATAAAAACTATAAGAAAGGACACTTCGCTCCTTTCTCGTTCGACCTATTTAAGAATAAACTGATATTTCAAGCTTCATTTCGCGTAAAGTAATAAATTTGGTACCGATGTTTAACTCAGGCATTCGACTTCGTATGCGTACTTGACGTTTGGCTTACTATCATACCTTTAAGGAATGCCAGACCATTTCCTACGGTACTGCCCGACATGGCCTAATTGCATGAACA